>CM059430.1:21270678-21358437 GCA_030390025.1 Squalus acanthias
TATGGTCACCAATGGTGGGGCAAAGAAAAGGAAGATGCACGAAGCTGGTCAGGGTTGAGGGGAGGGGTGGTAGGGCTGGAGGAGGCTAAAGCGATAGGGAGGGAGTGAAGGTCATGGAGGGATTTAAATATAAGGCTCAACATATCCCAGCATCAGCTGTGGCTCAGTGGGTATCACTCTCACCTACTGAGTCCGAAGGTTGTAGGTTCAAGTCCCATGCCAAAGATTTGTGCACAAAAATATAGGCTGACACTCCAGTGCAATGCTGAGGGAGTGCTGCACTGTCGGAGATGCCATCTTTCCGATTGAGACGTTAAACCATCTGCCCTCTCAGGTGGATGTAAAAGACCCCTCGGCACTATTTTGAAGAAGAGCAGGGTAGTTCTCCCCGGTGTCCTGCCCAATATTTATCCCTCAATCAACATGACAAAAACAGATGATCTGGTCATTATCACATTGCTGTTTGTGGGAGCTTGCTGTGTGCAAATTGGCTGCCACGTTTCCTACATTACTTCATTGGCTGTAAAGAGCTTTGGGAAGTCTGGTGGTGGTGAAAGGCGCTATAGAAATGCGTCTTTCTTTCTTTTAAAATCTTAAATTTGAGGCACTGGGAGCCAATGTAAGTTAGCGTTGCGATGTTCCCCTATAAACTATTCCATGTGTCATTGGTGTCGTTGGCGAAATTAAGAAGGAATAATGTAGAAAGTGAGGTCAATAGAATGTTTGCTTTGAAAAACTGAAAGTTTGTAAATAACAGGAGGGCAGTGGGGGAACGAATTGTAAACCATGCGGTGATCTGATACTGGGAGCGTATCCAAACTTCTTTACCCAGAGAGTGGTGAGAATGTGGAACTCGCTACCACAGGGAGTGGTTGAGGCAAAATGCATAAATACCTTTAAGGGTAAGCTAGATAAATACATGAGGGAGAAAGAAATAGAAGGATATGATGATAGGGTGAGATGAAGAGGGGTGGGAGGAGGCTGGTGTGGAGCATAAACACCGGCATAGACCAGTTGTTTCTGTGCTGTAAATTCTTTGCAATTCCATGTAGGTGTTTAGAGTAACAGCAGGACCATTCTTCCTGTAGCGCCCGCATGCTGGATGGTTCTAATCAGGCATTCGTCCCCACTGAAGATTTTTCACCTATGGTTCCCATGAAAGAGCTCTCCAATTAGTCCCGCCCCTCCTTCCCCATAGCCCTTCAAACTTTTCCCCTTCAATTCCCTTTTGAAAGTTACGATTGAATCTGCTTCCACTGCCCTTTCAGGCAGAGCATTCCAGATCACAACAACTCACTGCATAAATGTTTACCCTCATTTTACACAGGTTCTTTTGCCAATTACCTTAAATTAGGCACAGGTTCTTGACTGGGCAAGTCCTGAGGCAATGGGCCAGAAGTGCAGCCAGGGTCTAGATGAGACTCGTTCAGGACCTTGGTCCCTCTGTTGTTAGATGGTGAATACTGTGCTCGGCAGCATCCTGAATGTCGAACCAGTCCTTGTTAGGGATGTGGTGCTCACTCTGAATAGGAAGTTACAAATTATGACCTACAAATTGCTCTGTCTAGTTTTCTGCAGTGATTGAGTTATCTCCCAAGTGGCCAAGACAAATTAAAAAAGAAAATGATCACCACAGCATCTTGGAATATCTGCTCCCTAATTGATAGTCAGTAGTCCCTTGACTATCCAGAGAGATGGGAGGGCCCATCTCCTGTGTCCACCTCCATCACCTCCATTCAGCCTTCAGCAAAGCCAGGATGCCTAATGAAGCTCACTCAGGGAGAGAGTGGATATTCCTTCTTCTGAGGGTAGGTGTGCATTTGACTTTGACTTTGTTATTGGATCCAGACTTAAGACTAGACTGCCGACCTGCTCTAAAGGTACCAGCAGCTATCTTTTCGTTGGTTGAATGGACTCTTTGATATCCACCATTTGAACCTACGTACCTTCCATGATAAACGATGTTGAGACCACGGAGAAATTCGATGAAGACCTGTATCAGACCATCTCCTTGACTCTAACAGAACACAACCTCATCCTCCTTGGAGACTCTGATGTCCGTGTAGTCCAGAACCACAGATGGGGAAGAGCGTCATTGGCAAGAACAGACTGGGATCGTGTAACAGCAATTTGTTCCATTTGCTGAAGTGTTGATCGTCAGCTGGTGATCATCAACATCATCTTTAACCAAGATAATATTTACAAAACCTCCTGACATTTTCCTTGCTTGTAGCATCTCCCTGTCCATATTAATGTTAAATAATGTGGCATCCAAGATGTACACAGCAATTGTACCATCCATGGGCTGACTGTTGGACAGACCATTACCTAATCCATTCTAAACTGCCTTTAGTTACCACCTCTCATTATCATTGAAAGGCTCCCAAGACTGTGAAAAAGCTAGACGCGAGTCAGTTGAAATTCCTGCGGCTATTGAGGAATTTCTGCTCTGATTTTGGCCGTCCAACGATATGAAGTGAATGTGGTCTGAAGTTTAAGCAAGCTTGAAGTATATAAGGCTTTGATCTGTTGTCTCCTTTCCAATCCTGGCGGGCCTGATAATCCACACTGGGTTTGGCAAGATAGGTGCATAATGTCACCGTGACAAAATTTTGCAGGTTGGAGTTTTGGGCAGGACCCATTTCTACCAGTGTTATGTCCACTTTTCTTTGTGCCGCAATTTCTGGTCCAGGTGGGAGGGCCCATCTCCTGTGTCCACCTCCATCACCTCCATTGACCTCCCCATTCGTGAAGACTTGAAAAACCCACTGTGAAAACGCTTAAAATCGCTCCGGCCATTCTGGGAAACAGCAGACAATATTCACGCAGCTGGTATCGACCAGTTATCCAGATGGACGGAATCATAGGACGCACGCAACATAAAGAACCAACACCTCATCACTGACCCAACAGCAGAGGTCCCTGACTTCGACCTCCCACGAAGACAGTGGACGGCGCTCAACCCAATCTGCACAGGGCACGGACGATGCGTCCACCTGCTCCACCAGTGGAAGATGAGAGATGACCCAAAGAGCGACTGTGGCCACGAGTCCCAGACCGTGAAACACATCACATCAACCTGCCCACTGAAATCTGTCGCGGGAGACACCTCATTTCTCCGCTCGGCATCTCAGGAGGCCATCTAATGGAGAGCTAAACTAGACATCCCATGATAAGCTTTACCCATCATACAAAACAACAACAACTGGTGCGCACATGCAAATGACAAGAATTGGTGCAAGGTGTCAGAACTTCCCATCATCTACACCCTCACTGCTCACCATTTCCGTCAGTGTAACTTATCCACAGATAAATGAAACACAGTCTTCTCATGACCAGACCCACCATTTAAAGGGGCTCATTGCTTGGACAACCTATGCCCATATCTCATCTTTGCCTGCAGATTTCACTATTTGCTTGCGCTCTGGGGAGCTGCTGAGCTGTACTTCAAATGGTGAGAATGAGGTTATCAGCAGATTTTTGCCCCCCCCCGTACTTGTTAAGGGATACGATTGAGCAACATGGGTTTCCTCATGGGGATTTCTCTTCTTACGATCTTGATGGATGAGGAGGAGTTAGAAGAAAGAAGAAAGAAAGACTTACAATTATATAGCGCCTTTCCCAACCTCAGGACATCCCAAAGTGCTTTACAGGAAGTGCTTTTTGAAGTGTATTCACTGTTGTAATGTAGGAAACGCGGCTGCCAATTTGTGCACAGCAAGCTCCCACAAACAGCAATAACCAAATAATCTTTTTCTGGTGATGTTGGTTGAGGGATAAATATTAGCCCAGGACATTGTTGAACCTGTTGCATTTCTGCTGAAGAGAGAGAAACCTAATGTAACCCATGCTATATTGTAATTCCCAATGGAATTTGTTAGTTTAATGAGTTGGAGGGAAAGAGAAGACAGGAGCAAAGGAGGTTGACGCAACATCAAAAGAGGATGATGCCAAATCACTATTACCTCCACCCCCCACAGCCCCCACCCACCCACCCCCAACCCCGACATTCACACACAATGAGTACACAGGTCCCACAGATCTTATGAGGGAGGAGTGAGGAGCTGTGCCTTTGGCAACTTTGCTTTACTAAGGAAGCCATGAATGAGCTAGGCCACCTTCTGCATGGTGACCTACAGTCCCATTCAATGCCTGGAAGAGACAGGCCATCAGAACCGGGCCAAGATAAAAAAAAGGTAAATGCAACACTCAGAGAGAGTGACAAGATACAGTCAAGCCTGTTCTATAGAAACATAGGAGCAGGAGTAGGCCACTGTAGGATAGGGTGTATCTGTATGATTTAGTAAAACATTTTTGTATAACTACAATATGTGAAATTGTATGTTAAAAGCCTAAAAGCCTGTATAAAATGGCGAATGGCTGAGAGAGAAGCAGGATGGGAAAATATGCCAACCTGACTGAAACTGGCTCTGTTTTCAATTACTGAAGTAATGGAATGTAATGCTAAGTTTATGGGGACTATTAGGAACGTGGTATTCAGTAATGTGATGGGAAAGAGATAAGAGTTGGAGAAGAGAGAGAGAGAGAGATAAGAGAAGCACCCCTCAGTGATAACATTATAAAATGGACAAATTGTTTGGACAACATCTTGGAAAATGGTTTTTGGAAAGAGAATATCTAAAGTTGAAAGGGCCCTTTGATATGCACAAAGCGAGTCCGAGTGGGATCAACAAGGTCGTAAAACATGTATTGGTGTCGGATAGCTGTTTGAAGTCACGTAGGAAGAGGGATAAAAGGTGTATAAAGATCCGGATTTTGAACACTGAAGGCAGCGCAAACCAGAGTTGAAGAAGCTTCAGTCGACAGAACACAGCAAGAAACCAGAGAAGCGAGCTTCAGTCGAGAGAAAACAGCAAGAGAAGAAAGAGGCCGCGCCACAGTCGCTCAGAAGGAACGCCGAGGCTCAAACGAACAAGACTGTGACTATCTCCTTGTTAAGTATTACTTCTTTGTACTGGATGTTTAATGCTTAATAAACCTGTTTTACTGATACACAATATACCTGTACCCGGAGTGGTTTGTGTAGTCACGGACAAATTATTCTAAAGAGCTTTTGAAAGCTACACCATTCAGCCCTTCGAGCCTGCTCCGCCATTCAATATGATCATGGCTGATCCTCTATCTCAATACCATATTCCCGCTCTCTCCACATGCCCCTTGATGCCTTTCGTGTCTATGGCACCTTGGTACTTCAGGGTGGAAGGAGCAGGAAGAGGTGCTTCTTAGCACTTACTCACCTGTGGCTGGCCCAACTGTTGAAGCCGCTTGTCTCCCCTGATGCTCGATAGCCTGATGTCTGGGATTCCCCCCCTCGTCTCCCCCTCACCTCCCCCAGTCATTGTGTGTCAGTTAGTCCTGGAGCAATTTTAACAGCATTTGGTGAAGGTAAGGACTGGAAGAGAATCTCCCTCAGTAGACAATAGCAAAATACTGCGGATGCTGGAAATCTGAAATAACAACAGAAAATGCTGGAAACACTCGGCAGATCAGGCAGCATCCGTGGAGAGAGAAACAGAGACGCCTCAGGTACCCAGAAGGATAAGTACTCGAAGGACCCTGTAATGTGAGAAGGTGGAGTTATAAGAGGCCACATGCATGAAGGGCTGGTGAGGAGAGTTCCAAACACATGGTGCAAAATGAATGAAGACTCATTCTATTCTATTTAAAAAATGAGGGTGATCAGTGGAAGGGGCTCAATTGTGCCAAAGTGGAAAGGTCGCAGTTACCTTACCTTGGCTGTCCTCTGCTGGGGATGCTAATTGATCAAAAATACCTTTGTTTATATGGCACTTTTCATCAATCAGCACAACCCAAAGTATTTCAGAGCCAATGGGCTGGATTTTGTCTTGGGGTCGGGTTGGGGTCGTGTCATCCGCATTTTGTGTTTCCCCCCCCCGACTCCAGATTAATGTGGATGAATGATGCAATTTTCACTTAATTGGGCAATTGAGTTCCAGCATGTGGGAACCCATGAACTAATTAGTGGTTTCAGTCTGAAAGTCGCCTCTGATGATGTCATCATTGCTGACTGCCTGGTCTCAGAGACTGTCTGGCTGTTGGTGAGAGAGGACCTGCCTGGCTTGCTTTTGATGTGAGTGGACCTTGATGCAAAAAAATGGAGAGAGAGAGAGAGAGAATGAATTTTTTGCATCCAAGTCCTCTCATACCAAATGCCATGCAGTCTCTGAAGACATTCAATGCAGTAGCATCAGAGGCAACTTTCACACCTAATACTACTACTACCTTCATCACATCTCCGTTGTAATAGTGGACCTGCAGCCGATAGTCAGCTATCCACTTGTGCTCCCGCCAGGTTTCACTGGAGTGTTTCACACCAGGCGTGCTTCACGTCAGAAAAGTGTTAAACTAGCTAAAACGCTTCAAAATGGCATTACAGAACCAATTTAGGGCTTGTTAAGGGCTTTAATGGCCTCTCCCGCCTCTTGGAGGTGGGACGGAGTCGGGAACCCCGCGACTGATTTTGTCAAAATTGCGTGGAGGTGGGATGGAGTCGGGATGGGGTCGGGACCCCCGACCCCGCAAATTTAACCCCCCACACGCCTCCAAACCCGACTCCATGGGTCATTCAAAATCCAGCCCAATGGCTTACTTTTGAAGTGTAGCCACTGCTGTTATGTAGGCAAATGCAGCAGCCAATTTCTGTACAGCAAGCTCCCACAAACAAATCTGGTGTTGGTTGAGGGATGAATGTTGGCCAGGACACTAATTTGCTGTTCTTCAAAGTGTGCTGCGGGATCTTTTACATCCACCTGAGCAGCTGGCTGGGTCTTTAATCTGAAAGACAGCACCTCCACCAAATAGGAAGAACTTGCCTTTATGCTGCACCTTTCATGCCCTCAGGATGTTGCGAAGTGCTTCACAGCCAATGAAATCCCAATGTAGCCCTCCCTCAGTACTGAACTAAAGTGTTAGCCTAGATGATGTGATTAAGTCCCAGAGGGGGGCTTGAACCCACAATCTTCTGAGTCCATCGTCTGAGTGCTACCCACTGAGCCACAGCTGATGCTTATTGAGAACGCTGCGCTTTACTGCAATGCATCCGTTAATCATTCCACAGCTCCTTGGAAGGACTTTCACCAATGACCTTGAGCTTGCCAGCTCAGTAATGTGGAACCACTGTGCCAGGATATCCTTACACTGCATTCTTCCCCTTTGATGGTCCATCCACCTGGACGAACGGGACCACGAGATTCATTTCATTTTGGGTTGTAGAGGTGCCAGAACGGTGGCATTTACTGCAAGAGCAACAGCTGTTCTTTTGGCTCAAGATTCAGGAATAAAAAGGTGCTGGGATCGGTGGGAGTTCCTTGTCAGAGCTTTGATGCCACATCCTCAAATAACTGCTCCATATTGCATGGAGGAGAGAGATAATGAACATCGTGACATGAGCTTGTTTTCAGGTGAGGCTTGTAGAGCAAGGGCTGCAGCAAATATGCAGACATGATTGTTTATTTCTGAAGGTGGGACAGACCCATTGTTGTCATATCGACAGGAATCTGATGTTTTCAGTGAAAAGCGATGGCAGCTAGTCATATCTGAATGTTTGCTATGTACGTACTACATTCCTGTGCGTGTGCTATTCCTATCCAGGCATTAACTCACTCAGTGCCAATAGCAGGTGGAGGAATGTAGCACGAATGTTTGTATTAATGAGTTAAACATTCAGTGTTAACTTTCCCTATCTAATTTCGACCCTGTGATCTTCGTACAACTGCAGGAAGGAATGTGCGGTGACATGAGATGGAGGTGCCGTCTTTCGGATGAGACCGTTAAACCCGTCTGCTCTCTCAGGTGGATGTAAAAGATCCCACGGCACTATTTCGAAGAAGAGCAGGGGAGTTGTCCCCGGTGTCCTGGCCAATATTTATCCATCAGCCAACAGAGCTAAAAAAAACGAGATCATTCTAGTCATTTTTGCATTGCTGTTTGTGGGACCTTGTTGTAAAGCGCTTTGGGGTGTCCTGAGGTTATGAAGGGAGCTAGTTATAAGAACATAAGAAATAGGAGCAGCAGTAGGCCATTCGGCCACTTGAGCTGCTCTGCCATTCAATAAGATCATGGCAGATCTTCTATCTCAACTCCACTTTCCTGCCCGATCTCCATATCCCTTGATTCCCCGAGAGTCCAAAAATCTATTGATCTCAGCCTTGAATATACTCAAAGACTCAGCATCCACAGCCCTCTGGGGCAGAGAATTCCAAAGATTCACAACCCTCTGAGTGAAGAAATTTCTCCTCATCTCAATCTTAAATGTCCGACCCCTCATCCTGAGACTATGACCCCTAGTTCTAGACTCTCCAGCCAGGAGAAACAACCTCTCAGCATCTACCCTGTCAATCCCCCTCAGAATCTTATATGTTTCAATGAGATCACTTCTCATTCTTCTAAACTCCAGAGAGTATAGGCGCAATCTACTCAATTATTTCCTCATAGAATAACCCTCTCATCCCAGGAATCAATCTAGTGAACCTTTAATAACAACAGAAAATGCTGGAAACACTCAGCAGGCCAGGCAGCATCCGTGGAGAGAGAAACAGCGTTAACGTTTCAGGTCTGTGACCCTTCGTCAGAACTGGAAAAAGTTGGAGATGTAACAGGTTTTAAGTGGGTGCAGAGACAGGGAAAAGGGGGAGGGGAGGAAGGAGCTGAAGGCACATCTGTGCTAGGATTGAACTCAGGAGAGATAAAATGTTGCAAATGGGGGATGGCAGAATCATCAACAGCTGCTGCCTGAAATAATGGGGGGGTTTATAGTCTGAAATTGTTGAACTCAATGTTGAGTCCAGAAGGCTGTAAAGCGCCTAATCGAAAGATGAGGTGCTGTTCCTCGTGCTTACATTGAGCTTCATTGGAACAGTGTAAGAGGCCGAGGACGGTGAGGTCTGAGTGGGAGTGGAGCGGAGAATTAAAGTGACAGGCGACCGGAAGCTCAGGGTTACCCTTACAGACTGAACGGAGGTGTTCCGCAAAGCGATCACCCAATCTGCATTTGGTCTCCCCAATGTAGAGGAGACCGCATCGTGAGCAGCGAATACAGTATATTAAATTGCAAGAAGTACAAGTAAATCGGTGAACCTTTGTTGCACCGCCTCTAAGGCAAGTACATCCTTGCTCAGATATGGAGACCAAAACCATGCACAGTACTCCAGGTGATCTCACCAAGGCCCTGTACAATTGCAGCAAGACTTCCTTACTCTTGTACTCCAACCCCCTTGCAATAAAGGCCAACATGCCATTTGCCTTCCTAATTGCTTGCTGTACCTGTATGCTAAATCTCTGTGTTTCCTGTACGAGGACACCTAAATCTCTCTGAACAACAACTGTTAATAGTTGCTCACCATTTAAAAAATATCCAGTTTTTCTATTCTTCCTACCAAAGTGAATAACCTCACATTTCCCCACATTATACTCCATCTGCCACCTTATTGCCCACTCACTTAACCTGTCTACGTCCCTTTGCAGGCTCTTTACGTTTACCTCACAGCTTACTTTCCCACCTAGCTTTGTATCATCAGCAAACTTGGATACATTGCACTCAGTCCCTTCATCTAAGTCATTAATAGAAATTGTAAATAGCTGAGGCCCCAGCACTGATCCTTGCGGCACTCCACTAGTTACAGCCTGCCAACCTGAAAATGACCCGTTTATCCCTACTCTCCGTTTTCTGTCCGTTAACTAATCCTCTATCCATGCTAATATACTACCCCCAACCCAGGAGCCCATAAAATGCGCCTTTCTTTCTTTAGCTGAGGAAGAGAATGGGAAGAGAGAGAAAGAAGGGAGCGAGGAGGGAAGAGATTGGAGAGGAAAGGAAGGGAGGAGGAGGAGGAGAGGAATGGAGGGAGAGGAGAGTCGAAGAAAACAAGAAGAGAGAGGGAGGGAAAGAGGAAGGGATGGAAGTGATGAAAGAGAGGAAGAAAGGGAGAGAGAGCGAAGAGGAAGCAAGGGAGAAAAGTGAGGAATGAAGGGAAAGTAGGGGACAGATGAAGAGCAGACACAGGGGAATGGAAGGACACAAAAAGATGAAGAAACAGAGATGCAGACAGAGACAGAATGGAATATTTTGCACCATTTACCAGTGTGAGCAGAGAAAGTAGATATAAGTATAAAGCAAGAGAACCTGACCAGAGGAAAATACACCCGAGAGAGGAGTGAGAGTTTCCTATTCCATTAATAATGATTTTAAACTGACTTTAAAAAGATAGCAACTGCCATGGGCATTCAATGAGGTAACACCAAAGCAATACAGTATAATTCATGGAGCTAAGTAAAGGACAATTTGGGTTTAGCAGCGAGAAAGGAATATTTGGTTTAAGATTGATTTGTGAGCAGGCAATAGATTTGTGGAGAGAGTTGGATCAATGCTTCATAGAGGAGCATTTAACAAGGAGACATGTGAGTGATTATTAAATGCACTGCACAGAGCCGAACTTGATGTGAAAGACATGGGAATTATTAGGAAATGTGAGGACAGCAAGGGAACAGGAGCAGTTGAAAATCAGTTAACAAAATGGAGAAAGAACAGAAGGGGAGGGAGACAAGGAGGTGCTATCTCAGTCGATCTTTTAGTATACACTCAAGGTCATTCAGGCAGAGTGTCCGGGTGACTTAGGAGCTGGGTGTTCCAAATCAATTCAATGCTGCTCCTGCTACGACACCGTAACTCAGTCGGAAGTGAGGCGGAACTCCCGTTTACACGAGTCAAAAATGGGGTTTCCGCCGCACTTCTGGCAAAGATCTGGCATCGGATCGGGAGCAGCTCAGGGGAAATTCCGGGCAACGTGGAAAATTGATAGGCAGCCTGAGGAACATCGACAATACAGCACCGATTGCAGGTACAATAGAGGAGATACTCGGGGAGGTAGATCAGATGAGTCTCCATAGAATTACAATGGCCAAGATTTTGCAGTCATTGGGGAACAAACAGCGCTCGCCATTCATTACACTGACAGACTTTTCACAGTCTTTTGAGAGGCAACTAACCGTCATCAGGAGTCTGAAACAGCGCAGCGCCCTCTGCAGGGGATTTGTGGTATGTATGAGCAGGACAAGTAACAGCGTGTCTCCTTAACCAATCAGCGTAAAGAATCCTTACTGAGGCACGCAAAGTCTGAACCAGGAAGTGCAAGTTAGAATATGCAATATCATGTACAGAAAGCAAGCTAGAGACGGAAAGAAAGATGGGATTAAGAGAGAGAGACTTAGAAGTATATCGCCGATCCTTCATCGTCGCTGGGTCAAAATCCTGGAACTCCCTCCCTAACAGCACTGTGGGAGTACCTTCACCGCACGGACTGCAGCGGTTCAAGAAGGCGGCTCACCACCACCTTCTCATGGGAAATTAGGGATGGGCAATAAATGCTGGCCTTGCCAGCGACGCCCGCATCCCATAAACAAATTAAAAGAGACAGAAGAGGTAAAAAAAAAAATAATTTTTAATTTAAAAAAAATCTCCAACAGTAAATAAAATCTGAAGGAATGAGACTCCACATTTGTAAAGGTTAATTTTCAGTGCCAGAGAGGTTGTTTGGCAGTAATTAAGACTTTTCACACTGCTAAAAATTCACTTACACTTGAATGGACAAGCCTTAAGTTTTTCTGGCGTGTTTAGTGGGCATCCAGTACGCAGGTACAGAAACTTCACGCTCTTCTTGTGTTTCAATGCCGAGTCTCTCAACGAGGTGAAATGCAGCTTGCTGAGGAAAAGGACCAATCGGACAGCAACTTCCTGATTTCCGCAATTAACTGCGCATGTACGGACACCAGAAGTTGCTGTCTGACTTACTCCTTAATAACAGTGAGCTCTGAAAGCCTCACTATTATTGTTACCGCAAAATCCGGGCCATAGAATTTACAGCACAGAAACAGGCCATTCAGCCAAACTGGTCTGTGCCGGTGTTTATGGCTCCACACGAGCCTCTTCCCACCCTAATTCATCTAACCCTATCAATATATCCCTCTATTAACTCTAAAATATTGATTGAAAATTAAGTGGCAAGAGTACAAAGTCAATGAAAATCACACAGCTAGGAGCTCGCTAAAACTGACAAGAATGAGGAATAGAACGAGAGATGAAACTGTTTACTGGGGTAGTGCAAGAAGCTCAAGAAGCTCATCACCTAGGTCAAAGCAGCACGCTTGACTGGCGCCGCATCCATCACCTTAAACATTCACTCTCTCCACCACCGGTGTACCGTGGCTGCAGTGTGTACCATCTACAAGGTGCACTGCAGCAACTCGCCAAGGCTTCTTCGGCAGCACCTCCCAAACCCGCGACCTCTTCCACCTAGAAGGACAAGGGCAGCAGGCGCATGGGAACACCACCACCTGCAAGTTCCCCTCCAAGTCACACACCATCCTGACTTGGAAGTATATCGCCGATCCTTCATCGTCGCTGAGTCAAAATCCTGGAACTCCCTCCCTAACAGCACTGTGGGAGTACAATCACCACACGGACTGCAGCGGTTCAAGAAGGCGGCTCACCACCACCTTCTCAAGGGCAACTAGGGATGGGCAATAAATGCTGACCTTGCCAGTGACGCCCACATCCCAAGAATGAATATCAAAAAGAACAGAGAGCCAAAGTAACAAAGGAATTAAATAGAGGATAGCAAGTGTAAAAGGGGATGCTTAACAACATGGAGGAGTTTCTACGCAACCTCAATATCAAACTGGTGATAAGCAGTCGATGGTCGGAAGTTGTGTGCAGTCAGAGACATCATACTGATGTGACAATGAGACCTTGAACACGGGAGTAAGAAACCTGGAGGGAATTGAGTTCTGGTGCCGTAGACATCTGTGTAAAATTACTCGGACAAGTGGAATAATTAATAAGATGGTCCTTGAACCAGAAGAAGGACGGAGAGAAGTGATGAGGCTGATCATGATGTGAAAGATGACAAATGAGGGAAGTTGTCGAGGTTGTCATTTCCAGGAAAATCTGATGGTGATCGATCAAGAGGCGGGAAGTGGGGAACCTGGTTGGATGGTGTGATGGAGTGGGCAGCTGCAATGTCAGGGATTGGTTCAATCCATTTGGGCAAAGACCAGAGAAGATGGAGCACAATTGTCATCCATCTCCAGAACAGAGTAGGTACATTAGGGGAGGGGGAGAGAGAGAGAGATAGACAGACAGACAGAGAGGGGAAGACTGTCCCTCTCTCTCTGCTTCTGTCTCTGTCTATGTCTCTATCTCTGCCAGTCTCTCTGTCTTCTGGAGAGACAGAGAGAGAGACAGAAAGAAAAAAAAGAAAGAGTTGCATTTATATAGCGTCTTTCACAACCAACGGACGTCCCAAACGCTTTTGAAGTGTAGTCACTGTTGTAATGTAGGAATCGCGGCAGACAATTTGTGCACAGCAAGCTCTCACAAACAGCAATGTGATAATGGCCAGATAATCTGTTTTAGGGATGTTGATTGAGGGACAAATATTGGCCAGAACACCGGGGAGAACTCCCCTGCTCTTCTTCAAAATAATGCCATGGGATCTTTTACATCCACCTGAGAGAGCAGACGGGGCCGCAGTTAACATCTATTCTGAAAGATGACATCTACTGACAGTGTCACACTCCTTCATCACTGCACTGGAGTGTCAGCCTAGATTTATTGTGCTCTAGCCTCTGGAGTGGAACTATGAACACACAACCTCCTGACTCAAAGGCAGAGTGCTACCCACTGAGCCACGGCTGACACTTAGCAAAGGGGAGGAGTGGTAACTTCCCCACCAGACCAAACTTCCCCGAAGAGCAGCCAGGGCCAGAAGAGGTGAGTTTTCAACAAAAAAATTATTATTTTTATATGGGCCAGGAGGAGAAGGATTGCTCCTCCGGGCCCCACAAGGAAATGTAGGGCCTCCTCTGTCCTGGGTAGACCCTCCCTCTCCCCTGACCGGGATTTCCCCCCAGAACACTTACCCTGTGACAGGGGACCTTACCCCTGGGTTCCCAATGGCAGTGTCCTCCTGCTGCCTGATTTTAACGGCCAGGGCTACCACTTCCCGCTAGGGTTGTCAACTACAATTTTTATTTGTTCCTGGGATGTGGGCGTCACTGGCAAGGCCAGCATTTATTGCCCATCCCTAGTTGCCCTTGAGAAGGTGGTGGTGAGCTGCCTTCTTGAACCGCTGCAGTCCGTATGGCGAAGGTACTCACACAGTGCTGTTAGGGAGGGAGTTCCAGGATTTTGACCCAACGACGATGAAGGATGACAATATACTTCCAAGTCAGGATGGTGTGTGACTTGGAGGGGAACTTGGAGGTGGTGGTGTCCCCATGCGCCTGCTGTTCTTGTCCTTCTAGGTGGTAGAGTTCGTAGGTTTGGGAGGTGCTGTCGAAGAAGCCTTGGCGAGTTGCTGCAGTGCATCTTGTAGATGGTACACACTGCAGCCACGGTGCGCCGATGGTGGAGGGAGTGAATGTTAAAGGTGGTGGATGGGGTGCCTGATGAAATGGGCTGCTTTGCCCTGGATGGTGTCGAGCTTCTTGAGTGTTGTTGGAGCTGCACTCATCCAGGCAAGTGGAGATTATTCCATCACACTACTGACTTGTGCCTTGTAGATGGTGGGGAGTCAGGAGGTGAGACACTCGCCGCAGAATACCCAGCCTCTGACCTGCTGTACATGACCTCCTGCCTCCAGCCTTCCCCCTCCCACACTCCCGCCATTGGTCGCCCAACATGCCCATCCTCGCGGGCCCCCCCCCCTTCCCACGGCCAATCGGAATGCAAACAGACTCTTCATTACCCGACTGAATGATTTGTAACTGTCGGTCAAACAGCCTTTATTCCCAAACTATGATATTTTTATAACTAATAAACTAAAGTATTTAAATGAATAAAAACACTTTATTTATTGTCCCAATGGTTTTTCTCCTGGGTTTTGCTCGCAGTGTTCTCCTGGAGATCAGTCTTTAGTTCCTGGAGATCTCCAGGGCAATGCTGGACGGTTGGCAACCCTACTTCCAGCTGACTCCCTGGCCCTTTTGGTCGGGAGGTTAATGAGGCCTGGCTTTAAAATCGGGCCGATTCATCCTGCTGCCGCTCCCGGACAGGGGAGCCTCTCGCTTTGCCCGTGTTCCCGCCCGGGAGTTAAAATCGACCCCCGTGCAAATAATTTCCAGCCACAACCAGTTTCCTGAACTCATTTCACAAATTCTCAATATAGTCAATAGAGAGCCAGAGAGAGAGAGAGAGAGAGCGGGGAGGGAAATGTCTGGGCCGAGTTCAAACGAGGTCTCAGGAGTTGAACAACTAACGATTTAAATTGACTTTATCATCCAGCCTCCTTGTAAGAGTGAAGGATTTATTCAGTTGTCGTAGTGTGGACATCGCATTCAAGAGAGAACTTCAACAACATTGATTTTCTTGTAATATTCCAGTGATGAATGTTGCCATTTTGTAATAAGTGGCAGAACAGCGTAGTCAGTCAGCGGGAATTACTACAGAAGTAGATGGATGTCTTGGAAAACTGACTCTATTGGCTGCTGGGAGCATAGGATGATATGGAGATTGTCCCAAGGTGACAGGGAGCAGTTTCCAGAGCTGCCCAAAAGCAATAATGCACACTCCAACAAGCCTGAAGAAAGAACTTGCTTTTATACAGTGCCTGTGAGTAAAATATATTAGATGCGGTCTTTTGATACGCAGGGACTAGAGGAAGGTTTGTTCCAAAGTATGTAGGTTTATTACAGTTATAACAGAAAGCTACAAGAAGTAACGATTTTAAAATGCAAAGCGTACAATATGTAAGACATTGAGATACAACCCAGGCAAAGCTTAACACTGACAAACTTCCGGGATGATCAAACCTGAATGACCTTGCTACCACTTACCATAGAATCGTAAATTCTTACAGCACAGTAGGAGGCCATTCAGCCCATTGTGCCTGTGCCGGCTCTTTGAAAGAGCTGTCCAATTTAGTCCAACACCACAGCTTTATTCCCCATAACCCTGCAAATTAGTCCTCTTCAAGTGTATGTCCAATTGCCTTTTGAAAGTTCCTATGGAATCTGATTCCACCGCCCTTTCAGGGGGTGCGCTCCAGAACTTAACAACCCTCTGTGTGAAGATATTTCTCCTCATTTCCCCTCTAGTTCTTTTGCCAATTATTTTAAATCTATGTCCTCTGGAGCGTGTCCTGTGTCGCTCCGAGAACGTTCTAACATCAATGCTTTAAGTCCGGGCTTACATACATTAAAAGCATGCATTAGTTTATGGGAACTTGAGTCTGGTTTGTGCCCACTTGTCAATCGTTTTCAATATCTCCTGAGTCATAGTCATAGAGTCATTGAGTTATACAGCACAGAAAGAGGCCCTTCGGCCCATCGTGTCTGCGCCGGCCATCAAGCCCTGTCTATTCTAATCCCATTTTCCAGCACTTGGTCCGTAGCCTTGTATACTATGGCGTTTCAAGTGCTCATCTAAATGTTTCTTGAATGCTGTGAGGGTTCTTGACTCTATCACCCTTTCAGGCAGTGAGTTCCAGATTCCAACCACCCTCTGGGTGAAAAAGTTTTTCCTCAAATCCCCTCCAGACCTCCTGTCCCTTACCTTGAAACTATGCCCCCTGGTTATTGACCCCTCTACTAAGGGGGAAAGTTCCTTTCTAGCTACCTTATCTATGCCCCTAATAATTTTGTACACCTCAATCAGGTCCCCTCTCAGCCTTCTCTGCTCTAAGGAAAACAACCCCAGCCTGTCCAGTCTCTCTTCATAGCTGAAGCGCTCCAGCCCAGGTAACATCCTGGTGAATCTCCTCTGCACCCTCTCCAATGCAATCACATCTTTCCTATAGTGTGGCGACCAGAACTGCACACAGTATTCCAGCTGTGGCCTAGCTAGCGTTTTGTACAGCTCCATCATAACCTCCCTGCTCTTATATTCTATACCTCGGCTAATGAAGACAAGTATCCCTTTTTAACCACCTTATCTACCTGTCCTGCTGCCTTCAGGGATCTATGCACATGCACACCAAGGTCCCTCTGATCCTCTGTCCTCCCTTGCCTTGTTAGTCCTCCCAAAATGCATCACCTCACACTTTTCAGGGTTAAATTCCATTTGCCACTGTTCTGCCCATCTAACCAACCCGTCTATATCGTCCTGTAGCCTGAGGCTTCCCTCCTCGCTATGTACCACTCCACCAATTTTCATGTCATCTGTGAACTTACTGATCAGACCTCCTACATTCATATCTAAATCATTAATGTACACTACAAACAGCAAGGGACCCAGCACTGATCCTTGCGGTACACCACTGGACACAGGCTTCCACCCTCTGCCTTCTGCCACTAAGCCAATTTTGGATCCAATGTGCCAAATTGCCCGGGATCCCATGGGCTCTTACCTTCTTGACCAGTCTCCCATGCGGGACTTTGTCAAAAACCTTACTGAAGTCCATGTAGACTACATCAACTGCACTACCCTCATCCACACACCCAGTCATCGCCTCGAAAAATTCAATCAAATTGGTTAGACATGATCTCCCCCTGACAAAGCCATGCTGACTATCCTTGATTAATCCTTGCCTCTTCAAGTGGAGACTAATTCTGTCTCTTAGAATTTTTTCCAATAATTTCCCTACCACTGATGTTAGGCTCACTGGCCTGTAATTCCCTGGTTTATCTCTACTACCCTTCTTGAATAATGGTACTACGTTAGCTGTCCTCCAGTCCTCTGGCACCTCCCCTGTGGCCAGAGAGGTTCTGAAAATTTGTGTCAGAGCCCCTGCAATCTCCTCCCTTGCCTCACACAGCAGCCTGGGATACATCTCGTCTGGACCTGGGGATTTATCCACTTTTAAGCCCACTAAACCGCTAGTACCTCCTCCCTCTCAATGCTAATTTGTTCAAGTATATCACAATCCCCCTGCCTGATTTTTATGCCTACATCGTCCTTCTCCATAGTGAACACAGATGCAAAATATTCATTTAAAACATTACCTACATCTTCCAGCTCTACACACAGATTGCCATTTTGGTCCCTAATGGGCCCTACTCTTTCCCTGGTTATCCTCTTGCCCTTAATATACTTATAAAACACCTTGGGATTTTCCTTTATTTTGCCCGCCAGTGTTTTTTGATGCCCCCTCTTTGCTCTCCTAATTTCTTTTTTAAGTACCCCCTGCACTTTCTATAGTCCTCTAGGGCTTCCATTGTTTTTAGTCCTTTGTATCTGCCAAAAGCCTCCCTTTTTTTCCTAATCCATTCTTGTATATCCCTTGACATCCAGGGTTCCCTGGGCTTGTTGGTCCCACCCTTCACCTTTACGGGAACGTGTTGGCGCTGTATTCTCTCTATTTCCTTTCTAAATGACTCCCACTGCTCTGATGTGGATTTTCCTACAAGTAGCTGATCCCAGTCCACTTTGGCCAGATCCTACCTTATCATATTAAAATCGGCCTTCCCCCAATTTAGAACCTTTATTTCCAGTCCATCTTTGTCCTTTTCCATGACTACCTTAAATCTCACCGAATTATGGTCACTGTCACCAAAATGCTCTCCTATGACACTTCTACCACTTGCCCGGCTATATTCCCTGGAATTAGGTCCAGTACCGCCCCCTCTCTTGTAGGACTTTCTACATGCTGGCTCAAAAAGGTCTCCTGGATGCACTTTAAGAATTCTGCACCCTCTAAGCCTTTCACACTCTGACTATCCCAGTTAATATTGGGGAAGTTGAAATCCCCTACTATTATTATCCCATTATTTCTACAATTCTCTGAGATTTGCCTACATATCTGTTTCTCTATCTCCCCCTGACTGTTTGGGGGCCTATAGTACACTCCCAGCAAAGTGCTTGCCCCCTTTTTATTTTTAAGTTCTACCCATATGGCCTCATTAGAGGAACCTGCTAAGATATCAACCCTCCTTACTGCAGTAATTGACTCCTTGATTAATATTGCGACACCCCCTCCTCTTTTACACCCCCCTCTGTCTCGCCTGAAGATTCTATACCCCGGAATATTGAGCTGCCAGTCCTGCCCCTCCCTCAACCATGTCTCTGTGATAGCAACAATATCATACTCCCATGTGTTCATCAACACCTTCAATTCATCTGCCTTACTTGCAAGACTCCTTGCATTAAAATAAATGCCATCCAGCCTTGCCATACTCCCTTGTGCCATTACATATTTGCTCTGCCTTCCAGACTGACTTGTTTTTTCCTCTATATTTGGCTGTGCATCACCCCCTACTATAGTTCCACTCCGTATCCCATCCCCCTGCCAAGTTAATTTAAACCCCCCCCAACAGCACTAGCAAACCTCCCCGCAAGGATGTTGGTCCAGTTCCGGTTCAGGTGCAACCCATCCGACTTGTACAGGTCCCACCTTCCCCAGAAACCGACCCAGTGATACAGGAACCTAAAGCTCTCCCTCCTACACCAACTCTTTAGCCACGCATTCATCTGCTCTATCCTCCTATTTCTATACTCACTAGCTCGTGGCACTGGGAGTAATCCAGAGATTACAACCTTTGAGGTCCTGCTTTTTAATCTGCTACCTAGCTCCCTAAATTCTTGTTGCAGGACCTCATCCCTCTTTCTACCCATGTCACTGGTACCAATGTGAACCACGACCTCTGACTGTTCGCCCTGCCCCTTCAGAATGCCCTGCAGCCATTCAGTGATATCCTTGACCCTGGCACCAGGCAGGCAACATACCATCCTGGAGTCACGTCTGCGGCCGCAGAAACACCTATCCACACCCCTCACTATTGAGTCTCCTACCACTATTGCCCTTCCACTCTTACTCCTCCCCCCTTGTGCAGCTGAGCCACCCACAGTGCAGTGAACTTGGCTCTGGCTGCACTCCCCAGAGGAACCGTCACTTTCACCGTTTTCCAACACAGAAAAACGGTTGTTGAGTGAGATGCACTCTGGGGCTTTCCTGACTACCTGCCTGCCCCCCTTCTTCTGACTGGTGGTCACCCATTCCCTCTCTGACTGCACTTTCTTAAGCTGCGGGGTGACCACGTCTAAAAACGTGCTATCCACGTAACTCTCAGCCTCATGGATACACCGCAGTGCCTCCAGCTGACGCTCGAGCTCCGAAAATCGGATCTCAAGTTGGCCAAACCGTTGGCACTTACTGCACATGTGGTCATCCTGACTGCAAGAAGCGTCTAGGAATTCCCACATGTTGCAGACCGTGCAACGCACGGGACTGAGGTCCCCTGCCATACTTTTAATTTAAAAACTCTTACCTCAAATTCAGTCAAGCCGCCTCCTGCCTACTCCCGCACATTATAAGAACGTAGGGACATAAGAAATAAAAGCAGAAATAGGCCATTCGTCCCCTCGAGCCTGCTCTACCATTCAATAAGATCATGGTTGATCTTTTACCTCAACTCCACCTTCCCACCTTATCGCCATATCCCTTGATTCCCCTAGAGTCCAAAAATCTATTGATCTCAGCCTTGAATATACTCAACGATTCAGCATCACAGCCCTCTGGGGTGGAGAATTCCAAAGATTCACAACCCTCTGAGTGAAGAAATTTCTCCTCATCTCAGTCCTAAATGGCCGACCCCTTATCCTGAGACTGTGACCCCTGGTTCTAGACTCTCAGCCAGGGGAAACAGCCTCTCAGCATCTACCCTGTTAAGCCCCTTAAGAAAGTTATATATGTTTCAATGAGATCACCTCTCATTCTTTTAACCTCTAGGGAATATAGGCCTAATCTACTCAATCTCTCCTCCTAGGACAACATTCCACAATAAGACAGAAACAGACAACTAACGAGTTCCCATGCTATGATCCCATAAACATAAGATAACCAATGGAGAGCGGCACCTTCCCGTGCAAGCGCAGGAGATGCAACACCTGCCTTTTTACCTTCTCTCTTCCCACTGTCCAGGGCCCCAAACACTCCTTCCAGGTGAAACAGCGATTTACATGTACTTCTTGCAATTTAGTATACTGTATTCGCTGCTCACGATGTGGTCTCTTCTACATTGGGGAGACCAAATGCAGATTGGGTGACCGCTTTGCGGAACACCTCCATTCAGTCCATTAGCGTGACCCCGAGCTTCCGGTCGCCTGTCACATTAATTCTCTGCTCCACTCCCACTCTGACTTCTCCATCCTCGGCCTCTTACACTGTTCCAACGAAGCTCAACGTAAGCTCGAGGAACAGCACCTCATCTTTCGATTAGGCACTTTACAGCCTTCTGGACTCAACATCGAGTTCAACAGTTTCAGACCATAACCTCAGCCCTTATTTTTTCACATGGCAGCTGTTAATGATTCTGCCATTGCCATTTAGACCTCATCTAGAGTCATCTTTTGTTCCTTTACTTGTCCCATACCATCTCCTATTGCCTTGCACCATCAGCCATTTTGTCCTTTATTCTCTTCTGTCTTCCACCCTATCACAGACCTTCCCTTTTGTTCATTCCTCCCCTTCACCCTTTCCCTGCCTCTGTACTTGCTTAAAACCTGTTAAATCTCTAACTTCTTCCAGTTCTGATGAAAGGTCATCGACCTGAAACGTTAGCTCTGTTTCTCTCTCCACAGATGCTGCCTGACCCGCTGAGTATTTCCAGCATTTTCTGTTTTTATTTCAGATTTCCAGCATCTGCAGTATTTTGCTTTTGTAATGGAGAGAGGGTGTCTTACTATGTGGCTTCAGACCAAACCTGTTAAAGCTTTCCTTAACAAGGTTAACAATTATACAGTAAACTTGCAGAAAATGCTATTCTCACAGTGCCTTTCACATCCTCAGAACATCCCAAAGCGCTTTACAGCCAAAGAAAGACTTTTTGAAGTCGAACATCACTAAAACAGATGATCTGGTCATTTTCACATTGCTGTTTGTGGGAGCTTGCTGTGCACAAATTGGCTGCTGCGTTTCCTACATTACAACAGTGACTACACTTCAAAAAGTACTTCAGTGGCTGGAACGAGCTTTGGGACGTCCTGAGGTTGTGACAGGCACTGTTTCAATCCAAGTTCTTTACTATTCTTTCACCCGAACACTACATTTGGTCTTGACTCCCCGGGAGTAAGTTTGACTTTGTGTGATAGTGTAAAACGGACGATATCCATAATGGAAATGAAAATTGGGAGAGATTATATAATGGGTGACTGATCCAATATTGCCCATTGTACACTATAATCCCAAAGTCAAAATGACCCCTCCTCCATGTTCCATACCGCTGGACATCTACTGTAGGTATATTTTATGTTACTAGACCTTACATTCCTTTACATGTTATTTTATTTAGCAAGAGCACACAAATGCTGATTATATTAATGTTAAAACTCATTACCCCTGGACGGAGACTTCAACGCGAATGAGTCAGGAGACATTTAACAAAAAACATTAATAGGCAAAGTGGAATCAGAACTCTGAAGATCTGCAAAGCTCTTCAGCAGCATTGCACTTATCATTAGCCTGGACATTACTGGGTATTTTTGCACATCTTCCTGCAGGTAGATTTTCCTTGAAGCCATTACATGGTGCGTGCATTAACAGAGCGAGGGAAACACGAGAACTAAAGTGCATTAATTTTGTATGCGCCATATGCAATTACTGCCTTAAATCGCAGAGTTTATGCAAATGTTCCAGCTGCTTGATTTTAGCAGAAACATTTATTCGGAAACTGTTCAGCTCAAATAAATCACAAGTTTATATAAAAACCCCTGTGACCTAAACTCAAGCCTCAGGTATCAGTGAATGTTGGCGCTATCGGATGAGCTGCTTTAGTGTCCCATCAAAGTTAGTTGTGCATCAAAGTTGGCTCTCTCATTACAACAGTACAACATTAAAACTGTGACTGCACTCCAAAAGTACTTCCTTGGCTGTAAAACGCTTTGAGATGGTCGTGAAAGGCACTATATAAATGCAAGTCTTTCTTTCTTTCTCTCGCTGTCAGTCCCTTTGGAATGGAACATCTGGCCACTGACCAAGGAAATGTGATGTTGGGAAATGATGATGGTTCCTGAGCGGTTGAGCACCATCTGTTGGAGGAGCACTGTGCCATGTGTGGTGTGGTGGGGGGTGGGGTTGGGAAATCAACTAGCAGTTGTAGCGCTACACAGTGTCAGCTGTGGCTCAGTGGGTAGCACCCTCGCCTCTGAGTCAGAAGGTCGTGGGTTCGAGCCCCACTCCAGAGACTTCAGCACTAAATCTAGTACTGAGGGAGCGCTGCACTGTGGGAAGCGCCATCTTTCGGATGAGACCGTTTAGCCGAGGCCCCTGTCTGCTCTCTCAGATGGATGTGAACGATCCCGTGACACTATTGGAAGAAGAGCAGGGGAGTTCTCCCCGGTGTCCTGGGGCCAATATTTATCACTCACCCAACATCACTAAAACAGATCATCTGATCATCATCACATTGTTGTTTGTGGGAACTTGCTGTGCCCAAATTGGCTGCTGGGTTTCGTCCATTACAACAGTGACTACACTTCAAAAGTACTTCATTGGTTGTAAAGTGTTTTGGGATGTCCTGAGGTCGTGGAAGGTCCTATAGAAATGCAAGTTCTTTGCCTCACCCCAACTGTAAGCGGTCTGAGAAGATTGGCGAGATTGTGAAGCAAGAGCCTGGGAAACGGTTGTCGGTGATCGTGTGATTGTTTAACGAGATCACCTCAGGCTCCTCTCTCTGCCATTTCAACAGAGGTACCCTCATGTTTATTCCAAACAGGCATATACGCCTCTGCCAAGTAAAGGAGAGGAGAATGCGATCGGAGAATATTTAGCATTCGTGCGCCAACAGCCATTGCTACCCTGAAATTACATTTGGCTACCAAGGGCTGATTTTAGCACAGTGCTGAGTGTGACGCAGGAAATTAGGTGAGAAAACCTTAAGCCTCTTTTCTCATCCAATGCACGGAATGTTTACACATGGGAGCAATTTGTGTCCACTGCATAAAAATTAAGGGCCTAATAATTAATTAAATTAAGTTAAGTTACGTAGAATTACATAGGGGTGCCAATCAAGCGGGCTGCTTTGTCTTGGATGGTGTCGAGCTTCTTTACTGTTGTTGAAGCTGCACTCATCCAGGCAAGTGGAGAGTATTCCATCACACTCCTGACTTGTGTCTTGCAAATGGTGGAAAGGCTTTGGGGAGTCAGGAGCTGAGACACTCGCCGCACAATACCTAGCCTCTGACCTGCTCTTGTTGCTACAGTATTTATGTGGCTGGTCCAGTTAAGTTTCTGGCCAATGGTGACCCCCAGGATATTGATGGTGGGGGGATTCGGCGATGGTAATGCCGTTGAATGTCAAGGGGCGGTGGTTAGATGCTTGCTTGTTGAAGCTAGTCATTGCCTGGCACTTGTGTGGAACGAATGTTACCTGCCACTTATCGGCCTGAAGGTCGTTCAGGTCTTGTTGCATGCGGGCATGGGCTGCTTCATTATCTGAGGAGTTCAGAATAACACTGATCTCAGTGCAGTCATCAGCGAACATCCCCATTTCTGACCTTATGATGGAGGGAAGGTCATTGATGAAGCAGCTGAAGATGGTTGGGCCTAGGACAGTGCCCTAAGGAACTCCTGCAACGATGTCCTGGGGCTGTGATGATTGACCTCCAAACACCACAACCTTCTTCCTTTGTGCTAGGTATGACTCCAGCCAGTGGAGAGTTTCCCCCCTGATTCCCATTGATTTCCGTTTTACAAGGGCTCCTTGATGCCACACTTGGTCAAATGCTGCCTTGATGTCAAGGGCAGTCACTCTCACCTCACCTCTGGAATTCAGCTCTTTTGTCCATGTTTGGACCAAGACTGTAATGAGGTCTGGAGCCGAGTGTTCCTGGCGGTACCCAAACTGGGCATCAGTGAGCAGATTATTGATGAGTAAGTGCTGCTTGATAGCACTGTCGATGACATCTTCCATCACTTTGCTGATGATTGAGAGTAGACTGATGGGGCGGTAATTGGCCAGATTGGATTTGTCCAGCTTTTTGTGGACAGGACATACCTGGGCAGTTTTCCACAGTGTCGGATAGATGCCAGTGTTATAGCTGTACTGGAACAGCTTGGCTAGAGGCGCGGCTAGTTCTGGAGCACAAGTCTTCAGCATGACAGCCAGAATGTTGTCGAGGCCCACAGCCTTTGTAATGTAGGAAATGCAGCAGCCAATTTGTGCACAGCAAGGCCCCACAAACAGCAACGTGATAATGACCAGATAATCTGTTTTAGCGATGTTGGTTGAGGGATAAATATAGGCAAGGACACGGAGGATAACTCTCCTGCTCTTCTTCAAAAGAGTTCCATAGGATCTTTTACATCCACCTGAGAGGGCAGACGGGGCCTCGGTTTAACGTCTCACTCAAAAGACGGCACTTCAGAGAGTGCAGCACTCCCTCAGCACTGCACTGGGAGTGTCAGCCTAGATTTCTGAGCTCAAGTCACTGGAGTGGGACTTAAACCCACAACCTTCTGGCTCAGAGGCAACTGAACCACATCTGACACAATCCAATAGGGAATGCAGGAGAAACATCTTTACCCAGAGAGTGGTCAGAATGTGGAACTCACTATCACAAGGAGTAATTGAGGCAGCTAGTGTAGATGTATTTAAGGGGAAGCTAGATAAACACATGAGGGAGAAAGGAATCGAAGGATATATTGATCGGGTGAGATGAAGAGGGACGGGAGGAGGCTCGTGTGGAGCATAAACACCAGCACAGACCAGTGAGACTGAATGGCCTGTTTCTGAGCTGTAAATACTATGTAATTAGTGAGCTGTCAAGGGCAGACTGGGAGCTGGTAGAAAATTCCTAAATGGGATGACCTCGTATTATCCTACGATGTTAGCCTATCTCGAATGCGGCAAGCAGGAAGCTCGCCGTGATTCTCTCCTGATACCTCAGCCCCGTGTCTTAGAGATTGGTGTCCAGTGAGATAATGGGCCAAAAATTCATCCCGCTGCGCGAGAGTACGCACTGCGTACTCTCGCGTATTCTCTCTCCAATTGCCGGTTTTCTGCATGCCCTGCGCATGCGCTGAAAACCGGCACTTGGTCTTTGGAAAAGGGGGCGGTTCCTCGGTGCATCGCGTGCGCGCTACAGGCTGCGCGCACGCTGTGCACTTAGTGCTTTGGACGCGCAGGTAAGTACGGAAGATTTTAGAAATGGAAAAAGGAGGAGTAAGACCCACTTTTAACAAGGTAAGTAGTGAATTAAGTATTTTTTTGAATTTTTTTTAACAGGTATATCTTTTTTAGAGACTTTAAAGACAGGTAAGTTTATTTTTATAACTTTTTAAAAGATTTTAAATTTTTTCAAAAATTTATTTTTTATTTAAAATGGTTAATTTATTTAACTATACTTATTTTATTAATGTGATGGTTTTTTTTTTAATTTAATTGAGGTTTAGCTGTTATTTTGGGGGGGTGTAAGATTCATAGATTTCACAGCACGTATGCGAAACTTATGAATGGAAGATGGTGTGCTGCCATTGGCTCTAACTGAGTCACGTGATCCCACAGCTCGCACGAATTCACTACGCCGGTGGGATACGCAAGCACTGCCCAGCTGATGTCTGGAACATCAAGTTCGTGCGAGCTGGATCTGAAAAAGCCAACGCGGAGTGAGAGATCGCGCCTGCTCCTTACCCCCGCGGGAACAGAGCGAGATCAATTTCTGGGCCAATGGAAAAATGAGCATTATTGCCATGCCCGTCTGAACTAAAGAGACTGTCAGGTCAGATAAATCCATAAGTATTCCTGACAGAGTGTTCTTCAACAAGATAAATCACTAATGCACTTTCGCAGGAGCTTAGATATAAAGGCCATTCAAGGAGCATTCATAGATCTGGTGTGATACAGACTATCCTTATACTCTGACACAGGGGAATCATAACACAGGCAATATTACTCCCCGCTAATGAAATTTGATTCTTGATAAATTTAGAATGAGTGCAGCGGTTGTGTCCTAAACCCATAATCCATCAGTTCTGATGTCATGGCACCACAAGATCACACAAAGCCAGATTGCAACATGAAAAACAGCATGGAAACACCCTCATGAAAGTTTAGGGTCCGCTCTCACTTTTTTTTAAATGAGCAAAGTTCTAGAAGTTACCAGGGATGTGAGACTTCAGTTATGTGAGAGACTGGAGAAGCTGGGGTTGTTCTCCTTAGAGTAGAGAAGGTTGAGAGGAGATTTAATAGAGCTGTTGAAAATGATGAGGGGTTTTGATAGAGTAGATAGGGAGAAACCAGAGGACACAGATTTAAGATAATTGGTAAAAAGATCCAGAGGGGAGATGAGGAGAATTTTTTTATTTTACGCAGCGAGTTGTTGTGATCTGGAGCGCGCTGCCTGAAAGGGCGGTGGAAGCAGAAACAATAGTAACTTTCAAAACGGAATTGGATAAACACTCGGAAAGGAAAAATTTGCAGGGCTGTGGAGAAAGAGCAGGGGGAGCGGGACTAACTGGAGAGCTCTTTCAAAGAGCCGGCACAGGCACGATGGGCCGAAGGACCTCCTTGCTGTACGATTCTATGGCCAGGATATTAACAGGGGAGGGTTATGTAGGCGGGAAGGCACAGTTTCCCCACATGCTGTGGAGTTTTAACTTCAATTAGGTGGAGAGACGAGACCCTGGCAGATTTTCCACCCGGAAATCAGTCTGATTGACAGGCTTGGCTTCCAGTCGGGCAGGGAGCACTCCAGAGCAGGGAGCAGGACCAGGTAGGTCCAATCCCCAACCCTGGGGAGGGGGTGCCCTCGTTAAAATATTTAAATTGCCAATCCGCCTCCTGGGAGCAGATTGGCTGCCCGCCCCTTGGCCCGCCTCCGTTAAACCCGAAAGTGGGCGGGTTGGAGAGGGGATGCGGTCGGGGTTCAGATTTTTAACATTTTAACATCTGACCTGTCGCCCAAGCCACCCGTTTTTTTGCACTAAAATTCAGCCCAATGATTCTAAGTAGGGTTTAATTGTATGGGGAGAGGAGCTTTTGAGGCAGCCTAATTAAAGATTTCAAGATCATGGAGAAGATTGACAAAGCTGATCAGGATGAATTGTTCACTCTGGTGAAGGTTTCAAATGCCAGGGACAAAAGTTGACTATTAGGAAGTTGGGACTAAGAAAGGAAATCAGGTAGAACTTTTTGCACCCAAACATCAACAACAACCTGTATTTATATAGCGTCTTTAACATAGTAAAACATCCCAGGGCGCTTCACAGGAACGATTATCAAACAAAATTTGGCACCGAGTCACATAAAGAGATATTAGGGCAGGTGACCCAAAGCTTGGCCAAAGAAGTAGGTTTTAAGGAGCGTCTTAAACAAAGAAAGAGAGGCGGTGAGGTTTAGGGAGGGAATTCCAGAGCTTAGGCCCCAGGCAGCTGAAGGCACGGCCACCAATGGTGGAGCGATGAAGATCAGGGATGCTCAAGAGTGCAGAATTGGAGGAGCACAGAGATCTCGGTGATTGTGGGGCTGGAGGAGATTACAGAGATAATTATTGCAGTAAAGAAGGAGGCCATTCAGCCCATCGAGCCCATGCCAGCTCTCTGAAAGAGCACTTCAACTAGTCCCACTCCCCCTCCCTTTCCCCGTAGCCCTGCAGTTTTCTTTCCCTCAGGTACTTATCCAATTCCCTTTCGAAAGCCACGATTGAATCTGCCTCCACCACCTTTCAGGCAGTGCATTCCAGATCCTAACCACTGGCTGCGTAAAAATGTTTTTCCTCATTTCGCCTTTGGTTCTTCTGCCAATTACCTTAAATCTGTGTCCTCTGGTTCTCGACCCTTCCATCAATGGGAATAGTTTCTCTCTATCTACTCTGTCTCGACCTCTCATGATTTTGAACACCTCTATCAAATCTCTTCTCAATTTTCTCTGCTCTCGTGAGAACAACCCCAGCTTCTCCAGTCTATCCATATAACTAAAGTCCCTCATTCCTGGAACCATTCTTGTAAATCTTTTCTGCACCCTCTCTAAGGCCTTCACATCCTTCAGAAAGTGCGGTGCCCAGAATTGGACACAATACTCCAATTGAGGCCGAACCAGTGTTTTATACAGATTCATCATAACTTCCTTGCTTTTGTACTCTATGCCTCTATTTATAAAAGTGAGAAGTCGCACAACACCAGGTTATAGTCCAACAGTTTTATTTGAAATCACAAGCTTTCGGAGCTGCTGCCCCTTCGTCAGGTGAAGTGAAGGAATACGAATCGGCAAAGCATATATAGACAGAGAACAATGCCTGTGTAGCGTACAATCTCAGACGACTACAGTTAATCTATCTGACTGCCTTTCATCACACCTCGGCAGAGAAACAATCAGGTCAGCCAGGAAGGCACCACATCAAAGACATAGCAAGATACAACTGAGACAATGAGGTGGGGTCACAGGGGGTCTAATGTGTCAAATGCAGTCTGTATGGAAAACCATAAACTTTAAAATTTTTACTTTATTTTACTGGAAATCACATCTGTCAACAAGCCAACGACAACTCGAGTCTGGATGACTCTACGTCGTGTAGCGTGACATGAACCCAAGATCTCGGTTGAGGCCATCCTCATGGGTGCAGAACTTGGCTATCAGTTTCTGCTCGATGATTTTGCGTTGTCGTGTGTCTCGAAGGCCGCCTTGGAGAACGCTTACCCGCAGATCCGAGGCTGAATGTCCTTGACTGCTGAAGTGTTCCCCGACTGGGAGGTAACAATCGTGCCTGGCGATTGTTCTATTTATAAAGCCCAGGATCCCGTATGCTTTTTTAACCAATTTCTCAACCTGCCCTGCCACCGTCAATGATTTGTGCAAATATACCTCCAGGTCTCTCTGTTCCTGCAACCCTTTAGGATTGTACCCTTTAGTTTATATTGCCTCTCCTCGTTCTTCTGACCAAAATGTATCACTTCGCACTTTTCTGCATTAAATTTCATCTGCCACATGTCCGCCCATTCCACCAGCCTGTCTATGTCCTCTTGAAGTCTATCCCTATCCTCCTCACTGTTCACTATACTTCCAAGTTTTGTGTCATCTGCAAATTTTGAAATAGTACCCTGTACACCCAAGTCCAAGTCATTAATATATATCAAGAATAGCAGTGGTCCTAGTACCGACCCCTGGGGAACACCACCGCATACCTTCCTCCAGTCTGAAAAACAACCATTCAGCACTACTTTCTGTTTCGTGTCACTTAGCCAATTCCGTATCCATGCCGCCTCTGTCCCTTTTATTCCATGGACTTCGACTTTCCTGGCAAGCCAATTATGTGGCACTTTATCAAACGCCTTTTGGAAGTCCATGTACATTATGTCAACTGCAGTGCCCTCATCACCCCTCTCTGTTACCTCATCAAAAAACACAATCAACTTAGTTAAGCACAATTTGCCTTTTGTGCTGGCTTCCCTTAATTAATCCACACTTGTCCAAGTGACAGTTAATTTTGTCTCAGAATATCATTTCTGAAAGTTTCCCCACCACTGAGGTTAAGCTGACTGGCCTGTAGTTGCTGGGTTTATCCTTACATCCTTTTTTGAAGAAGAAAATAAGAACATAAGAATTAAGAGCAGGAGTAGACCATATGGCCCCTCTAACCTGCTTCACCATTCAATAGGATCATGGCTGATCTTCGACCTCAACTCCACTTTCCTGCCTGATCTCCCATATCTCTCGATTCCCCTAGAGTTCAAAGATCTATCGATCTCAGCCTTGAATATACTCAACGATTCAACATCCACAGCCCTTTGGTGCAGAGAATTCCAAAGATTCACAACCCTCTGAGTGAAGAAATTCCTCCTCATCTTAGTCTTAAATAGCTGATCCCTTATCCCAAGGCTATGGCCCCTAGTCCTAGATTCTTCAACCAGAGGAAACAACCTCTCAACATCTACCCTGTCATTCCCCCTCAGAATCTTATATGTTTCAATGAAATCACCTCTCATTCTTCTAAACTCCAGAGAGTATAGGCCCAATCTACTCAATCTCTCCTCATAGGACAACCCTCTCATCCCAGGAGTCAATCTAGTTAACCTTCGTTGCACCGCCTCCAAGGCAAGTATGTCCTTCCTCAGATAAGGAGACCAAAACTGTGCACAGTACTCCAGGTGTGGTCTCATAAAAGCCCTGTACAATTGTAGTAAGACTTCTTTACTCTTGTACTCTAACCCCCTTGCAATAAAGGTCAACATGCCATTTGCCTTCCTAATTGCTTGCTGTACTTGCAAGCTAACTCTCTGTGTTTCCTGCACGAGAACACCTAAATCTCTCTGAAAACCAACATTTAATAGTTTCTCACCATTTAAAAAATATTCTGTTTTTCTATTCTTCCTACCAAAGTGAATAACCTCACATTTCCCCACATTATACTTCATCTGCCACTTTATTGCCCATTCACTTACTCTGTCTATATCCCTTTGCAGGCTCTATGTGCCTCCTCATAGTTTACTTTCCCACCTCTCTCTCTTTCTCTCTTAGGCAGTCCCTCAGAACCGAGGATGACTTGCTTCCACATTAAAAATTAGTTCTCAGGTGACTGATGAGTCCAATGCAGGACCTACAGTCTCTGTCACAGGTGGGGCAGACGGTGGTTGAATGGGCGGGTGGGTGGAGTGCTTGAGTTGACGTGCGCTCCTTGCGCTGCTTGCGCTTGGCTTCCGCTTGCTCCTGGGGAAGAGACTCGAGGTGTTTGGCGCCTTCCCGGATGCTTCTCCTCCACTTTCCCACCTAGTTTTGTATCGTCAGCAAACTTGGATGTATTGCACTTGGTCCCTTCATCCAAGTCATTACTATAGATTGTAAATAGCTGAGGCCCAAGCACTGATCCTTGCGGCACCCCACTAGTTACAGCCTGCCAACCGGAAAATGACCCGTTTATCCCTACTCTCTATTTTCTGTTTGTTAACCAATCCTCTATCCATGCTAAAATATTACCACCAACCCCATGAACCCTAATCTTACTTAGCAACCTTTTATGTGGTACCTTATCGAATGCCTTTTGGAAATCCAAATATACTACATCCACTGGTTCCCCTTTATCTACCCTACTAGTTACATCCTCAAAAAACTTTAATAAATTTGTTAAACCCAATTTTCTTTTCATAAAACCATGTTGACTCTGCCTAATCATATTATTATTTTCCAAGTGCTCTGTTACCTTCCTTAATAATGGTTTGCAACATTTTCTGTGTTGTACTATTTATAATTCTATGTTTCCACCGCCACCCGCACACACTTTAGAGGCTATTTTGTCAGCATCTGGAGACAGTATTGAAATGGAAGTGTAACCTTGTTGCATTTATTTAAAAATATATATATATATATATAAATCGGTCGGAGTTCCTGCTTCTGATTGCTATCTAGTGGCCTTTGCTGGAAATGTAGGTATGCGGGCATCGGGTGAAGATAAGGGAGGACTTGACTCTGCCACCTCCAAACAATGGGTAGAGTTGGCCAGAGTGGTCCAGTCCGCGTGTGCGCCTCTACAACTTTACCTAACTCAGTTTCGCCTGAGTCCCCAATAGACACAGCCACACAAGTAATGCAGCAAAAAGTCAACAATTGTAGAAATGCAGTGACAGCTGGATAGGAACAGTGCAATCCCCTGGAGTACATTCATAATCAAACAAGGTACTCGTAGCATGTGGTATCCCTCTTTGCCACAGGCACTCAAATCCGATGAAGTTCACAGACCCTGGTTTGGTGTCTTAGAATAACCCACTTCTTAACAAATTCCAATTTTATTCTTCCCTCCCCACCCCCATCCCATGATGGATCAGTCTGCTGACACTCATCGTCCAGGCTTACGTGCAATTGATGGCCATTTGGGTGAAGGATCAGAGAGCTGCGTGGCGGGACGTTCTGTAAATATTAAAGAAAAAATTAAGACTTGCATTTATATAGCACCTTTCATGACCTCAGGACGTCCTGTAGAAAGTATATACAAACACTTAATTTTAAATATATATTGAAATGCTTTGCCAGGCCAAAAGGTTCTTTTCAAAATGAAATATAGAGTTGTCACTCATGAGGCGACATGGAATTTGCTTTGATAGACAACAGAGATAAACAAACCCCCTTAGTTTTGCAGACATCGTGTCGCTAATGACTTCTTGGAGGTTAAAGGGGAGAGGTCAAACCTTCGAAGTTTTGGAATGCAGAATACGGCGTAACTCATGAACCGTAACCAAGTGGTTTTCTGCTACTTTTGTAAACTTTAGGAGTGAATGAACAATTTTGGGCTGTGATAAAGACAATTAATGGATAGCGACACAGGATGAGTTAATGTGAACGTTTGACAGCTCAAACAGCTCAGACCGAACATCAAAGGAACATTTCACTATCTCTGAATGATTGATTTACTGCAAAAGGCAAGGAAAGCTGTATAAAACACAGTGGCTAAAGAATATCAGCACTGCAGTCGGAAGAAGGTGGTTTGGCCAGTCATCTCGCTTACGAGGACCTACAATCAACGCTGGACCGATCATCAACGGGTGGTTGTATGTATGATTTCTTGTAACATTATTGGTGAACTGCTCGAATAGTGATTGGGGTTTTGAATCAATGAAATGTTAAAGACAGAACCCGTGTGTCTGGTATAATTTCTCATAAGTCTTAAGTCCGAACTCTATAACCTGTTGGACGGGGCGAGGGGTAATTCCGCACGTCTTACAGTTCCAAGGAGAAAAAATTGCAGGGATATGGGGAAAGAGCGGGGGAGTGGGACTAACTGGATTGCTCTTCGAAAGAGCCGGCGCAGACTCGATGGGCTGGATGGCCTCCTTTTGTGCTGCACTATTCTTTGATTCTAGATACATCGTGCCTGTGCCGGTTCTTTGAAAGAGCTCTCCAATTAGTCCCACTCCCCTGCTCTTTCCCAATAGCCCTGCAAATTTCTCCTCTTCAAATATTTAACCAACCCTCTTCTGAAAGTTACTACTGATTCTTTTTCCACCACCCTTTAGGCAGAGCATTCCAGATCACAACAACTCGCTGCGTAAATGAAGCATTCTCCTGATCTTCCCTCTGGTTCTATCGCCAATAACCTTGGGCCAGAAATTCGGCTCTCCGGCTTCCTGCGGGTGCAAGGATCGCGCGCGTACTTACATACCGCACCTGCCGTTGTGCTTCGGGCCCGCGTGGACTTCGGCTCCTGGGCCTCCTGCAGCTGCCGGCGCGCAGTGCTTGCGTATCCCAGGGGCGCAGTTAGTTCGAAGCGTCCCCTGGGATCACGTGGGCCATGGAGAGCCAATCGGAGCAGGGAATCTTCATTCATAGATTTGACAGGAAGACCTGTCAAATCTATGAATAGAGATCGGCCCCAAAACCACACTAAAACTTCAAATAATTTTTTTTTTTAAATCAAATTTTAAAAATAACTATAAATTACATAAATTAACTACTTTAAACAAAAATTGAAATTTTTGAAAAAATTTATTACACTTTTTATCGGTGCTAAAAATAAACTCACCTTTCTTTAAAGTATGTAAAAAAGATAAACCTGTTGAAAAAATATTTAAATTGTACTTAATTACCACTTACCTTGTTAAAAACAGGCCTTGCGCCTCCTTTTTAAATGTGCAGCTTCTCCGTACTTACCCTCACGGAGAAACCTGAAAAAAAAACCGAAGTTCGCTGCGTGCGCGCAGCCTCTCCGGTGCACGTGTTCGACCTCTGAACCCCTTCCTTCAGGGGAACGGAAGTTCCGGTTTCCAGCGCATGCGCAGTGCATGCAGGAAACCGACACTTCAGGTGGCCTTACGGGTGAGTACACAGCGCATACTCACTCGACAAGAGCTGAATTTCTGGCCCAAGATATCTGTGTCCTCTGGTTACCAACCCTCCTGCCAGTGGAAACATAATTTTGAACACCTTAACAGCTTAAATCCCCACTTAACCTTCTCTGCTCCAAGGCGAACAACCCAGCTTCTCCAGTCTCTCTACATAACTGAACTCCCTCATCCCCGGCACCATTCTAGTAAATCTCCTCTGCACCCTCTCCAAGGCCTTGACATCCTTCCTAAAGTGTGGTGCCCAGAATTGAACATGATAGCTGAGGCCGAAACAGTGATTTATATTGGCTAGATCGTCAACTTCCTGAAAGAGGCAGCAACACAGGAGTTTTGCACATCACAAAACACAAACACATCGACCTGAAACGTTAACTCTGTTTCTCTCTCCACAGATATTGCCTGACGTGCTGAGTATTTCCAGCATTTTCTGTTTTTATTTCAGATTTCCAGCATCCGCAGTATTTTGCTTTTGTATTAGAGCTTTATTATTGCTTTATTTTTGGTTTGTTTACCCTTTCTCAATCCCTCAATGTATTCACTGACTAATTAATTGCTCTGTGGTTGTGTTTGTTGTTTGAGTTGAACGCCTTAATTGTTCACATGACAAATTCAGAGACAATCACTCTCTTGTTAGAGAAAATGTAAACGCAATTTGAAAGTTACAAGAGGAATTAAGAAGAGGGACCAATTTCTTTACCCAACTTTCTAATTCTTTTTGTGTTTCATTGTTCTGAAGAGCAAAGCCCATTTCAAATCACCAGTCATTCAAGCATGTTAGTGCCAGCATGGCTTTCTTAATCCAATATCTTCCTCTCAGTGTGCCGTCTCTTTTAAGTGAAGCTGCGAACACAACGACAGCAACATTTACAAATGCTTCGCTTTTGTCAATTTGGGAACAGAGAAATTACCTGGGCGAAGGTGAAATGAAATCAGTTGTGATTCTATAGAGCAAGGCACCAGATGTGAATTAATAAATAAAAGCAGGGGGAAAAAAAAATCACCATAAAGAGTTGAGTTTAATCCGTTTAAATATATTCAGTCAATAGATAATGCTACAGAGAGGCAGCAACACAGGAGCTTTGCACATCACAAAACACAAATCGTAATACCTTGATATCTCACCGGGCTAAGTGAAGCCCCCTGATGTGATCAGATCCAGACGGACCCATGTTTAATATGAACATACCAAATTGATGGGAAGGAAAAGACCAGCTGGTCCATCAAGCCTTCCCCTCACTCATAATGGCTGGAGCATCGTAAGCAGACACTTCCTACCTGCGCCACCCCCACCCCACCCACCTACGTCCACCCCGCACCGATCCCCCCCCCCCCCCACCCACCCACCCCAGTCATGTAATCTCCTGGGAGAGGAAAAGAAAAAATTGAAGTTAAATACAGGGCCAATAAATCTGGAAAGTCCCCCTCTGACCCCCCTCAAGTGAGCGAAACCTGTCTAGGAGATGACATGGACAAAGTGTACGGTAACTGTTAATCCATTTACCTTCTATGCAATCTCTGCCCCAGCCAAGATCCCACAATAAACTAATAAATAATGATTCCGAATCTGTGTTGAATTATCACATTTTTCCCTGAGGTGGCATCGCTGAACTAAAGAGAAAGAAAGAAGTGGCTGGAAATTCATTACAGCCCAGGAATGGGCGGTATCTTTAGAAAAGTTTGAGAAATAGCGCCAGGCGCTAATGCTTTAGACTGCACGCAAAATTCATTCTCACTGCTCAAAGAAATGATTGGGGCGCTAAATCAAGTCTTAACATCCTAGCTCAGTGGCATAACAATCAAAGGGTGGACCAATATCGGGTCTAATCTCAACTCATCATCGCCACAGGCTTTTCCCAGTACTTAAAGGGGAGGTTCATTGATACTGCAGCACCTCATTCTCAGCATTGCTGGCTGTGCAGCTGCCTCAGCAAGGAGAAGCACAACAAGGAGAAGGAGCCGGAGGACTGAAGCAGGTGTTCTCATGGCAGATCCACCTCAGTCAGGTCGTCAGGGTGAATGAATGCTTCAACAAATGCTACATACCCACCACCTATACCACAAGCTTCACACACTGTCCAAAGCACCACACCCCCAGTGCTCACCCACCAAAAATCTCTACCTACCAACACTCACACCCACATCTCACGCCTTGCACACAATGACAGCTATTCAACTATGGCAGGCACAAGGATCATGAGTTATTAGAATGAATGTGATATGTGTGATACGTTTATGCATAAATTTATTAATGGAGTTTGCAATATTTTGTGGTCTCTCTCATTTCACCTTTGCGCCCAGGAGGACGCAATGATATGCATGACACAGGGATGGTATGATGGACATATGGTGAGAAAAAGGGATCTGGGGTTTAAGTCATCCTGCTGCGAGGCTGGAGGTCTGTTTGCAGGAGGTGGCAGAGTTCTGTGACCACCACCTTGGTGATGCGGAGCCATCTAATACACTGCTCCTCGCTTAATTGAAGGTAGGAGAAGTGCTGTCGGAATACCCTCAGAGGGTAAGGCCTCCTGGTGAGAGCCCTGATGTCTCTCCTCATCCCTCTGTGCACATGTTTCCACATTTCTGGCTGCTTACGTTCCCTCCACTGTAGATGCTGGAGGGCGAGGTGACCTGCCAGTACAGCCCATTAATGTTACTAAGTGTAGCAGTTTAAATCGTTGAACAATAAATGTAGCCACTTTGCACTTGACAGAAGATTGCTGATAAAAAAAGAAGCTTGAAATTACTCATAGAAACTGTTCAGTGGCTGAAACTAACAAGAAGCCACTGAAATTAATCTGCCCTGACAGCTGCGAGTGATTAATGCCGATGCCTTTAAATAACGTCGCTGGAGCCAGCTTCCTGCAGCTGTGCGCCTGCTCTCCCTGTCGCTGTCTGGTCAAGGCGCAAAGTTAAGTGACGACAATGAATTTTCCAGATCTGCCGCCCAGTGAGCGTTGCACGCACAATGATGTCACAATCTGCCTGGCGTTGAAGTCCCCGGCGGTACCTTGTACCGGCGGCGCAATGGGGGGGGGTGGGCAGATTTGCTGTGCGGCGCTGGATTCGCCTCGCCCCAGTGCTACTGCATCAGTGCCCCATTACCACCCTCTGCAGGCACTAATGGGAGGCGCTAACCTATCGAATTTTCCCCCCAAAGACTTGCATTTCTCTAGCGCCTTTCATAAGCTCAGGACGTCCCAAAGTGCTTTACAGCCAATGAAGTACTTTTGAAGTGTAGTCAAAGGTCTTCGACCTGAAACGTTAACTCTGTTTCTCTCTCCACGGATGCTGCCTGGCCTGCTGAGTTTTTCCAGCATTTTCTGTTGTTATTTCGGATTTCCAGCATCCGCAGTATTTTGCTAAAATACTTTTGAAGTGTAGTCACTGTTGTAATGTAGGAAATGCAGCGCACAGCAAACTTCCACAAACACTAATATGATAATGACCAGATAATCTGTTCCAGTGATGTTGGTTGAGGGATAAATATTGGCCAGGACACCGGGGAGAACTCCCCTGCTCTTCTTTGAATATTGCCATATAATCTTTTACATCCACCTGAGAGAGCAGACGGGGCCTCAATTTAACGTCTCCGCCAAACAAGACAGGGAAATAATCATAATCAGTTGGTATCCCAGCTTCTGATTCTGGTCTAGTGACTCCAACTGGAGAATGTGCTCAGGAAGACATCGAAGCTTAGAAATTGGTTTGGCAATGGTTTCCAGGACGAAACCGATGGCAAACACAAATTGTGTTTGTATTGATTTGTATCTCAACTTCATTTACCCAGCTTGGTTCCGTAACCCTTAATACCCTTGCCTAACAAAAATCTATCAATCTCAGTTTTGAAATTTTCAATTGACCCCCAGCCTCAACAGCTTTTGGGGGAGAGAGTTCCAGATTTCCACTACCTTTTGTGTGAAGAAGTGCTTCATGACATCACCCCTAAACGACCTGGCTCTTATTTTAAGGTTATGCCCCCTTGTTCTGGACTCTCCCACCAGGGGAAATAGTTTCTCTCTACCCTATCAAATCCTTTAATCATCAATCAGCTTGGCTAGTCTGCGCCTGCGAAAAGTGATCGCAGTACATACAGCGCTAGTTGTGGTCAGACGTTGACCAATTTCACAAAGGGACCTGAAATTGGAGTTAGGCCCCTGATCTACAATGGGTCTGATACCTGTTTCAGGCCGGCTCCCATGTTGACTACAGGGCATCTTAACCAATATGGCATGTGACGCATTCCCTAACCAATATCATGTGCATGCTGCATGATATATTGGATCCTTCCGTGCCTGTTTTTGGCCTGAAAATGGATACAGCATGATCCAATTTCTAGGCCCAAGACAGAAGCTTGGCCCCACCTTGCGCTCTCGAGCTCAGAAGAGGAGTGGAAAGAATTGAGAAGGAAGACCACATGAAGTCAACGTTAAACCGAGTGAAGATAGGATTTTGCAGAGCAGAGACGTATTTCAATGGTTAATGAAATGAGGAGAAAAGGACACAATGATCTTGAGATTTTTTTTCTCTAGCTTCTTATTAAGAACAAGCCTCACGTCTGATAATGAAGAAAGAGCTGAATCTGGAGACCGAGGAGGAATCATTCAAAGCAAATCTTATTTGTAAATCATTCAAATAGTTTGACCTTGAAACTCCACAGCACTTCCGATGTACTCAGGTATGCCACAAGTTTGACGGGAATACTTCACGGGGACTGCGGATTAGGCTGGAATGGGGCTGCACAGGTCCCGGGCTTAAGTCCAAATGGCCATCCGGAATGATCTTGTGAAGACGGAGTTTTAACCTACCCCAGGCCAGGTCATAGACGTAAGAGGAGATGGGCCAGGGGACTCCGTAAGCTCTTCCGTTCCTGGGCTTCACTGTGTATAAAGTATAAAGTTGGTGAAGGTGCAAAGGAGGCCGCTGGGGCATAATCACGCGGTCTCCGAAAGGGCTGCCCAGCAAGCACACCCTTCCCCGCCTCCCCAACTGGAAACGGCAAGCTCCGCTGAACATTCCGGCCTTCCTGGCACAGTAGACATCCCAGATGCGGTGCGGGTGCCCATCATTGGCAGACAAAGATCGGTGCCAATCCTTGACCCTAGAAACTCTATGGGGTGAGCCCCCTAAGGGGTTGATCTCAACAGTTATGCCGAGATACGCAGGTCTTTCACTGAATGCTAACGGATCTCCCGTGGCCTTGCTTGGGAATCAGAGGATCGTCTGACTTATAACTATAGGGAGCTATCCACAAAGTGTGACAGGAAAGTGTAGCGAGGAAAGTGCGGCTGGAATGGTCTACACTCCTGTCACTCCCAGGCGCACTTGCACTGGCTATGAAGAGCTTGACTCTGCTGGATTCAGTTTTAGTATAAGCCAAGTAAGCTCCCTGTGCATTTTTCACACTTACAGGATGCACTGAATTTCCCTAGTTGGGTGTGGGGGGATGGATTGTAGTGAAGAGAGATCCATAGGACTATTCATGTAAAGGCTCAAGTTTTACTTTCAACTAAAAGTCCTGACATTCATTCCTTGAAGCACCAATCCCTTTGGCCAATCTTCAACCTTGGCCACTTCTCCTTCCTCTTTTTTCTCGTTCACCTCTTCTCCATTCTCTAATACCAAGGTGGTAAGCTCCCTTCCCATCCTTCTCTTGAAGATGATTACATCCGCAGTTTTCTCTCATCTCTGGACTTTCTACTGTAAGACCTAATTCAAAGTGGGATCATTTTAATCAATTGAGAGGAAAAAAGCTTTGTAATCTTTCATCGTTCCAGCTTTGGATGTCAGAAGACTGAGAGATTCCTATCCAGGCTGGTGCCCCTCATTCTTCAGTTTTTTTATTGTCTATTTCACTGCTATGTGAGTCAAGGGGACTAATAGGGGTCTCTGAAGGCCATTGCTCACATAAAGCTTTTCTCCACGTACTCATGTTCAACAATTACCGAAAAGAACTGATAAACTTCAGAATTTTTATTACTTTGGAATGGATAGTGTGAAGTTAAGTAGCTTACAGGATAACTATTGCCAGTCCCCACTCTGCCAGGAAGCCCTTGTACTCAATCAGGGCGCCCGCGAACAATTATGGGTACGTTAGCTTCGATTTTCTGCTGATCTGACGTGTTCTGGTTGGTTGCAAGTCCCATGCCAGCACTGAGGCACGTCACACGATTTACCCTTACATTTTGTGTTTATTTGTTGATTTACTCTTACTTCTATATAACCTTACATCTTCATAAACTTCACTTAATTGTTTTAGCCTGATCAGAGTGGTCAGTCGACATGGTGCTTTCCAATCGATTCAGAGTGATTTTAGGGGATGTGTTGGGGCAGTTTATGTCCGTTCCGATAGTTACCACCTTGGTTTATTGTCTGATCTTCGTCCTTCTTCAATTGGATTTGTTTTCATTAGAGCAAAGGAGGACTGGAGTCAAAAAAGGCACAGAATGGGTAAGAACAACAGGTTTCCTTTCCTTAGGTTGACACACCAATGCAGTACTATGGGAGTGCCACATTGCCAGAGATGCTGTCTTTCGCCCGATGATGAATTGACATACTTGATGTGATTCCCATGCCACTAACATCCATTTGCACTTAAAAAAGAGACCACAATCAGAGTGGAATAGAAACACCAACAACAACAACTTGTATTTATATAGTGCCTTTAATGTAGTAAAACGTCCCAAGGCGCTTCACAGGAGTATTATAAGACAAAAAAATTGACACCGATTCACATAAGGAGATATCAGAGCAGATGAACAAAATCTTGGTCTAAGAGGTAGGTTTTAAGGAATGTATTAAAGGAGGAGCGAGAGGTAGCGAGGCGGAGAGGTTTAGGCAGGGAATTCCAGAGCTTAGGGCCTAGGCAGCTGAAGGCACGGTGAGCGATTATAATCAGTGATGCTCAAGAGGGCAGAATTAGAGGAGCACAGATATATCGGGGGGTTGTGGGGCTGAAGCAGATTACAGAGATAGAAAGGGGCGAGGCCATGGAGGGATTTGAAAACATGGATGAGAATTTTGAAATCGAGGCATTGCTTAAATGGGAGCCAATGTAGGTCAGCGAGCACAGGAGGTGATGGGCGAATGGGACTTGGTGCGAGTTAGGACATGGGCAGCCGAGTTTTGGATGACCTCAAGTTTACGTAGGGTGGAATGTGGGAGGCCAGCCAGGAGCACATTGGAATAGTCAAGTCTAGAAGTAACAAAGGGATGGATGAGGGTTTCAGCAGCGGATGAGCTGAGGCAAGGGCGGAGACGGACGATGTTACGGAGGTGGAAGTAGGTGGTCTTTGTTATGCTGCGGATATGTGGTCGGAAGCTCATTTCAGGGTCAAATATGATACCAAGGTTGCGAACAGTGTGGTTCAGCCTCAGACAGGATGTTAGGGAGAGGGATGGAGTCAGTGGCTAGGGAACGGAGTTTGTGGCGGGGACAGAAAACAATGGCTTTGTAGGGTGTTTTTGCGTGCCCCGTGTTTCTCTGACTCTCCCTTGAGTTGACCCGTGCCACAAAAACTCCCCGGTTTGGGTTGTTTCCCTTGGACGGCAGGAGCTTTTGCCAATAGTCCCTGCCCAGCCCATCGATTAGCGGGTAATCCCACACAGAGAGAGAGACCAAGGCCAGATAGGTCTTCTCCTATGCCCGGTGGGCAGCGTCCCCAGCGGGATTACTGTGTAACCCGGCCGTGACCGGATGCCACCCGGTTGGTCTTCAGAATTATACCGCGAACCACAAGCCCCACAAGCCCCAAGTTCAGACCCAAGGAGTTACTATGGACAGATTATAAATGACTCAGATGAAACGAAACGGTTCAGGTTGGTCAAAGATCGATTCCTTTTATTACACTCACAAAACGACAACACCTACTCCTCTGAGTAGGTGACCGTGGACACTACCTTATAACCTTAGACTAAAATACCCACCCTGTTGGTTACGCCGAACCAACCCCTTCCCAGAATCTAATAGATAAGGGAAAAACCCTTCTAACTAAACCCCTCTCCCGGTTTGGTCAGAGCCCACACTTGGAAGCCTCCTCACACACACACACGTGTTAGCCTGCGTCTTGGACACTTGCAGTTCCTCAGCAGCCAAACACACGGGTGGTCCTGGGGATTTCTAGAGGTGTATGCTGGATATAATTACCAGCCCTTGTCGTTGATTCACGCGGTCCCGGCTCCGTTCGACTCCAGAGACAAAACCGTGCCTGAACAGAGGCATGCGATGAGGCCTAGAGAGTTACGTTCAGGCGGTACGACGAGGCACTCACTTCGCGCGTTCCTGGAGAGTTGACGGACGCGTAGTTACGCGGAGAACCCCCGTCCCAGATGGTAGAGGAAAAGCAAGCAAGCCAGCCCAAAGTTCAGCATGTTTATACCTCGTGCAATACACAAAACTTGCTGGGCGATTCCTGGTTACCATGGTCGCAGAGATGCTAGTTGGCCTTCCTGGTGATGTCTTTGTCTTGGATTGGTCATCTTGAAGAAAACAATGGTAGGCATCCAGGCATCTAGAGCCATCCTTTGTTTCTTAACCTGTCTCATTACCATCTCCTTTTGCCTTGAATATCTCTTACTGTCTCTTAACCTCTCCCACCTTCTATCCTATCACAGACCTTCCCTTTTGTTCTTTCATCCCCTCCCCCCTTTCCCAACCTCTACACTTGCTTAAAAATCTGTTCCATTTCCTGCTTTTTTCCAGTTCTGACAAAAGGTCATCGACCTGAAACGTTAACTCTGTATCTCTCTTCACAGATGCTGCCTGACCTGCTGAGTTTCTCCAGCATTTTCTGTTTTTATTTCAGATTTCCAGCATCTGCAGTATTTTCTTTTTGTGTTGTAATGGTAGGCCATTACTGTAGATGAGCAGTACTCGAATTGCTAACTGTTTGTTAAGTTCTTGACTGCTCCTTCATTCAAAGAGTCCAGAGGTGTTACTTTTGGCCTGCAAACCTCATTGTCCATCCAGACATCCTGGCTCCATGGACAAAAGGTGGTTTTCCCCAAATCACACAAGTTTGAATATGAAAAGGCTCCTGCCTTTCATGACGTCAGCGTTGAGACAGGTCCCATGGCAACCCAAAAGACAGACAGTTCCCGCTATCTTCACAGAAACCCTTTTAAAGTCCAAAAGTCCAAACTCAATTTTTAAAACGCAGCCCACGTGCGTCTCCATTTTAAAAGGGTACATATCCATTTTAAAAGTCCAAAAATCCTTGAGGCACATGCACCCACTGATGTTGGCACTGGCCAAACCCTACAGCTTCGGTCTTCCCAATATTTAATTGGAGAAAATTTCAGCTCATCCAGAACTGGATGTCGGACAAGCAGTCTGACAATTTAGAGACCGAGGAGGTGTCGAGAGAAGAGGTGGTGAGGTAGAGCTGGGTGTCGTCAGTGTGCATGTGGAAACTGACGCTGTGTTTTCGATGATGTTGCCAAGGGGCAGCATGTAGATGAGAAATAGGATGGGGCCAAGGATAGATCCTTGGGGGACTCCAGACGTAATGATGCGGAAGCGGGAAGCGAAGCCATTGCAGGTGACACCAACTAATACTGCTTGCTGCCAGCCTGTTATGCTGTTGGATGAACCTCGCTTTAGGAGGCCAGAGCTCCCATCAGAAGCAGGAGTTTAGAAGAATGAGAGGTGATCTCATTGAACCATAATCTGAGGGAGATTGACAGGGTAGAAGGTGAGAGGTTGTTTCCCCTGGCTGGAGAGTCTAGAACTAGGGGGCACAGTCTCAGGATAAGACTGAGATGAGGAGAAATTTCTTCACTCAGAGGGTTGTGAATCTTTGGAATTCTCCACCCCAGAGGCCTGTGGATGCTGAGTCGTTGAGTATATTCAAGACAGAGATCGATAGATATTTGGACTCTACGGGAATCAAGCGATATGGGGATCGGGCGGGAAAGTGGGGCTGAGGTCGAAGATCAGCCATGATCTTATTGAATGGCGGAGTAGGCTCGAGGGGCCGAATGGCCGACTCCTGCCCCTAATTCTTATGTTCTCATGAAAGCTGGAAGCAGGTTTGGCATTCACTTTTACTGCAATCATTGGTGGGTCATGAGCTGCGAAGACCAAGTCATTATTGAGCGACGAAGGGTCATCGATCTGAAACGTTAACTCTGTTTCTCTCTCCACAGATGCTGCCTGACCTGCTGAGTATTTCCAGCACTTTTTGTTTCTTTTTCAGATTTCCAGCAGCCGCGGTATTTTGCTTTTCCATTATTGAGCTAATTGCTGCCCGAGTTGTTGCAAAGATTTTCTCTGCAGCTCCGTCTCACTCCCCAACACTTCCACCCCTCTCTTTAAAGGTGCTGTGTTGGGCCTCCTTCAGAATCGACAGTTCAGCTGGATTTCCCGCCTCCCCCCTACCCCGCCCCACCCCACAGGGGCCAGCTGTTTATAGGGAGAACTGCTCGCGCCAGATGTTCGCTGAGCTGATGTAAACCAGTCCTGACAGTGACTCGGGCCCCATGCTTCAGGAGAGGGGAGCACGTGCCTCGCTTACCGTACGCCCGATTAAGGCTCCAGACCAAAATCGCCTCCGCTCTCTGCCTATTCAGGTGAGTGTAAAAGATTCTATGGCACTATCAAGGAGTGTGATGGAATACTCTCCACTTGCCTGGATGAGTGCAGCTCCAACAACACTCAAGAAGCTCGACACCATCCAGGACAAAGCAGCCCGCTTGATTGGCACCCCATCCACCACCTTAAACATTCACTCCCTCCACCACCGGTGCACCGTGTCTGCAGAGTGTACCATCTACAAGATGCACTGCAGCAACTCGCCAAGGCTTCTTCGGCAGCACCTTCCAAACCTGCGACCTCCACCACCTAGAAGGACAAGGGCAGCAGGTGCATGAGAACACCACCACCTCCAAGTTCCCCTCCAAGTCACACACCATCCTGACTTGGAAATATATCGGCCGTTCCTTCATCGTCGCTGGTTCAAATTCCTGGAACTCCCTCCCGAACAGCACTGTGGGAGTACCTTCACCACACGGACTGCAGCGGTTCAAGAAGGCTGCTCACCACCACCTTCTCAAGGGGCAATTAGGGATGGGCAATAAATGCTGGCCACATCCCATAAATGAATAAAAAAAACTATATTGAAGAAGAGCAGGGGAGTTCTCCCCGCTGTCCTGGCCAATTCCTCAACCAACATCACTCAAACAGATTATCTGGTCATTCATCTCGTTTACTGTTTGTGAGTGTGCTGATTGGCTAATTGGAGATCCTGAGAGATGTGGTAAAATGCTATTTTCTATTCATAGAATGATGCAGCACAAAAGGAGGTCATTTGGCCCATCGTGCCTGTGCCAGCTCTTTGATAAAGCTGCCCAATTAGTTCCGCTCGTCCCTGCTCTTTCCCCATAGCCCTGCATCTTTTTTTTCTTTTCAAGTATTTTTCCAATTCCCTTTTGAAAGTTATTATTGAATCTGCTACCCCCGCCCTTTCAGGCAGCGCGTTCCAGGTCGCAACAACTCGCTGCATAAAATAAATTCTCCTCATCTCCCCCTCATTAATCTGAAGGTATTTTGGTGCACAAAAGACTTAATTATTCTCTCTTTTGAATTAAGAAACCTAATTAGAATGTAGGTTTTAATGTGTTCAAAAGGAATTTAAATGAACAGCTAATTCAAAGTTCTTACGTTTGTGAGAGAAATGCTGACTAATTGTGGCAAACCCCCCACAGCACTGTCTTAGTCAGGATTTAATCAGGTGCGTACAAGCAACGTACTTCCCCGATAACCGATCAAAATAAAGTCAGCGGATGAAATGTTTACATGTATATAGCGCTTTTCATGACCTCAGAATGTCCCAAAGCGGTTTACAGCCAATGAAGTACTTCTGAAGTGTGGTCACTGTTGAAATGATGAAAACACAGCAGCCGATTTGACTTCAATGGAAAGAAAAATCAGGAGAGATGTAAAGTGGGCTGCCGATTCGTTATCACCCGATTTACACCAGCGCACAGTCAAAATTATCCCCCCTTGTTACAACATTGTAGCCTCATTTCTCCAACCCGTACTCCAATCGCTTCAAGAGCGCCTCATGAGCTGTGCAAAAACCACAATGCCACATTTTGCGCATCTCCACGAGCTCCCCTGGTTAGCCCAGTATTTCAGATGGTGTGCACAGGACACTGTGTCAATGACAGACTATGGTATGCACAAAGGAGTGCCACTATGTTTTCAGGAATACCTAGAGCAGGCACTCACTCTGTCCCTTACAAATGCCATTATTGATGTTCACATGCATTGGTAGGAGTGAAAATGGACTCCCTTGCCTCACTCTACTTTCAAAAGGAACAGGGTCAGTGTTTATTCACACTACACAATTGCCAGGCAATGACTACCTCCAGTAAGAGAGTCTGACCACCTCCCCTTGACTTTCAATGATATTACCATCGCCGAATCCCCCACCATCAACATCCTGGGGGTCACCATTGACCAGAAACATAATTGGACCAACCACATAAATACTGTGGCTACAAGAGCAGGTCAGAGGCTCTGTATTCTGCGGTGTGTGACTCACCTCTTGACTCCCCAAAATCTTTCCGCCACCTACATGGTACAAGTAAGGAGTGTGATGGAGTACTCTCCACTTGCCTGGATGAGTGCAGCTCCAACAAAACTCGAAGCTCAACACAATCTAGGACAAAGCCGTCTGCTTGATTGGCACCTCATCCACCACCTTAAACATTCACTCCCTCCACCACCGGCGTACCGTGGCTGCAGTGTGTATCATCTACAACATGCACTGCAGCAACTCACCAAGGCTTCTTCGGCAGCACCGCCCAAACCCGTGACCTCTTCCACCTAGAAGGACAAGGGCAGCAGGCGCATGGGAACACCACCACCTCCAAGTTCCCCTCCAAGTCACACACCATCCTGACTTGGAAGTATATCGCCGTTCCTTCATCGTCGCTGGGTCAAAATCCTGGAACTCCCTCCCTAACAGCATTGTGGGAGCACCTTCACCACATGGACTGCAGCGGTTCACGAAGGCGGCTCACCACCACCTTCTCAAGGGCAATTAGGGATGGGCAATAAATGCTGGCCTTGCCAGCGGCGCCCACATCCCGAGAAAGAATAAATTAAGGAAAACTCCCATGGATTCTGGTTTCTTCATGCAAGTTACATTAGAAACTAGGTCGAAAGCTTCAGAAAAATCAATGAAAGCAGTCTATGTGGGTTTCCCAAGAGCCTCACAATATTCCACAACTTTCCCCACGCATTCCTCACGAGGCTGAAATTCAACCGTTTTTTTTCCGATGGCTCAGAGTGACTCCAAGAAAACATCCGATATACGTGCTGCAAGAGCCATCTTCAGAACCGTTGATACCAGTGAGATTCTCGAGTAGCTTTTGCCCTCAGTTGGAACCCCTTCTCGTGGATAGAAACCACATCTGCACTTTGGAATGAGACGCATGTTCACCTAATGTAGGATCCTGTTTTCCAGCCTCAGAAGGGGCAGCTTTGAGGGCGAGTCGAAGTTCCTGTCACTGTTCTCTTTGTTAGGCAAGGACATTAAGTGTTACGGAACCAAGGCAGGTAGATGGAGTTAAGATACAGATCTGCCATGATCTAATTGAGTGGCAGAGCAGGCTCGAGGGGCTGAATGGTCTACGCCTGTTCCTATGGTCCTGTTCTCCAAAGCCATGGTCATTTCCATTCCCCCTCCCACCTGAAGCCTGTTTTAGCAATCCAACATGAAAATCTACCACACCTGCCAGCTATCATTAGCTGGATTCGCGTGAACGTTATCAAACAAAATTTGACACCGAGCCAGATATTGAGGGGTGATCAAAAGCTTGGTCAAAGAGGTAGGTTTTAAGGAGCGTCTTAAAGGAGGAGAGAGAGGTAGAGAGGTTTCGGGAGAGAATTCCAGAGCTTAGGGCCTAGACAGTTAAAGGCATGGCCACCAATGGTAGAGCGATGAAAATCAGGTCCAGTTCCCCACAGTGAATTGGTTCATTTAAACCTTCTCTCGGTGCAGCACATTCTATTGGCTTTTGCAGCCTCTATCCAGTTAGGTCCTCTTGGCTCAGACCCCAACTCACTATAGTACTTTCTCCAGATCCAGAGCCATCACGTGGTTGTTGATGAGCACTTGATTATCCATCCATTGCTATTAGCCAGATGAAGTTTTATATAAAATATTTTGGAGCCATTCTAGTGTACTTGTACACCCTTGTGGATGGATACAACCCAGTGATCCTGCTTCATGACCCCAATGATAGTCTTAGCCTCAGGATGCGCTGTATTGTAATCCTTCTACCAAATCTGGTGAGACATTACGCACCCCTTTATAAGACTTCTATCTCCAAGACATCAACCCACGCTTGCTGAAAATCATCAACCTATCTCTTTGCTTTGGGATTGTCTCCAGCTCCTTTAAAACCACTGTTATCATCCCCTCCTCAGGAAACCCACCCTCAACATCTAGGGTTGGGCAATAAATGCAGACCTTGCCAGTATCTATTCTCTCCAACTGCTGGCCTACCTCTGACCTTCTTTCTTTCCAAAGTCCTGGAATGCATCATTACCTTGCATCTCTTTCATCATTCCTTATCTGAGATAGTCCAAGCTGGCTTCCTCCCTCATCCCCTGCAGCATGATCACAAACAATATCCTGTATGTCTGTTGACCAGTCGATCCACCTCCAACATTTCTCCTTTGCCGTCTCCTTGTACAGCACTGAACCTTCCTGGACCTGCGTACATCAGTCACAATGCAGTCATTATATTGTCTCCAATGTCATCTCCTCCTCTGTCAGCTCCAGACTTGGATGAGCCATAATTTCCTCCAGTTACTCACAGGGAATACTGAAGCCATCCTCTTCAGTTCCTGGCATAGGCTTCATTCCCTCGCCATCGATTCCATCCCTCTCTCCGGCCACTTTCTCAGGCTGGTCCAGACTGTTCGCAACCTCAGCGTCTTATTCAACCCTGAGCCCCTTAACCTCCCCATTGCAATCATTGCTTACTTCCACCTCTGTAGCATCAATGGTCTCTGCCCTTACCTCAGCCCATCTGCTGCTGAAACTCTCACCCAATTCTGTCATTTCCAAACTTGACTATTCCAATGCTTTCCTGGCCGGCCTCCCATTCTCCACCCTCCATAAACTTCAGCTCATCCAAATGCTGCCCATATTCTAACCTGCATGAAGGGTTGCTCACCCATCACCGCTGACCTGTTTTGGCTCCTGGTTTCCCGATAACCCAAATTAAAAATTCTCATCCTTGTGTTTAAATCGCTTCATGACCTTGACTCCTCCCTATCTATGACTTCCACCTCACCCTACAACCCTCCTAAAACTCTGCGTTCATCTGACTCCCTTGTGCATCACCCCACCATTGGAGGCCATGTCTTCAGCAGTCTAGGTCCTATACTCTGGAATTCCCTCCATTAACCCCTCCACCTCTCCACCTCCTTCTCCTCCGCTAAGACCCTGCTTAAAACCCGCCTCTTTGGCCAAGCCCACTTAATCTCCCTTTCTTTGACTCGGCATCGATTTTATTCCTTACACCACTGGGAACGGTAGCACAGTGGTTATGTTATTGGACCAGTAATCCAGAGGCCTAGAATAATAAATCTCAAGAGTATGAGCGTTCAAATCCCACAGCAGGCAGCTGGGGAATTTAAATACAGTTAATTAAATAAATCAGGAATTAAAAAGTTAGTGTTAGTAATGGCGACCATGAATCGAGGAGATTATTGTAAAAACCCATCTGGTTCACTAATGTCCTTTAGTGGAAGGACACCTGCTGTCCTTACCCGGTCTGGCCTTTATGTGACTCCAGACTCATGGCAATGTGGTTGACTTTTAACTAACCTCTGAAATGGCCTCGTAAGCCTTTCAGTTCTACCAAACCACTACAAAGAACAGCAGTTCAAGAAGGCGGTTCACTAGGGATGGGCAATAAATGCTGGCCCTGCCACATTCTGTGAATGGATTAATTTTTTTAAAAGCGCCTTGGAAATATAGATAGGTTTTAATGAGGCCTGTGTTTTGGGTGGGACTGCCTTCTCCCAGGGCCTATTGTCCAAATGTTAATGTTTGCTGGGGCTTGAGTGAGGTCATCCCGATTCCCAGACAATGCAATACCCAAAACTGCTATTTACAGAGGTTGATCCCACGTCCTGTGCAGCCTTTTCTCCCTGACATGTCCAGACATGTCCTTTTAAAATGCCAAAGCTTGGCTTTGGTCTTAAATTCCTTATGTTAGGCCCAAATGCATTTTTTATCACTCTGGGGTAGTTCCAAAGTCCTTTTTCCTTAGGTTTTGGGGATCTGCAAATTTTGGAAACCTGACACATTGGTTCCCAGTCCGGCAACACCTCGATTTTAAAATTTTCATTTTTTTTCCCAAATCCCTCCATGGCCTCGCCCCCCTCCCTATCTCTGTAAACCTCCTCCAGCCCTACAACCCTCTGAGATCTCTGCGTTCCTCTAATCCTGGCCTCTTGAGCATCCCCGATTTCCATCGCTCCACCATTGGTGGCCGTGCCTTCAGCTGCCAGGGCCCCAAGCTCTGGAATTCCCTCCCTAAACCTCTCCGCCTCTCTATCTCTCTCTCCTCCTTTAAGAAGCTCCTTAAAACAGATCTCTGTGACCACCTGTCCTAATATCTCCTTATGTGCGTAACGTTCCTATGAAGTGCCTTGGGATATTTTGCTACGTTAAAGGCGATGTGTAAATTCAAGTTGTTGTTGTTGTTGTTGTTGTTGTTGAATGTCAAAAGGAATCAGTGAAATCAATGTTGGAAGGATCTGTGCCACCTCCAAAGCTCCAGGACGAGTATATTTCAGTACAGAGTGACTGCTGCCAACTAACCGGAAGCTACCGGAAGCTACACTGAAGCATTCTGCGCAGAAATGTCAATCCCCAAATATGGAAGAGTAACGTTTCCCCACAACAGACAGAGGAGCTGACAGCGATAAGCACACTCGGCGAGAGTGCAACAAAACTCACAATCTGACAACATCCCAATATTACCTTCAAGTCACACTTCCTCGTTAAATTGTACTGGAAGTTTTAGCCGGTCATTCTTGATGAATTAATCAGACCGCTGCCACTCTCTCTCTCTGTCTCTCTCTCTTCTCGCGTTCCTTCTCCGCCCCCCCTCTCGTTTTCCTCCCCAGTCTCTTTGTCAAGCGCTCCTCTCTCTATCTCTCCGCAGTGTGCTCTGCTCTCTTTCTCAGCCGGTTAAATCCCAACATCCCGCGCCTGCATTCTGTTCACCAGCCGCGTGTTTGAAACCATAACAGGCGGAGGAGCTGATGGTGAGAAACACACTCCAGTAGAGTACAATAAAACTCTCACAAGCTGACAACATCCTAATATCACCTTCAAGTCACATCGCAGACCTCACAATACCTGAGATTTCCACCTCTCACCTTTCTCTCTCACCAATCTGTGGGAAGTCCAGTGAGAACGACCAAAAGACCTCTGGAACTGCGCAGGTGCAACTACTTCCAATTCGTTGGCAGCAGTCGCGTCCATTTTAGTAACCATTAAAGGGCAATGAAAAGTCAGGAAACCATCTGAAGAGTTCATCCAGAGAAAAGCCTACAGTCTTGAGGGCCCTCCTAAGTTCATTACCACACAGCTTCTGCGAAACAGGGATCAATTCCACAATTCAAGGCCAAGACCCATGTAAAGTATTGTCACATGGTTTGCCACATGGTTTAGTACGCGCATGCTCAGTTCGCTCTGGCCAAGTAAACAAGCACCTTGACTAGCAACTCATCCTATCTCTGTCCTTCAATTGTTCTACCCACATACATTACATTTTTGGCGACGAGGATGGGATCCCAAAGCCATTTTTAGGGATCATGGAAGGACACAGTGTTCAACCTTCGAGTGGACAAGTTTAAGGTACACAGGTAGCGTGCTGAGTCACTGTTCGATGGGATCGGGACAATCACAGGATTCATCGGATGCCTCTGCATGTATGACCGAGCAAACCATTCAGTTCTTACATTGAGCGGATGGAGATGTTTTTTGGGGCCAGTAACATTATTGAGACCCAAGGTGCAGATAAGAATGTTCAAGCTCAAAATAAAGTAGTTTGTGAGCAGAAGAAGGCAATTTTTCTAACGGAGATTGGGCCAGATGTCTATGGAACGTTGACAAACCTACTCGCGCCAGGGAAAGTGAAGGATGCGTCGTTTGAAGACATTGTCGAGAAACTCAAGGACCATTTCGAACCAAAGCCATTAGAAATAGCAGAGAGCTATAAGTTTGGTACCAGAAACCAAAAACAAAGTGAAACCATCAGTGAATACATTGTAGCTCTTAAGAACCTGTATTTGCATTGTAACTTCGGCACATTTTTAGATCGTGCGTTGTGAGATAAGTTTGTGTATGGATTGGTGGATGAGAGCACACAGCCCAAGTTACTGAACAGTCCGAACCTAACGTTTGACATAGCATGCAAAATTGCCCTATCTATGGAGATGGCATCTGAGAATGCTTGGGAGCTCCGTCCAACTCAAGTGACTAGTGCAGCTGAGGTCTACAGTCGCAAAGCCACCACCAAACCTAAAGCTGGGAGACCAAGTCAAAAGCATGTTGGTGAGAACAGTTCAGTGAATTGTTATTGCTGCAGTGGAAATCACTCACCACAGACCTGCCAATACAGAAATGTGAAGTGTTTTCACTGCCAGAAGCAAGGCCATATTTCAATAGCTTGCAGAGCTAGGTCTAAAGCAGGAAGTAAGAGCCATTCTAGTAGCAATGCAAAGCAGCAACAATAAAAGGGAGGAATTCGCAATATTGAAGTGAACACACATGATGTTGAAGGACGAGGCATCTATGGTATCTATACCATTAGCGGCAATGCTAGCAGTCGTGAGAAAGACTTCTGTACAAAACTTTTGATCAACGACCAATATGTGTATCGACACGGCAGCGAACTACTCTATTATGTGTAAGGACACATATGAGAGGAAATTTAATCAAGTACCACTTACAAAGAGTACCGTAGAGTTAAAAACCTAGTCCGGGGAAATCCTAGAAACATGTGGACAAATGGAATGTACAGCTCAACACAATGGCCAGTCAGTAAAGCTGCCTATTATTGTAGCGGGCTACAACAGGCCAACCCTCATGGGCAAAGACTGTTTGAGAAAGTTAAAACTAGACTGCAAAAACATCTTCGGTGTAGATGCTTCAAAGAAGTGACTCGACACAATGCTGAACAAGTACGAAAGCATGTTCACAGACAGTTATGAGGGCATCACGGGGTATGATACGCATATCCGCATCAAGTCCAACGCGAAGCCTGTCTATTGTAAGGCAAGGCCGGTCCCCTATGTGTTGAACAGTCCGGTGGAGGAAGAGCTAGAGAAACTCAGAGTGGTAGTAAAAACTGACAGGCTACCCTGATTGTGGTAGAGCCCAAAGCAGACAAAACTGTACGCTTGTGCGGTGAATACAGAGTTACTATCACCAAGCAGTTGGCGATGAGCAGTACCCATTACCTACATCCCAAGATTTGTATGCAGCTCTCTCTGGGTCAAAGGTTTTCTCCAAGTTTGTCCTGTCGCAAGCTTACTCAGTTGAATGTTGACAAAGAGAGTCAACAGTATCTCACTATAAACACACACAAGGGACTGTGCTCATACACCAAGCTGTCGTAATGTGTAAAGCCCTCCCCCAAAATCTTCCAGGCTACGATGGATAAGATTTTTCAAAGAGTTCCAAATTGATTATGCAATCAAGACGATGTGCTGATCGCAACAAGCAGCGAGGAAGAAAATCTAGAAGTGTTAGATTTAATTTGCTTCAAAGGTTGAATGCCCAAAATGTCAAATTGAAAAGGAGCAAATGTGCTTTTGTGCAGCCCAAGGTTGTGCACCTTGGTCTGAAAGTTGATGCAAATGGCTTGCAACCAGTTAAGGAAAAGGTTGATGCTGTCATCAATGCTTCAAAGCCACACAACGTGTCTGAGTTAAGATCTTTCCTTGGAATGGTCTAGTACTATGCACGTTTCTTACCTGAGATAGTGATCATGTTAGCTCCATTGCACGAGCTCCTCAAGAAAAATGTCCAGTCGACAAAAGCGCAACAGGAAGCTTACGACGCTTGTAAGAGAAGTCTCTCTAGTGATGATCTACTTGTGCACTACGAAACAGAGCATGAGCTTAAGTTAGTGTCTTCTTCTTAGGCAGTCCCTCGGAACCGAGGCCGACTTGCTTCCATGTTAAAAATGAGTTCTCAGGTGACTGATGAGTCCAATGCGGGACCTACAGTCTCTGTCACAGGTGGGGTAGACGGTGGTTGAAGGGGCGAGTGGGTGGGGTGCTTGGGTTGACGTGTGCTCCTTGCGCTGCTTGTGCTTGGCTTCCGCTTGCTCCCGGCGAAGAGACTCGAGGTGTTCGGCGCCTTCCCGGATGCTTCTCCTCCACTTTGTGCGGTCTTGGGCCAGGGATTCCCAGGTGTCGGTGGGGATGTTACATTTTTTCAAGGAGGCTTTGAGGGTGTCCTTGAAGCGTTTCCTCTGCCCACCTGGGGCTCTCTTGCCATGCCGGAGCTCCGAGTAGAGCGCTTGTTTTGGGAATCTCGTATCGGGCATGCGACAATGTGACCCGTCCATCGGAGCTGATCGAGCGTGGTCAAAGCTTCGATGCTGGGGATGTTGGCCTGAGCAAGAAAACTGACGTTGGTGCGCCTATCCTGCCAATGGATTTGCAGGATCTTGCGGAGGCAGGGTTGGTGGTACCTCTCCAGTGCTTTGAGGTGCCTGCTGTACATGGTCCATGTCTCTGAGGCATACAGCAGGGCGGGTATCACTGCTGCTCTGTAGACCATGAGCTTAGTGCCGGATTTGAGGTCCTGGTCATCAAACACTCTTCCTCAGGCGACTGAAGGCTGCACTGGCACACTGAAGGCGGTGTTGGACTTCGTCGTCGAGCTTAAGTTAGCGTGTGATGCTTCTAGCTACGGTTTGGGAGCTGTCATAAGCCTCTTAATGGATGAAGGCCAAGAGAAACCAATCGCGTTTGCATCGCGAACCCTCACAAAGAGCGAAAGAAACTATGTGCAAATTGAAAAGGAATTTTGAATCAAGAAATTCCAACAGTTCCTGATCGGCAGAAAGTTTACCCTGATAACCGATCACAAACCGCTCCTAGCAATATTGGGGCCCAAATCTGCCATCCCTGCAATGGCCGCATCAAGAATGCAACGTTGGGCAGTGTTGTTGTCACAATATGACTACACGATTGAATATCCCACTTCAAAGCAAAACGCAATCGCAGATGCTTTGTCCAGGTTGTCACATGAAGACTCATGTGTTGGGAGTGAAGGTGAGATTTTCACGCTCGGTGCAGTTGACAAAGACTTCCCCGTGAATGCAACTGAGATTGCAAATCAGACTCAAAAGGACTCAGTACTGAATAGAGTGTATGAAAACACCTTGAATGGTTGGACTGATCAGTGTATGGACACAGAATTGAAACCATTCCATAACTGTCATACTGACATTGTCTTGTGAGCAAGGTTGTACCAAGTGGGGAAACAGAGTGGTGGGACCTACTTCTTTGAGTTCGGAACCAAAACAAAACAGCCTGAAAATTAGTTCAACACCAAAACCTTTTGTAAGGAGATCAGGAAGAGTCCGTTATTAAACTGGATTTGTAGTTCATTTAAAAGGGTATGTGGTACATGTAATGGTGGGAAAAGTGGGACCATAGTTGTGTTGTATTTGAGAGGGGAATAGATACTTTTTTTTAAGGGGAAAGCAGTGTAATGTATTATCACATGGTTTATCACATGGTTTAGTATGAGCATGCTCAGTTCGCTCTGGCCTGGTAAACAAGCACATGGACTAGCAACTCATCCTGTCTCTGTCCTTCATTTGTTCTACCCACATCTATTACAACCCATGGATCCATATTCTTTTCCCAGGTAAGATTAGCCAGATAATCCAGGCTAATGCTCCAGTGCAGTACTGAGGGAGTGCTGCACTGTCGGAGGAGCCGTCTTTCAGATGAGACGTTAAACCGAGACCCCGTCTGCCCTCTCAGCTGGACATAAAAGATTCCACGGCACTATTTGAAACAGACCAGGGGAGTTCTAGGCTAATATTTGTCCTTCAATCGACATCACAAAAAAAAGGTCATTAACTCATTGATGTTTGTGGGAGCTTGCTGTGTGCAAATTGGCTGCCGCGTTTCCTACATTACAACAGTGACTACACTTTAGAAAGTTCTTCATTGGCTGTAAAGCCCTCTGGTAATCTTGAGGTTGTGAAAGGCGCTATAGAAATGCGAGTTCTTTCTATACTCCCTACTTTGGAGAACCATACCCAGTATGGGTCAGCACTTTCAGGAGAGATGGGGAGGGAAAAGATAAATCAAATTGGAAAAAGAAGAGGCGTTTACTCCTGAGACAGCTTCACGTTGATGACCTTTAATCTAGTCCATGCCTTGTTATTACCTGCAAAGTGCTCAGCTCCAGGAGGCCGTGAAAACGAGGGTGGCGTGTAATTAATATCAAAATGGCACAAGTCTTGAATAAAAGCGTTCCAGCAATAAAAGCCATAAATATTACAGAACACTTTGCTAAACAAGCATGAACTTTCAACCTAACAAATCATTGATCATTCATTTCAAGCTGATCCCTGATCTTTCTTCCTGCTCATTTGCACGAGACTGTTTCAAGGAAATAATGCTTGCTAATCATTCATGCTTATAACATCCAGCGCACTAAGCTCTTGTCAGTTTATAAGGAGATTAAAATTTATGGCTTGGAAACATCATTAAATAGTGAGTAATTGTCTAAGAGCGGCAAAAGGACTTGGAGTGTTCCTTCCCGCAACTGTCTTCAGTGGCGAAAGGGTCAATCCACACAAAATTATACAGTTATCCGTCTTAAATCTAAGGGCTTTGAAATTATGCTGTGTGGTATTAGTGCCAATAGATTAACTGCTTTTTTTTTAACACAGGAGTTAATCTGTTAAACAGGTCAATCTTTCTGTTAAAATTGCAAAGAACTTGACACGAATGTTTTAATCGTTCATACACTAATATTGTGCTCAAGGCCTTGGGGGGCGGGTAACTTTAACTCTCAGTGATGCTGTAAAATGGGAGATATTGGATCAGCCGCCTGTTTTACACCTCACCCAATTTTCCATTCGATTAAACTCAATTACCCACATCATGGAGGCACCAGCGTTATTTTTTTTTCTGTGTTACGAGCTTTTATCTCAACTGAATAGTGTTGCACCTTGCTAAACAAGCATCAGCAGTTAGTTCAAAAGCAAAATACTGTGGATGCTGGAAATCTGAAATAAAAGCAGAAAATGCTGGAAATACTCAGCAGGTCAGGCAGCATCTGTGGAGAGAGAAACAGAGTTAACGTTTCAGGCCGATGATCCTTCGTCAGAACTGGAAAAAGTTAGAGATGTTGCAGGTTTTTAAGCAAGTGTAGGGGCAGGGAAAGGGGGGAGGGGAGGAAAGAACAAAAGGGAAGGTCTGTGATAGGATGGAAGGCAGGAGAGATTAAGAGACGTTAAGAGAGATTAAGAGATGGTGCAAGGCAAAAGGAGATGGTAATGGGACAAGTTAAGAATCAAAAGATGGCTCTAGATGAAGTGTAAATGACACTGGCAGAATGAAAGAGCTGCCATGTGGGAGAGAGAAAAAAATAAATAAATGGAAAAAAAAGATAGGGGCCGAGGTTATGATCTGAAATTGTTGAACTCGATGTTGAGTCCAGAAGTCTGTAAAGTGCCTAATCGAAAGATGAGGTGCTGTTCCTCAAGCTTACGTTGAGCTTCATTGGAACAGTGTAAGAGGCCGAGGACGGTGAGGTCTGAGTTGGAGTGGAGTGGAGAATTAAAGTGACAGGCGGCTGGAAGCTTGGGGTCACCCTTGCGGACTGAACGGAGGTGTTCTGTAAAGCGGTCACCCAATCTGCGTTTGGTCTCCCCAATGTAGAGGAGACCGCATCGTGAGCAGCGAATACAGTATACTAAACTGCAAGAAGTACAAGTAAATCGCTGTTTCACCTGGAAGGAGTGTTTGGGGCCCTGGACAGTGGGAAGGTTGGAGGTAAAAGGGCATGTGATGCATCTCCTGCGTTTGCACGGGAAGGTGCCGGGCGAAGGGGGAGGGGTGTTGGGGGTGATAGAGGAGTGGACCAGGGTGTCGCGGAGGGAGCGGTCTCTTCGGAATGCTGAAAGGGGGAGGGAGGGGAAGATGTGTTTGGTAGTGGTATCACGCTGGAGGTGGCGGAAATGGCGGAGGATGATCCGTTGAATGTGGAGGCTGGTGGGGTGAAAGGTGAGGACAAAGGGAACCCTATCGTGGTTCCGGGAGGGAGGGGAAGGGGTGAGAGCAGAAGTGCGGGAAATAGAACAGACACGGTCAGTAGTTAGTTAGTTAGTTAGTTTAGTTTCTTTCTTTCGTTCTTTGCTTCTTTGTTTCTTTCTTTCCTTTTCTTTCTTTCTATCAGCATTGTTCTCCATGGATCTCTTGAACTCCTTCATGCAAGAACTGCTCCAATGGTTCAGTTGTTAAGAATGCTGCTCACTGAGGTACTGAGCCATATGGACCAAGAAGGTTAGCCAATCCCAGCCAGGGTGAGGGTTGGTGTACTGCAATTGGCCTCAGTGCCTCTTAGGCGGGGGGGGGGGGGGCGGTGGGGGGAGGAAGAAAAATCAACCGTGGGGTCTCATTCCTGATCACCATCCTGGTGTGTGTTGGGATGTTGGGTAAGCACAGGACCACATGGCCGAATAGCCTATTGACAATCACTGCCTAAGCTCACATGATGTGGAGCAGAGACTTGGGTGAGGTACGGGAGAGTGACCAGTACTTGCAGAACTATAGCCCAGCAAGGGTTAGCACCTTTCAGGAGAGAGGTGGTGTAGCGGGGGGAAGGGGATTGGGAAGAAAAAAGTGGAGTGGGAAAGGGAAAAAAGCTATCATGCACATTACACATTGCTTTGAGTTATTATCACTTACTGTAATCGCCAACAGAGATGATACGCATCCTAAACGGGCAATTGTTTCAAATCATTAATTCTACTGATTTAAGGAATTACCATTTTGGTTTCAATTGTTAAGGCACTTGACAAGTCTTACTGAGAAAACAACACTTACAAATCAAAACAGCTGCACACAAATCACGCAATTAAATTCCTTTTAATATGTTTACAGCTTTATCTGTGATGTTTCACACGCAAGGCTGGGTTTCTGTGGCTTCAGTTGCTGTCTAATAGTTAGGAGATATTGCTGAACAAAACCTACTCTTCGCAGGCAGCCGAATGTCCCATAAGAAGCTTAAAGCTTTTGGTTCAAAGTCTTTTAAAACCCCTTGTCCAAAATGTTATAGAATCAGACATTGAAATTACAGCACAGAAGGAGCCCATTCAGCTGGCGTTATCTCAGTTAATCCTAGTTCTCTATCCTTCCCTTCTAACCTTTTGGATTCTGCCTTCCTCAAATACTCGCCCAGTTCCCTATTAAATCATCTCTACCTCAATAGGCAGCTGTTGTCAAAGAATCCTGCGTTCTAATAGCCCTCTCTCTGTGGAGATTTTCTTCTAAGTCGCTCCTTCATTCTTCTCGTGATAATCCTCAGTCTATGTCCCCATCTTATCAATTCACCACTGGAAACAATCTTTCACTATTAACCATCTCAAAACCTTTCACAATTTTGCAAAGCCCCTACTAGCTGCCTCTTTAAATGTCTCTGTTCCTGTTAAAAAAAAACTCTTATTCCTGGTATAATTCTAGTAAATCGCATGACTGATCAGAATCAGAATGATACCCGGACATCAAGGGTTAAGTTATGAGGCGAGATAACACAAATTAGCATTGTAATCCCTAGAATTTAGAAGGATAAGGGGTGATCTGATCGAAGTTTTCAAGATATTAAGGGGAACAGAGAGGGTAGAGAGAGAGAAACTATTTCCGCTGGTTGGGGATTCTAGGACCAGGGGGAATAGTCTAAAAATTAGAGCCAGACCTTTCAGGAGTGAAGTTAGGAAACATTTCAACGCACAAAGGGTGGTAGAAGTTTGGAACTCTCTTCCGCAAACGGCAGTTGGTGCTAGATCAATTGTTAATTTTAAATCTGAGATTGATAGCTTTCTGTTAACCAAAGGTATTAAGGGATAAGGGCCAAAGGCGGGTGGATGGAGTTAGGTCACAGATCAGCCATGATCTCATTGAATGGGGGAACAGGCTCGAGGGGCTGAATGGCCTCCTCCTGTTCCTCTGTTCCTATGACTGGGGCGCATTATTAATAGCACAGTCGCAGCATAAGGTTCAGAGCTATGTTGGGATTGGCAATCTGCTGCGATGAATGCATTTATATTTATTCTGTAAAAAATCATTGTTAATAACAGTTTGATGAAACAAGTCTGAAAATACATGCTAATTCACAGTTTCTGCAGTGAAACTGGTGGTTGGCGGTTTAACTGAGGCAGCACTGACTTTACTAACGTCTCAAGGGAGTTGCGCTAAACTTTTATAAATCACTGGTTAGGCCACAGCTGGAGTACTGTGTTCAATTCTGGGCATCGCACTTTAGGAAGGACCTCAAGGGCTTGGAGAGGGTGCAGAGGAAATTTACTGGAACGGTACCAGGGATGAGGGACTTCAGTGACGTGGAGCGACTGGAGAAGTTGGGATTGTCTTCCTTTGAGCAGCGAAGGTTAGGAGGAGATTTGATAGAGGTGGTCAAAATCATGAAGGGTTTAGATACGAGTCAATAAGGAGAAACTGTTTCCAGTGGCAGAAGGGTCGGTAACCAGAGGACACAGATTTAAGATCATTGGAAAAAGAACCAGGGGGGAGATGAGGAGAATTTTTTTAACGCAGTGAGTTGTTGTGATCTGGAATGCGCTGCCTGAAAGGGTGCTGGAAGCAGATTCTACAGTAACTTTCAAAAGGGAATTGGATAAATACTTGAAGGGGAAAAGTTTTCAGGGCTATGGTGAAAGAGCAGGGGGGAGTGGGACTAATTGGAGAGCTCTTTCAAAGAGCCAGCACAGGAACGATGGGCTGAATGGCCTCCTCCTGTGCTGTCTGATTGTGTGAATAAACTGCTTTTGCTTGTTTGACAGCTGTGCTCTGTGCATCAGTCAAACTCGGCGATAAGGAGGGGAAAGACTTATGGTGAGCTTCAAGGTGGGCCCTGCAACTGATTGATACCCTGACTGGAGACACTAAAGGCCCCTTGAGGTCATCCAAAACTCTGCTGTCCGTATCCTAACTCGTACCAAGTCCCATTCACCCATCAGCCCCTGTGCTCGCTGACCTACTTTGGCTCCCAGTCCGGCAACTCCTCGATATTAAAATTCTCATCCTTGTTTTCAAGTCCCTCCGTGGCCTCGCCCCTCCCTATCTCTGTAACCTCCTCCAGCCCTGCAACCCTCCGAGATCTCTGCGCTCCTCCAATTCTGGCCTCTTGCAAATCCTTGATTTTAATCATTGGCGGCTCTGCCTTCAGCTGCCTGGGTCCTCAACTCTGGAATTCCCTCCCTAAGCCTCTCCGCCTCTCTACCTCTCTTTCCTTCTTTAAGACTCTCCTTAAAACCTACCTCTGTGACCAAGCCTGTCCTAATATCTCCTTAGGTGTCAAATTTGTTTGATAATCGCTCCTGTGAAGCGCCTTGGGACGTTTTATTACGTTAAAGGCGCTATATAGATGCAAGTTGTTGTGCCCCAACCGCACCACGCGACCATTCCCAAAATCATCTCTTTCCTTTGGAGTGGGACAATGAAAATTCAAAGATAAATTTGTATTCAGAGCACTGACAATGCTGTTGTCCACTGATGGTAAGCTTGCTTGCTAAGCCAACTTATCCTGTGCAAGTCATGCCTCTCTGGGCCTCCACCGTCGCAGGTATGATCAAACCTCTTCCCAGTCACTTTTCCTCATCAGGTCAATCAAGTGAGTGTTTAAGATTCCCGTTGCAGAATCACTGACGTGGGCCCTGATGGTGTAATGTGCTGTGTACTTTTACATCAAATCAATTGGCCTAATTAGTGCCGCATCCGTCTGCAGTCGTAATATCTCACGCTCAACTGCTTGGAAAATAACAGTCGGGGAAACTCTTATATACCTCAGTACCACATGAGGATAAAAGACTGTCATCAAATGTTTGTGATTTAATTAAAAAGCTTTCGTGAAATGGCAGATGGAGTTATAGATTTATTTATATCAAACATTAATCATTCAGGAACGATGGTAAATTTGAAAACTGCACTGCACTCTGCTTAAGAAATGAGGATTAACTATTTCAATCTCAGAGATATTTGAACAGCGCCCAAAGAGCTTTGACTCCTGGTCAATGCTCCAGGTAAGGTTCGTGCGCGGCCACGCGGTAATCTGAAAGGCCCCGCGCAGGCCGCTCACCGGCTTTTACTTATAAATGCCGTGCAGGCGCAGAGATTTAAAGGGACCGCGCATTAAAAGAAACAGGCGGCGCAGAACAAAGTGCAGCTGACAGGGGGCGTTTCTCCTGGTATCTCCAACTCCACAGAGGACAGGGGCCCTTTGGCACCTCCCCTAAGTGGAACTTCTTCGTGCCTGTTCTGAGTATTGGAAGGCTATTCAACTGTGAAAGGCACCATCGCCAACTCCAATCATTGTTCTCATCCAATGGGCACATGCCTTCTCCAGCAGACATCCCTGGATGGTGATCAGGAGCAAGTCTTCTCCTCCACCTCTCTGCCCTAGACCAGGGAGGCTGAGGCTACTGGGAGCATCCAGACCTTGAGATCATCCAACAGACCACGCATCAAACCCAGGACATTACTGAGTGGAGAGTGACTCAGAGGGGAATTTGGAGGGGATGCTGTTTCAACAATATTGCTGTTCTTGTCCTCGTCAGTGGCTGCGGTCACAGGCAGGACGCTGTTGTCAAAAGTAGGCTTGAGTTGCATTGCTGCAGAGCATCCTTTAGATTTACACACTGCAGCTACAGTGCACTGCTGGGTGGGGGTGGGATGGTGAATGTTTAAAGTGGTGGATGGAGTGCCGATCAAACGGGCTGCTTTGTCCTGGATGGTGGCGAGCTTCTTGAGTGTTGTTGGAGCTGCACTCATCCAGGTAAGCACCTCCAATTCTGACCTCTTGTGCATCCCCAATTTTAATCGCTCCACCATCGCTGCACGAGTTCCTCAGGGTAGTGTCCTAGGCCCAACCACCTTCAGCTGCTTCATCAATGACCTTCCCTCCATCATAAGGTCAGAATTGGGGATGATCGCAGATGACTGCACAGTGTTCAGTTCCATTCCTCAGATAATGAAGCAGTCCATGCCCGCATGCAGCAAGACCTGGGCAACATTCAGGCTTGGGTTGATAAGTAGCAGGTAACATTAATGCCACACAAGTTCCAGGCAATGAGCATCTCCAAGAAGAGAAAGTCGAACCACTTCCCCTAGACATTCAATGGCATTACCATTGTCAAATCCCCCACCATCAACATCGTGGGGGTCACCATTCACCAAAAGCTCAACTGGACCAGCCACATAAATACTGTGGCTACAAGAGCAGGTCAGAGGCTGGGTATTCTGTGGCGAGTGACTCACCACCTGACTCCCCAAAGCCTTTCCACCTTCGACAAGGCACAAGTCAGGAGTGTGATGGAATACTCTCCACTTGCCTGGATGAGTGCAGCTCCAACAACACTCAAGAAGCTCAACAAAATCAAAGACAAAGCAGCCCGCTTAATTGGCAACCCATCCACCACCTTAAACATTCACTCCCTCCACCACCGGCGTACCGTGGCTGCAGTGTGTACCATCTACAAGATCCACTGCAGCAACTCGCCAAGGCTTCTTCGGCAGCACCTCCCAAACCCGCGACCTCTGCCACTTAGAATGACAAGGGCAGCAGGCACATGGGAACACCACCAGCTCCAAGTTCCCTCCAAGTCACACACCATCCTGACTTGGAAATATATCGGCGTTCCTTCATCGTCGCTGGGTCAAAATCCTGGTACTCCCGACCTAACAGCACTGTGGGCCTTCACCACACGGACTGCAGCGGTTCAAGAAGAAGACTCACTACCACCTTCTCAAGGGCAATTAGGAATGGGCAATAAATGCTGGCCTTGCCAGCGATGCCCACATTCCATGAATGAATTTAAAAAAAACATTGGCGGCCGTGCTTTTAGTTCCTGAGACCCTAAGCTCTGGAATTCCCTCCCTAAATCGCTCCGTTCCTCTACCTCTTCCTCCTCCTTTAAAATGCTCCTTAAACCCTACCTTTTTGACCAAGCTTTTGGTCACCTGTCCTGATATCTTCTTTTGTGGCTCGGTGTCAACATTCTTTATTGATAACGCTCCTGTGAAGTGCCTTGGGATGATTTTCTACGGTAAAGGCGCTCTATAAATGCAAGCTGTTGTTGTTGATGAGCATTCCGTCACACTCCTGATGATCCTTGTAGGTGGTGGAGAAACTTTGAGGGATCAGGACATGTGCCACAGTGTATTCAGCCTCTATCCTGCTCTTGTAGCCATGATCTGTTTAGTCCAATTAAGCTTACGGTGAATGGAGAATTCCAGGATATTGATGATGGAAGACATAGCAATGGCGGTGTTCTTGATGGTCACGGGAAGATGGCCGGGGCTTCCTCAAGGTGATCATTGCCTGGCACTCATGTGGCGCAAATGTTCCCTGGCCCTTCTCAGACCAAGCTTGCTGCAGAGTTGTGAACGGAGCTGAACACTACTTGGATGCTACCTTTGGATGAGACGCTAAACTGAGGCCCCATTAGCCTGTTCAGGGGGACATTATAACGTTCGATGGCACTATTTGAAGATCAAGGAAGTGTCTCGGCCAACGGTCCTCCCCCAACCAACACCAACAAAAACGGATTAGCTGGTCCTTCATTTCATTGCTGTTTGTGGGATGTTGCTGTGTGCAAAATGTCTGGCTCATAACAAAAGCTACTCCATGTCATTGTAATTTATTGTATGTGAAGAACTTTGGGATGTTCCTGAGAGACGTGATAAGGCGCTATATAAATCCAAGGGGCAATTTTGATCCTATGCGCCTGGTATAAACGAGGTGAGAGGGTGGTTAAAATTGTCTTGGGTTATTTGCCTGCTCTGGAGTCGCTGGGAGCCGACCGATCCCAATTTTGACCTGCTCCACTGAGCAAGCGTCAAGAATACCCGTCCAAAGCCGGCGGGGTCCTCCCTTACACTTGCATGTCGTGTCCCGATAACACCATCAGGTTGGGAACTGCAATGTTTTAACTGGATGGCCTGAGGGGTGGAAGCAGTAGTGGCTTTCTCGCCAGGTGAAGACACACCGGGGAGGAGGATCCGGCTCCAGAAGAGGCCAAAAAACAGGTCCGTTTTTCGTACTGTCCCTGCGGGGCCAGGAGGTGCAGGAAGGCTTAGGCCTCCCCTGCCGTGGACCCTTCCCATTCCCGAAAAAAGAGGCCCCCACGAGACGGTCGATCCCCTCACCTACCTGGTGTTGGTTTTCCGCCACTTCCTGCTGACTCCTGCCCAGAATGCAGTTGACTCTGAACTGCTCTGTGAATTGGCGTAGCAAGCCGCTCAGTTGTTTCAAATCGTTACAGGAACAACTTGCATTTATATAGCGCCTTTAACCTAGTAACAAGTCTCAAGGCGCTTCAAAGGAGTGTTATCAAACATAATTTGACACCGAGCCACAGAAGGAGATATTAGGGCAGGTGAACAAAAGCTTGGTCAAAGAGGTAGGTTTTAAGGAACATCTTAAAAGAGGAGAGAGAGGCGGAGAGGTTTAGGGAGGGAATTCCAGAGCTTGGGGCTCAGGCAGCTGAAGGCACGGCCACCAATGGTGGAGCGATTAAAATCAGAGATGCGTAAGAGGCCAGAATTAGATGAGCGCAGAGATCTCGGGGGGTTGCGGGGGTGGGGGGGTTGTAGGGCTGGAGGAGATTACAGAGATAAAGGAGGGGGCGAGGGCCATGGAGGGATTTGAAAACTAGGATGAGAATTTTAAAATCGAAGCATTGCCAGACTGGGAGCCAATGATAGCAAAATACTGCGGATGCTGGAAATCCGAAATAACAACAGAAAACGCTGGAAAAACTCAGCAGGCCAGGCAGCATCCGTGGAGAGAGAAACAGAGTTAACGTTTCAGGTCGATGACCTTTCGTCAGTTCTGACGAAAGGTCTTTGACCTGAAACGTTAACTCTGTTTCTCTCTCCACGGATGCTGCCTGGCCTGCTGAGTTTTTCCAGCGTTTTCTGTTGTTATTTGGGAGCACAGGGGATGGTGGGTGAACGGAACTTGGTGCAAGTTAGGACACGGGGCAGCCGAGTTTTGGATGAGTTACAGGCAGAGGTACAAGAAGAAAGCCCACCAGCAACTATTCAGGGCAATGAGGGAGGGGCAATAAATGCCGGCCTGGCCAGCGACGCACACATCCTGAGAAAGAATTTTTTTAAAATCCATTCTTTTAAAAAAAAGACATTATAAAATTTCACGAATACAGACTGTGTAGAGAGGCACTCAATAACAAATCATTGAAGTTTTAGCGAATTTAATTAAGTCATAAAACCAAAAGAAAGAGGACGAGCAGACTTATAAAAAATTTACAGGTAGTTAGTGTTTTAATAAGTATGTTTTATGGAGATATGAATTTTAAAAATACAAGTACTTGGTGGAGCTGACAGACAAGGAACTAAGTCGAGAGAAATATTACACAATAAAAAAGAGTGAGGTAAAAATGAAATTGATATTTGCTTTTGTTGATGTGCATGAATTTTATATTGATAGAAACTATCAGCACAGGAGGAAACCATTCGGCCCATCGTGCCTGTGCTGGCTCTGTGAAAGAGCGGTCGTGGTCAGTCCCACATCCCCACTTTTTTTCCGTAACCCTGTGAGTTCCTCGTCCTCAAAAACCCGTCCAACTCCCTTTTAAAATTATTTATGGAATCAGCTTCCACCACCTTTTCAGGTCGAGCGTTCCGGATCCCCACAACTCTCTGAGTGAAAACATTTCTCCTCATCTCCCCGCTAGATCCTTTTGCCAATGATTTTGAATCTAGGGGGGGAGAGAAATTCGTGTTCGCCAGTAAAGTTGCCGGTGTCCCAGCGCTTACCTTCCGTGCAATGCCGTGCAACGCCATCCTGGTGGTGTTGCTGGAGGCATCTGAGGCGAAGTTTGTGTCCAGCTGTGGAGCTTTCAAGCAATTGTGGGCAATGAAGAGGCCTGAGAATTAAAGGGGCCACGCACACTGAAGCAATACAAAATAAAATGAAGTGAAACAATGCAGTTTTCAGCCCTTTCTGCCTTTTAAGAAAATGTTTAACATTAAAAAGAAGTCCCAAATGTGAATATTCAGCTCTTAAAGCTGAATTACCTTCCTAATCTCAAAAAATGGGAAAAATGCCTCAGCACTAACACAAATGGCTCAGCAAGCCATGGAAGGGGCTCACACGCATCACTCCAGCTTTGTGCAGGGGGTCAACACTGCAAAACTAGCCCTCTATCTACAAGGGCCAGGAGAACGATGTGGGAATAAATCACTGAGGCCGTCACTGCCAGCAGTGTTTCTCCCACCACCTGGCTCCAGTGCCCAAAGAAGCTTCATCACCTCAGATCACTGGTCAAGGTCAGTGAATGCATCTTCAAAAGCCGTCTCCTACCAACTGCACCACTAGCCTCACACACTGCTCAATGCATGACCCCCTCACCTACCAACAATCTGCACCAACCACGAGGCACATCTCCCATTCCTAGCCTCACCTCACCCCCTTGGATGAGACGGTGCTGTCCATTCTTGGCAGGAGCATAGCTGAGTCGTTGGCCAGTGGCGGGGCTGAAAGGATAAAATATGCTGGTATCCTCATACGTTATCCTCCTTCTGGCATGCACTTCATGCTTTCCCGCCCACCTATCACCACAACTCCACCTTTGTGCGTTCCTCACTTCACACACCGAAGAAATGCAGCCTGCCCAGCCAGTGAGTGACCATGAAGAGGGAGAGGAGAGTGAAGAAGAACAAGAAGAAGAAGATTGATTTGACATCCCCAACCACCAGCTCCTCAAGGTCAACTAGCAAGGCCATTTGCAGTGTCCCCCACTGAAAGACAGCATGTGAAGGAATAAGCAATATACCTATTCAGAAAAATACACCATCCTATGAAAGAATTTTGACTTTATTAAAACATGACAAACTGGGCTTGAAAATCTAAAAGCCTTAGCAATGGAGAAGCTGTGAACAGCATACAGGCTATTAAGGTAAGATAAGTTGTTGACACTGAATCAATAGCCTTATTGAAACAGGAGGTTGGAGGTTCCTGAAAGTCTGAAGCATTGGAAAGAACACAATGGTATACCCTGTTAAGGTGTCTTAAACCAACACTTTCAAATGAAACACAGAAAATTAAAGAAACATATGCCTTCGTAAAAATGACATCAAATGAAAGACAGGAGACACAAGTCTGTGTTGCAAACAGCTGAGGTAACTAAGAAGACAATGGTGCACCTGGTTGACGTGTTCTAAATGCAAAAGATACAAACAGAAGACCTTGGTAAGAATGACATCAAATAGATGCACCTGCTCCACATCATTTTTATGATAAGCTTCGAACACCTAAAGGTAGAGACATAATTCTTAATGCTACCAGCTGAACTGACTGTAAGAATAGTAGGGGTCAACAGAAAAATAACTAGAGATAATTAGCTTATATCAGCAGAAAACTTCAAAGGAAATACCACTGAAAAAGGGTATAAAAATTGAACTTTCAAATGGGATGATAGTCTCGCTGTGAAGGGGCAAAATGATTCTCGACTTCAGTGGCAAGCTCTGTAAGTCTACAACTCTTTGTATATCGGTGATCAAGGTACTTATATTTGATTTTGGTGAATATCTTGGAATAAACTAAGAACTGTAAAACTAGCGAAGTTAAGATTTGAGAATAAGGATCTCTGATAATAGAATTGTAAGATTTTTGTATTTGGAACTGTTAATGTTGCGATTGAATCACCAACTGTAAATTACATGTCGGTTCTTTAATAAATCTATATATTTTTAGAATTGTCTCACACAGTACTTCTGTATCAAACTCGCAAACTCAATCTCTGTACGCTCTTTGGTGAGGAGTTGCAGAATTCTTAGGGAGTTTTCCGGACCCTCATAATATCCGGAACGTTACAGTCTAGCTAAACTTATTAAAAGTGCTATCTGGAGGATGGTAACATCTTCAGGTTGTTTCTTTCCTTTAGGGAGAGATAGTCTGGACCTTTAGACCCAATTAAGCGTCTTTAGGATTCGGCTACCTCTAACTTTCGTTGAAAGTGAACGTCTGGGGAATACACCTGATCCGGGGTAGCCCTAAAGGGGCTAGGACTAGTAATTATCCCTTCAAGTAGTCTTCCACCAGCCACCGGGGTAGCACTGCATGACATCAGTAAGATAGGCAAAGGCACACACAAGACAGTCACTAAGAGAATGCATACGGGTGATGAGTTGATATCTTGATGCCACATTGGATGGATAGATGTATATAGGTGGTTTGGAAAGTTTGCTTTGTGGTGGCTTTTATTTCAGCATCCTGGCCAAGAGGACGTTGTGATGGTCAGTAACAGATGGAAGGTAAGGTGTGGGACTAATGTTGAAAGGGGAATTGGAGTTTTAGTCTCTGGGACTGCAGATGGATGATTCCATCCCAGATATCCCAGCCAAAAAGGGGCTGCCTGGATGAATCTTTCTGTATGATTCCTCCTCTGCGACTTCCTCCTCTTCTGCTCCCTCCTCTTCTGCGTCTTCCTCTTTCCTCTGCAACCGGATTCTGTAAATGTGAAATGACAGCATAAAAAACTGGAAATACTCAGCTGGTCAGGCAGCATCTCGACCTGAGACGTGAACTCTGTTTATCTCTCCACAGATGTTGCGTGACCTGCTGAGTGTTTGCAGCATGTTCTGTCTTCTCAAAGGCCTTCATTTACCATCCAAGCCCTTGCAAGTATCCAGCAGCACTCCATACACACTTAAAAAACTTTTCACATCTATTGCAGCAAGCCGCCACTTCAATAAAATTTAAAAAAAACAGTCCAAAACCTTAAATCCAAACTTACCTAACGATGCGTCTGTCCCTTTAAGAGGTGCTGACATCGCCACCGTCAGCCTGCTTGCACGCCAGGTTAACTTGTTCGCTGAATTCAGCGCTAGGGTCGAAGTTCGCGTTGATGATGTTAAGTCGGCGTTGTATGCCGATTGACGTCACCACGTTGCCATTTTATCCAGCCTGACGCTGCCAGTTACCGGCAGCACAAAGCTAAGCACGAAAATAGCGGCCGCCGCGTGACCCACCACCAGCTGGTGAAAGAGCGATCGCCGGCGTTTTGGTGCTAGAGTGGCGCTGAAGGGAGCAATTTCTAGCCCTTTGGCTACTGACCCACTCACCAGAGGGGATAGTTTTTCTCTCTCTACTCTATCAAAAAGTCTCTTCATCTTTAAAACCTCTATGAGGTCACCTCTTAGTCATCTCTGTTCCAAGGAGAAATGTCCCAACTTTTTCAAACTCTCCTCATAACTGAAGTCCCTCATCCCTGGTCACATCCTGGTAAACCTCCCCTGGACCCTTTCTAAAACCACAGAACCAACAATAGGTTAAACCTGGGAACTGCTGGGGGTTTTTTTTGGATCAAATATTGACAATATTCTATCACTGAGAATATATAGGCGTTTTCGATCTCTTGGAAGTTACCAACAATGACAAGTAAGACTAGGCTTTTTCTGAAGATCCCCACATCTTCGGCGAGCCATCGTTGGCACCCTTGAGCCCCATCAGAGATTAGACGTGATCACCAAGCTGAAGAGCTAAACGCTTGTAACTGAAGACAGCTTCCATCGTTCCAGAGATGAGGTGAGCAGTCAATTGTTCTCCTCAGTGTCGCAGATTGGGCCTTCGAGGTGCTGGAGGAGAGACGCAAATTGACCGCTCGCTGTCTGCAGAAATGGGACAGTGAGGAGATCAACTGCTCTGTGAGAGAGAGAGAGAGAGAGAGAGAGAGCCACAAAGGTCTGTTTATTCTTATTCAATCCTCATGATTGCATTTAAAAACAGAGAAATGATTCCGATGATCAAATTCTGTTAATGGCATCTTCCAAGTTGGCTGAGTAGTGGAGAGAACAGCAGATCCCAGGTTTAACTTCTTCTTCGTTCTCTGTTATCTAATTTCAGTTGTAATTAACAGTTGAGGCACTGAAATTAGCCTCCGCACCCCTCGGTTTAGGGACTGGAATAGCTGGCCAGGGTGTTCCCCCTCCCCTCCCGATAGATCTCCAGGGACCCCTGCTGGTCGCTGGCTGTGCAAAGCTGTTAGGTGAGATCAGGACTGAGCTCAGTCTAACGTTTCCACAGGGTCAATTACTCCGGCCAGCAGTCACTATCCGAGTCCATTTGTGAAGAGTGGCTGCTTGCGTGAGGCACGGGAAGATTGGAAGCAGTCAGTTCAGTCAGGACGGTAGGGGAGTTGAGGGGGAGAAAGAAGGGGGAAGTTGGGCTCGTTGAACTACAGTTGAGTGGTCATAAATATCATCCAATGGTTCTCATCATTTCTCAAATAAGTGAAGGCAGGATACCGTACATTACGGGTACGCTACCATAGTGGTTATGTCACTGGACTAGTAATCCAGAGGCCCTGGACTAATGATCCGAAGATATGAGTTCAAATCCCACCACGCCAGTTGGGGAATTTAAATTCAGTTATAATAATCTAGAATAAAAAGCTAGTGTCAGTAACGGTGAACATGAAACTAGCGGATTGTCGTAAAAACCCATCTGGTTCAGTAACATCCTTCAGGGAAGGAAATCTATCGCCCTTACCCGGTCTGGCCTATATGTGACTCCAGACCCACCAGCAATGTGGTTGACTCTTAACTGCCCCTCTGAAATGGCCCAGCAAGCCACTCAGTTGTATTCAAGAAGGCGGCTTACCAAATGCTGGCCTTGCCGGCGATGTCCACATCCCGTGAGTGTATTTAAAAAAATGCAATTTCACTGATGTAAATTGATAAATACACTTTGGCTGATGGGCTTTAACTGGCATTGCCAGATAGACATTCGAATTTTTCTGAGAAGCCTATTCTTGGGCTTGTGTTGTGTGTCACACTATGACTTGATTGGTGTCTTGGCTGCGTCTCCAGGGAGAAACAGGTACAATGTGCCTTAGAATTCCCCCTCTCGATTGCATATGGAATTTCTATGAAAGGGGTTCGATAGGGTAGACGTACAGTTTCCACTTGTGGGGGAGACCAAAACTAGGGGGGCCGTAAATATAAGATAGTCGCCAAAAAAATCCAATAGGTAATTCAGGAGGAACTTCTTCACCCAGAGAGTGGTGAGAATGTGGAACTCGCGACCACAGGGAGTAGTTAAGGCGAATAGCATGGATGCATTTTAGGGGAAGCTGGATAAGCACATGAGGGAGAAAGGAATAGAAGGAGATGTTGATGGGGTGAGATGAAGAGGGGTGGGAGGAGGCTCATGTGGAGCTTAAATGCTGGCACGGACTAGTTGGGCCAAATGGCCTGTTCCTGTGCTGTACATTCTATGTAACTCTTAGGGTTGGATTTTCTCGGCCCCGAGGAGGCGGGTATGGAGGCGAGACTGCCGGGAAAGTTGCAGAATTTGGAAGTGGGTGGAAAACCCACCCCCATCCCGCCCCCGTGCCCTCTTGCCAGGAGGTGGGAAGCCGTCCTGCCCCGGGTCCCGTGTCCTTGGAGGCGGGAAGGGATTAAAGCCTATTAACTGCCTGTTAACAGGTAGTTAACAGGCAGAAAATAGGATTATCCCCATTTTTCGTCCTGAAGTGCAGGCTTCCCAACCTGGGGGAACCCCGCCAGGGTGTAAGAGATGAGTAGGAGGTCTGCGGGGGTTGGAGGGGTCTGAAAGTGCGATGTAGAGGTGAGTGATGGGTGCAAGTGTGGAGTGGTAAGTATGTGAGGTGAGTGTAAAGTGTTAGAAAATGTTAACTTACCTTTGTTTCTACCTACAGCCTTCAGCCACTGTGGAGCAGGAGTCCCCGACATCTCCATTGTAGAGATCCCAGACTGGCTGTTGCATCCTCCGATCCAACAGTCATCTGATTTCTGCAAAGTAGAAAGGTTTGATGAGTCCTGAACACTGGGACTCATCAAACTACACAGAATGTCAGTGTTTGACAGCTTCACAGAGCTGTCAAACGATGACATTTCTTCTTTCAAAAGTTCTTGACAGATGACACGTCATACGTTGACGTGCTCTGTCACTGACTTCCCCCTAATTGGCCTGCTGAGCCTGCCGGGCGGGCTTAACAGGTCAATCAGGGAAAAATCCCACTGGTTGGCCAGAGGCTGATGGAGGCGGGACTGAAACCCAGCAAGCAGCAGTCCCGCCTCCAAAAGCTTCCCATTCAGAAAATCCAGCCCGATGTCTCCAAGATGACACAAGCAAAAAATGTCTTAGAATTTTCCCTCTCCCTTGCATATGGAATTTCTTTGACTAAATGCTACCTACAAACCATTATAAGCAACATCATTCATTATGTCCCACTTACATCTACTTTCAGGCAATTTGTTTCTTTGTCAAAGACATTATCTGGAAATGAAAGGCACTGCCCTTTAAAGAAGCTCATACCCAAAAATCTTTTAAGATTCTGCTTTATTTTGGTACATATTAATGGGGGAGAATTTGTAGCTGTGATGTTGTTTGACATTTATGATTTTGAAAGACTGAAGGAATCTGATTGTGATCTTTTCAATAATCCATTAGTAAATAGCAGAATCTAATTTGTTGTCTATAGGCGGCGTGGCATGAATTAATGACTGCACTCTCGGTCGGTGAGTCAGGTGTCTTATTAATTCAGGAAGACAATCGCATACTAAAATTGCTAATCTGTGCACATTTATTTCCACTGTCATTTACATCTTCTATTGTTACTGAACATGAGATTTTTTTTTTCAGGACCAGAAAAAGGCTTTTGCACCTTACAAGCCCCTTCCCTTTTCAACAACAACTTGTATTTATACAGCGCCTTTAACCTAGTAAAACGTCCCAAGGCGATTCACAGGAATGTTAGCAAACAAAATTTGACAGCGAGCCACATCAGGAGATATTAGGACAGGTGAAAGAGGTAGGTTTTAAGGAGCGTCTTAAAGGAGGAGAGAGAGGCGGAGAGGTTTAGGTAGGAAATTCCAGAGCTTAGGGCCCCAGGCAGCTGAAGGCACGGCCGCCAATGGTGGGGCAAAGAAGTGGGGGATGCACAAGAGGCCAGAATTGGAGAAAGGCAGAGATCTCAGAGGGTTGTAGGGCTGGAGGAGGCTACGGAGATAGGGAGCGGTAAAGCCATGCAGGGGATTGAATGCAAGGATGAGAATTGTAATTTCAAGGTCAAGGCATTGCCAGACCAGGAGCCAATGTGATGTGTGAATGGGACTTGGTGTGTTAGGACACGGGCAGCAGTGCTTTGGACGAACTGAAGTTTGCGGAGGGTGGAATATGGGAGGCCGGCCAGGAGAGCATTAGGATAGTCGTCTCTGGAGGTAACGAAAGCTTGGATTATTTTTAGCTGTTTTGCACACATCAAGGATTCAGAAAAAGCAGTGAGATGGATCATAGAATTATAGCATGGTACAGCACAGAAGGAGGCCCTTCGGCCCTTCCTACCTGTGCGGGAAGAGCCAATGAATCTGTCTTGGTGGTGTTGGTTGAGCTTTGAATGTCGGGCAGAGACTCTGGGAGAACTCCCCGCTCTTCTTGAAAAAAGTGTCGTGGGATCTTGAACATCCACTTGAACAAGAGGTCGAACGTTTCGTCTGAAAAATGGCACCTGCAACAATGTTCTCCCTCAGTACTGCACTGAAGTAACAATCTAAATTATATTGTCAGGTTCCGGAGTAAGGCTTGAAACCTCAACGCTCTGGCTCAGAGGGAAAAGTGCTACTAACTGAGCCACTGGCGACAAAGAGCAATGGACTGAACAGGGGGAGGGTCGCTCTGACTGCTTGCCTCTCTTGCGCGGTCTTGTGCACGCACGGTTGACCCCGGTGAAAGGACCAGGCGGTGTCTGCCAGTTCGCTCGAGACTTTTCCACGACCCGCAGTCACCGCAGGCCAGTAACTGAATCGTTGGCCATGAGAATGAGATGGCGGCTTAGTTTTATTTTGTTCATTTTATACTCTAATTAGACTCCTTACAGGAGTGTGTTATTAGTCCCTGCCCTCCTTGGAATGAGGGGGGTGCTTGCAGTGCTATTTTCTCTCCCAGTGACACTGGGTTACCCAATGCCACCTTTTTTTGGTCCAAATTAGCCTTTCATGTCTTTACTTAGCGTACAATAGTTGTGAAGAACAAAGTGTTATTTACCTTCCTGGCGTTTGCACCCTTCGCTGCAATGAACAATTTGCCCAGAATAAATTTGTCAATCTCCTTCATAATATTGAAAACTCAAAGATTGCTCTTTCCCAAAGAAAATAAACCCAAACCTTTCCTCCTAAGTTAAATTCCTGATAAGGAACCACCTTGGTTGCTCTCCTGTTTATAGCCTCAAGCAACGTCAAAACTCAAATTTTAAAACTGAGATCAATAGATTTTTGCTAGGCATGGGTATGAAAGGTTACGGAACCAAGGGCGGGTAGATGGAGTTGTTATAACAACATCAACAACTTGTATTTATATAGCGCCTTTAATGTAGTAAAACGTTCCAAGGCGCTTCACAGGAGTATTTTAAGACAAAAAAATTTGACACCGATTCACATAAGAATAAATTAGGGCAGGTGACCAAAAGCTTGGTCAAAGAGGTAGGTTTTAAGGTGCGTCTTAAAGGAGGAAATAGAGGTAGCGAGGCTGAGAGGTTTAGGGAGGGAATTCCAGAGCTTAGGGCCCAGGCAACAGAAGGCACGGCCGCCAATGGTGGAGCGATTATAATCAGGGATACTCAAGAGGGAAGAATTGGAGGAGCGCAGATATCTCGGGGGGTTGTGGGGCTGAAGGAGATTACAGAGATAGGGAGGGGCGAGGCCATGGAGGGAATTGAAAACAAGGATGAGAATTTTGAAAATGAGGCGCTGCTTAACCGGGAGCCAATGTAGGTCAGCGAGCACAGGGGGTGATGGGCGAACGGGACTTGGTTAGGACACGGGCAGCCGAGTTTTGGATGACCTCAAGTTTACGAAGGGTGGAATGTGGGAGGCCAGCCAGGAGTGCTTTGGAATAGTCAAGTCTAGAGGTAACAAAAGCATAGATGAGGGTTTCAGCAGCGGATGAGCTGAGGCAAGGGCGGAGATGGGCGATGTTACGGAGGTGGAGGTAAGCGGTCTTTGTTATGAAGCTCATATACAGATCAACCATGATCTAATTGAATGGCGGAACAGGTTCAAGGGGCTGAATGGCCTCCTCCTGTACCTATGTTCAATGTTCAAATGTTAATTTGTGTAAAATTGTTGTTTTGTGGGGAGTGAACGTTAATGCTGATCAAGGTTCAAGATAGCAGCACCGAGGACTGGAATATCTTTTTCAATCATTGCCTGCATCAAGCACTCTCAGGCTACATTAGGAAAGGGTTTGATGGAAAAAAATCTCCCTCTGCTCTGTCCCCATTAGGTACCAGCCTCTGAGCATCATGCTTGCTGTATCAGTCCGACATTTTTCTATTTTTCACACCAGTTATCCCTGGGACTGATTGAGCGAGATTGCCAATTTAGTGCCAATTAGTTCTGGATTCCAGGCTGCAGTTTTGTTGTGAATTCATTACCTCCAGCAGAGAGTGAAGGTTTTCACCCCACCACTCTGAAACATGCCAATGTGCTTTAGCAGTTTAACTCACTGTGTATCCAGTCCCTTTCTCATAGAATGATACAGCACAGAAGGAGGTCGTTTAGCCCATCGTGCCTGTGCCGGCTCTGTGAAAGAGCTCTCCAATTAGTCCCACTGCCGCTGCTCTTTCCCCAGACGTGCAGTATTTTCCTTTTCAAATATATACCCAATCCCCTTTTTAAAGTTACCATTAAATCTGCTTCCACCGCCCTTTCAGGCAGCGCATTCCAGATCACAACAACTCGCTGCGTAAAAAAAATTCTTCTCATCTCCCCTCTGGTTCTCTCCCATTTCAAATAGTTTGCCCCCTTAAAGAAAGGAAGACTTGCATTTCTACAGCGCTTTTCACAACCACCAGACATCCCAAAGCGCTTTACAGTCAATGAAGTACTATTTTCAAGTGTAGTCACTGTTGTAATGTGGGAAACGCGGCAGCCAAACTGCGCACAGCAAGCTCCCACAAACAGCAATGTAATAATGACCAGATAATCTGTTTTTGTTATGTTGATTGAGGGATAAACATTGTGCCAGGACACCGGGGATAAGTCCCCTGCTCTACTTCGAAATAGTGCCACGGAATCTTTTATGTCCACCTGAAAGTGCAGACAGAGTCTCTGTTTAACATCTCATACTGAAAAACAGCACTTCTGACCCTCTGACAGTGCAGCGCTCCTCAGTACTGCCCCTCTGACAGTGCAGCGCTCCCTCAGTACTGCCCCTCTGACAGTGCAGCGCTCCCTCAGTACTGCCCCTCCGACAGTGCAGCGCTCCCTCAGTACTGCCCCTCCGACAGTGCAGCGCTCCCTCAGCACTGTATTGGAGTGTCAGCCCTAGATTTTTGTGCTTCAAGTTCTATTGGAGTGGGTCTATGAACCCACAATCTTCTGACATCCAGAGGCGAGTGTGCTACCCACTGAGCCACAGCTGACACACAGGAAGCTAATGTAAGAGATGGAACTAAGTGATTGGTCCAGTAATTAATCTCCAAAACACAAAGATAGAGGCTGGAGATTTAAATCTTAGGGCTAAACTGTTAATTGAATCTCACCAGATTGTAAAAAGCTTAATCAGTATTGGACTGGGTGCCTAAGTGGAGTGCTACACAGACTTACAATAGCTAGGTGTCAGCCTTGGCGTAGTGGTAGCATTCTTACCGTAAGTTCAAAGGAGCATGAGTTTAAACTACCCACCTCCAGAGACTTGAGTGCATATTTAGGTTAGTACTTCAGTGCAGTACTGACAGAGGCATTAAACAAAGGTCATGTCTACCCTTTTCTGTGGATGTAAAAGATCCCACGGCACTATTTGAAGAAGAGATGGGGAGTTCTCCCCGGTGTCCTGGCCAGTATTTAACTCTCAACCAACGTCATTTAAACAGATTATCTGGTCATTATTTCATTGCTGTTTGTGGGAATTTGCCATGTTTCCTACATTACAGAAGTGACGACACTTCAAAAGTACTTCATCGGCTGTGGCAAATTCAAATGATAGGAAGGTGGATCACCTAATATTTAGAGGCTGACTTTTGCTATTAGTGATCCTACTGCTTGTGGTATTGAAGTACTTTGCTCCCTTCAGATAGAGAGAAAGAAAGAGGAAAATTAAAGAAAGAGGAAAAGAATGAAAGAAAGAGAGAAAGAGGAAAGAGAGAGGGAAAGAGAGAGGGAAAGAAAGAGAGAAAGAAACAAACAAACAAATTCAATGATGTACTTTAGAAGTGTAGTCACTGGAAATGCGGCAGCCAATTTGTACACAGCAAGCTCCCACAAAGAACAATGAGATAAACGAGCAGAGGTTCCATTTCAGTGTTGTTGGTTGAGGGATAAATACTGGCCAGGACACAGGAGAGAACTCCCCTGCTCTTCTTCAAAATAGTGCCATGAGATCTTTTACATCCTCCTGAGAGGGCAGACGGGGCCTCGGTTTAACGTCTCATCTGAAAGACGGCACCTCCGACAGTGCAGCGCTCCCACAGCACTTCACTGGGAGTGTCAGCCTGGATTGGGTGCTGTAGAATTCGCAATATTAATCGCGATTTTATAAATAAGGAGGAAACACATAGTTTCGTACAAACAGCTTTATTTCAGCAGAATGCTGTCAGGTTTTCAAAGTGGACACAAGCAGCCTGTAAAATGGCCGCCACGCCTCGTGGCAGAACATTCTAGACTTTTCGATAAGCAGACAAGATGGCGTTCCAATAAACATTTGTGCGAGATCGATCAAGACTCAGCACATTTGAGATAATACACAAGACATTATGGGCTTGCAGTATACACATAAATACTGGAATCGGTCTCCCAGGTGCGAATAAGGGCTATTGTACCAAGCGATCAAGAACCCATCCAAAGACATTAATATGCAAAATCCCCACGACTCTACGATGAGAGAGCCGTTTGCGGGTAGTTACAGAAAACATTTGGAAGCCCCAAAACCCCTCCAGGGAGAATACTGACCGGTTACACATTGGGAAAAGTATTAACAGGTACTCAGGCAGTTACAAGTATCACCGAAACCCATTAAACGGAGATCACCCTATACAAGAAGTTTGAGCGCCAAAACTCTGACAAAAGAAAAGACATTAAGATTGGGCGGGAAAAGAGGAATATCAGCACTATAACTGTAAGCTACAACCGTCCATCTTTCTCTTGATTCTTGACTCTTATCCTCTGGTTCGCTTGCCGTCTTGTTCCTGCCTCTTGTATCGAACTTTCTGATCCGCCAGGATCAGCCTCGTGGCTTGCCGCAAAGATCTGTGTGGAACCGGGCTGTGGAGCCTTGAAGCGGGCGCACCATCCCGAGAAGTCGGTAAACGGTGTTGGAACCGAAGGCCCGAGATGAGATGAGATGAGATGAGATGAGATGAGAAGAGAAGAAGACGACCATATGTATCGCCACGGTCAGTAAGCCCCGACCGTGCCTGTAGGTCGAATAGACACTTTCCTTGCCCAGGAAGACTATCTTTTGAGTTTTACAGAACTGGCATCGGAAGACCATTCTTCGAATTTTATCGCATCGGGGCGAGGGCACAGGAAGACTATTTTTCGAGTCGTGTCGGAACTCCGAGGACAACACAGATCTTCATGACAGCAGACGGTCCAGCCTGCTAGCCGGAGCAGAAACGAGTAAACAAGTGGGGTACAGAGACCCCTGATCAACACGTGGGTGATCAGGTGCTGCGGTAAAAACATCCGAGCAGAGTTTTCGGAATTCTCCGAGTTATCACGAGTGGTGAGCATGAGTCTCGATCCTACAAATCTAGTTTAGGTCAGGTATTGATAGGGGAGGGTTTAAGTTTTAAGGATAACTGTAATGTGTGCCCCCATTTACGATGTGTCGTTCGTTCCTCGTTTCCCTAAAATTAGTTACATAACTGCGTGTAAGATTGTACTGTCATTAATCTGTGCTTATGACATGTATTTCGTAATCTTGAATAATATGCAATAAAGATTTTCCATTTCGTACCATTCAACCGAGTCTACCTGAGTTTTCTCTCCATTATTGCTCTCGCATCTAAGTCCAGTGTCAGAACCGTAAGGGCGAGTGGGTCGAACCACTCAGAGGTGTCTAGTGCTCCCAGACTGGCTGGAGACCAGAACAGGCAACAAGGCCTAACCTCGCACTAGCACCCAGGCTGAGCACAGAGCCACAGGCGGTGGCACACACACGCAAAAACCCTTACAGTGCTCAAGTCTCTAGAGTGGGACTTGAACCTAAAACCTTCTGACTCAGAGGTAGAGAGTGCTGCCCACTGAGCCATGGCTGGCAGAATGGATGCTGAGAGTGAGCTACAGAAAGGATTCTGGTTAGCTAGCACTGGATTATTTAACTTAATCCTTCATGGGCCGAGGGACAATAATGAAGTGCCAACACTGAGCTCCACTTAACATTTCATCTCCATTGAGATTATGGTTGTTTATATCGCTCAAAATTGTTCAAAGCTCTATTTCACTCCTTCTATCAAAGTGTTGCCTTCCCTGGGTTTGTCAGACTAAGGGAGTGAATCAAAATCTAACTAAGGGTTCAGATGGTGAAGGAAATTGTATTTTCAACAACAGGAATTGGAGATGATAGCTCAGTCTTTCCTAGGAACTCCAAACTGTGGGACTCCTCACCTCCCTTCCTCCTACATTTGGAAGACTTTTAAATCCCAAATGTGGCATCACTTAATCACTCTTCTTCATTTCATAGAATCGTATAATTTTACAGCACAGAAGGAGGCCATTCACCCCATCACATCTGCTCTCTCTCCTCTGAGTTCACTGCCCTCCTATACTCCCTTAATCTCTCCCTCCATGTAAACTCCCCAACCCATATTCATGGCCACCTTGCCACCTCTCGTGGCCTCGCTACTCCCACCGTGTCAATCACAGATAAGGCCATCTCTGATCACTTCCTTGTTTTGCTCTCCAACCACATCCCCCTTCCCCCTCCCAACCCTACTTCCTTCTGTGTCCGCCCCTGGAAAAAACTCTCTCCCAATTCACTTACAACTGCACTTTCAAAATCCCAAATGTCCAGCTTTTGGCCCTCCATTCACTATGACATTTCTGCAGCTACCAATCTGCTCAACCACACCCTCACCTCCACATTTGATGCCCTAGTCCTCATTAAAACAATTACGCTCTCTCACTCTGGCCATTCCTCCTGGTACAGCCCCCATCTCCACTTCCTTAAGTCCAAGGGACGCAGACTTGAACGGATATGGCAGACAACTGGTTTAGCCACTCACCGCCAGATCTGGCAGGATCACATAAAACACTATCAGGTCCAGCTCTCGTCTGCCAAAACTTCTCAATATTCCAGGATCAATCTGGAATGCAAAGATAACTCCCGGCTTATTTTCTCTACTGCAAACCGTCTTCTTAAACCCCTCTCCCCTGCCTCATCCACCTTCACCTCCAACAACAAGGAGCTCATGGATTTCTTTGTCTCTAAGATTGAGACCATCTGTTCAGCTACCTCTGCCACTTCCCTCCCTTTCCCAGCACTCCAGGCCAAACTTCTCTAAGGTTCCCCCCTGCCCTAGCCCTGAACTCGCATCTCTCTCCAGTTTCTCTCCGATCTCCCCTCATGACCTCTCCGAGCTCATCTTGTCCATGAGACCTACTTCCTGCTCCCTTGACCCTATTCCCACAAAACCTCTGACCACCTACTTCCCTTATTAGCTCCTATGTTAGCTGGCATTGTTAACCAGTCTCTCTCCTCAGGTACTGTTCCCCTCTCCTTCAAATCTGTCGTCATCACCCCTCTCCTCAAAAAAACAACCCATGACCCCTCCATCTTGCAAACTACCGCCCCATCTCCAACCTCTCTTTCCTCTCCAAAGTCCTTGAACGTGTTGTCACCTCCCAAATTCATGCCCATCTATCCCGGAACTCCATGTTTGAATCCCTCCAATCAAGCTTCCGCCCTTGCCACAGTACCAAAACAGCTCTTATCAAATCACAAATGACATCCTTTGTGACTGTGAAAAGCTAAACTATCCCTCCTCATCCTTCTCAACCTGTCTGCAGCCTTTGACATGGTCGACCACTCCATCTTCTGCCTCTCCACCATCGCTCCGGCTGGGTGGGACGACACTCACCTGGTTCCATTCTTATCTATCTAATCATAACCAGAGAATCACCTACAATGGTTTTGCTTCCCACTCCCTCATCGTTACCTCTGATGTCCCCAAGGAGCAGAAATTCCCTCCACCTAAATATGGGAAGACCGAAGTCATTGTATTTGATTCCCTCCACAAACTCCATTCCCTAGCCACTGACTCCATCCCTCTCCCTGGCAACTTTAACAGTTCCAAGCTACAATAAATCAATTTCTCGTGCCTCTCATCGTAACAAGGAGTTGTTGAGGTGAGTAGTAGAGCTGCAATTAAGAGGAAGCTACATAAAGACCTGAGGGAGAAAGGAATGCAGCTTCCCCAGGTTGGCACCTCATTTTTAGGTACGCCTGGTGCTGCTCCTGGCATGCTCTTCTACACTCCTCATTGAACCAGGCTTGGTCACCTGGCTTGATGGTAATGGTAGAGTGAGGGGTAAGCTGAGCCATGAGGTAACAGATTGTGGTGGAATACAATTCTGCTGCTGCTGATGGCCCACAGCGCCTCATGGATGCCCAGTTTTTAGCTGCTAGATCTGTTCTGAATCTATCCCATTTAGCATGGTGGTAGTGTCACACAACACGATGGAGGGTGTCCTCAGTGTGAAGACGGGACTTTGTCTCCACAATGACCGTGCGGTGGTCCCTGCGGTGGTCACTGCTACCAATCGACAGTGCTATCAAGCGGCACTTACTCACCAATAACCTGCTCACTGATGCCCAGTTTGGGTTCCGCCAAGACCACTCGGCTCCCGACCTCATTACAGCCCTGGTCCAAACATGGACAAAGGAGCTGAATTCCAGAGGTGAGGTGAGAGTGACTGCCCTTGACATCAAGGCAGCATTTGACCGAGTGTGGCATCAAGGAGCCCTAGTAAAACTGAAGTCAATGGGAATCAGGGGGAAAACTCTCCACTGGCTGGAGTCATATCTAGCACAAAGGAAGATGGTTGTGGTGATTGAAGGTCAGTCATCACAGCCCCAGGACATCGCTGCAGGAGTTCCTCAGGGCAGTGTCCTAGGCCCAACCATCTTCAGCTGCTTCATCAATGACCTTCCCTCTAACATAAGGTCAGAAATGGGGATGTTTGCTAATGACTGCACAGTGTTCAGCGCCATTCACAACTCCTCAGATAATGAAGCAGTCCATGCCCGCATGCAACAAGACCTGGATGACATTCAGGCTTGGGCTGATAAGTGGCAGGTAACATTCGCACCACAGAAGTGCCAGGCAATGACTATCTCCAACAAGTGAGAGTCTAACCACCTTCCCTTGACATTCAACAGCAGTACCATCGCCGAATCCCCCACCATCAACATCCTGGGGATCACCATTGACCAGAAACTTAACTGGACCAGCCACATAAATACTGTGGCAAAAAGAGCAGTTCAGAGGCTAGGTATTCTGTGGCAAGGGTCTCACCTCCTGACTCCCCAAAGCCTTTCCACCATCTACAAGGCACAAGTAGGGAGTGTGATGGAATACTCTCCACTTGCCTGGATGAGTGCAGCTCCAACAACACTCAAGAAGCTCGACACCATCCAGGACAAAGCAACCCATTTGATTGGCACCCCATCCACCACCTTAAACATTCACTCTCTCCACCACCGGTGTACCGTGGCTGCAGTGTGTACCATCTACAAGATGCACTGCAGCAACTCGCCAAGGCTTCTTCGGCAGCACCTCCCAAACCCGCGACCTCTTCCACCTAGAAGGACAAGGGCAGCAGGCGCATGGGAACACCACCACCTGCAAGTTCCACTCCAAGTCACACACCATCCTGACTTAGAAGTATATCGCCAATCCTTCATCGTCGCTGGGTCAAAATCCTGGAACTCCCTACCTAACAGCACTGTGGGAGTACCTTCACCACACAGACTGCAGCGGTTCAAGAAGATGGCTCACCACCACCTTCTCAAGGGCAACTAGGGATGGGCAATAAATGCTGGCTTTGCCAGCAACGCCCAGATCCCATTAAAAAAAATACTATCATGGACAGATGCATCTGCGATAAGTAGATCAGTGAGGAAGAGGTTAAGTAGGTTTTTCCCTCATGTTGGTTCTCTCACAGGCCCAGACTGGCAGCTATGTCCTTCAGGACTCGGCCAGTAGTGGCGCTTACCAAGCCACTCTTGGTGATGGACATTGAAGTCCCCCACCCAGAGTACATTCTGTGCCCTTGCTACTCTCATTGTTTCTTCCAAGTGATGTTCAACATGGAGAAGTACTGATTCATCAGCTGAGGGAGGGCAGTAGGTGGTAATCAGCAGGAGGTTTCCTTGCCCATATTCTTGACCTGAAGCTATGAGACATCATGGGGTCCAAAGTCAATGTTGAGGACTCCCAGGGCCACTCCTTCCCAACTGTATGTCACTGTGCCACCACCCCTGGTGTGTTTGTCCAGCTGATGGGACAGGACATACCCAGGGATGGTGATGGAGGAGTTTGGGACATTGGCTGAAAGATATGATTCTGTGAGTATGACTATGTCAGGCTGTTGCTTGACTAGTCTGTAGGACAGCTCTCCCAATTTTTGCACAAGTCAACAGATGTTGGTGAGGAGGACTTTGCAGGGTTGAACTGGGCCGGGTGTGCTGTTGCTGTGTCCATGGCCCATGCCGGGTGGTCTGTCCAGTTTCATTCTTATTATTTTGTTTCGTAGCAGTTGGTTACAACTGAGTGGCTTGCTAGGCCATTTCAGAGGGAAGTTAAGAATCAACCACATTGCTGTGGGCTGGAGTCATATATAGGCCAGACCAGCAGATTTCCTTCCCTAAAGGACATTAGTGAACTAGATGGGTTTTTACAACAATCCAGTAGTTTCACAGTCAATATTATTGATACTAGATTTTTATTCCAGTTTTATTTAATTAACTGAATTAAAATTCCCCAGCTGCCATGGTGGGATTTGAACTCATATTTCTGGATCATTAGTCCAGGCCTGTGGATTACTAGCTCAGTAACACTACCACTATGCTACCGTTCCCCCGTGATTCCGTTTCAAAAGTACTTCATTGGCTGTAAAGTGCTTTGAGACGTCTGGTGGTCGTGAAAGGCGCTATAGAAATGCAAGTCTTCTTTCTTCCTTCCTTACTTGTGTCAGCTGTGGCTCAGTGGGCAGCACTCTCGCCTCTGAATCAGAAGGTTGTGGGTTCAAGTCCCACTCCAGGGACTTGAGCACAAAAATCTAGGCTGACACTCCAGTGGAGTGCTGCACTGTCGGAGGTGCTGTCTTTATGACGAGACATTAAACCGAGGCACCGTCTGCCCTCTCAGGTAAATGTAAAAGATCCTATGGCACTCGTTCGATGAAGGAAAGGGGAGTTCTTTATATCACATTCATTCAACATCACTAAAACAGATTATCTCATTGCTGTTTGTGGGAGCTTGCTGTGCGCAAACTGACTGTTGCTTTTTCTACATTACAACAGTGACTACACTTCAAAAAGTAGTTCTTTGGCTGTAAAGAGCTTTGGCACATTATGAGATCGTGAAAGGCGCTGTATGAATGTAAGTCTCTCTTTTTCTTTTGTTCCTCTTCATAGCTAACCATGGTCTCTAATTTGTGTTGTCTGCAAATTTTGACAGCGGCCTAGAAATCCTATTCAGTCCTTTTTTAGAGTGGCAAATGGCCACAATGAATGATCCCTGTGCCCGAGAGGATAGCAGGAGGGTGGAGGGGGAATCGGATCATGGCCGTCAGCAATACTGTAGAGCGAGGAGGGGAATTTCATCCATAATATTAAATGTAAGTTTGTTTGTTTGAGTTATACGGAGCAATTTGGCTCGATTTCCTTCAGATATCTGGGGCGAAGGAAGCAACAAGAACAACAACAGAGGCACATTTATACGGCGCCTTTAAGCTAGTAAAACGTCCCAAGGTGCATCACAGGAGCGATTATCAGACCAAAATTTGACACCGAGCCACATAAGGGGATATTCGGACAGATTAGCAAAAGCTTGGTCCAAGAGGTAGATTTTAAGGAGCCTCTTAAACCAGGAGAGAGAGGTGGCGAGGCGGAGAATCTTAGGGAAGGGAATTCCTGAGCTTAGCCAGCTGAAGGCACGGCCGCCAATGGTGGAGGGATTAAAATCGAGGATGCTCAAGAGGGCAGAATTCGAGGAGCGCAGAGATCTCGGAATTTTATATCAATTCTTTACTGTCGATTTGCAGTCGGTGGGGAGGGGGCTCATGAATTGTACACAGAAGATTAGACGCTGTAATGAAATGACACCATAACTGATCCAAGCAGTTTGAAATATTAGTAGTCTATCTGTTCGATGTATATCATCATCTGTGATTTCTCCAGCACGGTGTTGTATCTGTGAGCTGCCCTTGGGCGACAAACCAACTCCAAACAGACTTCGAAGCTTAACTGGCTGTATAAATATCTTTAATGAATGGAATTACAGAATATAGGCAGCCACAAAAAAGCATTACATTTGCAAAGTACCTGCTGAATAAACCAGAGGATTAGACTCCTGGCGACAAGGACTGGCGTGATTTATTCCCAGTTCTGTTTTGATTTATCTCCCCCCCCCCGCACTTCCTCCCCCCATGAACAGATTTGAAGTGGATTTCGAGCCAAGAAAGAACAAATGGCCCCAGGCTGGGGCTCTTTGCTCTAGAAAA
>CM059430.1:21359161-21666661 GCA_030390025.1 Squalus acanthias
AGAGGCTAGGGTGGAGAACCAAAGACAAGATCAAAGAGGAAGGTTTTGAGGAGGTTTTTGAAAGCAGAATGGCAAGTTGGGGCGAATTGGGTGGAGTCTTCCAGAGGGCAGGAGTGTCATGATTGAAGCGCAGAAGCAATGTGCACAATCAGATCTTCCACTTCCAAATAGAAACTTGTGATTTTCCATTTTAGAAACTTCTCGATTAACCGTTCAGAGAACTGACAGGTGTTGAGCTCAAGCCAGGAGTGTAATTCATATCTGTCTGAGACCCAATCTCATGCCAACATAGGAACAGGAGGAGGCCGATCAGCTCTTCAAGCCTGCTCTGCCATTTCATTAGATCATGATTGATCTGTACCACAAATCCATTTACCCGCCTTTGCTCCATATCCCTTGAGAACGTTGCCTTACAAGAATCTATGGATCTCAATTGTCCCCCAGCATCCACAGCCTTTTGGGGGAGAGAGTTCCAGATTCCCACTACCCTTTGTGTGACAAAGTGTTTCCTGATTTGTTCTCCTAAATTGCCGATTTATGATTTTAAGTTGATGCCCTCGTGTTCTTGATTCCCCCACCAGAGGAAATAAGTTTCTCTCTATCTACCCTATCGAATCCTTTTAACATTTCAAACACCTCGATCAGATTATCCCCTCAATCATCTAAACTCAAGGGACCACAAGCCTAGTCTGTGCAACCAGTCCTCGTGATTTAACCTTGGTGAATCTGCGCTGCACCCTCTTTGAGGCCAATATATCCTTCCTGAGGTGCGGGGCCCAGAAATGAACGCAGTTACTCAAGAAATAAAAAGAGAAAATGCAGGAACACTCAGCAGGTCAGGCAGCATCTGTGGAGAGAGAAACAGAGTTCACGTTTCAGGTCGATGACCCTTCATCAGAACTGGAAAAAGCTGGAGATGGAACAGGTTTTTAAGCAAGTGTAGGGGCAGGGAAAGGGGGGAGGGGAGGAAAGAACAAAAGGGAAGGTCTGTGATAGGATGGAAGGCAGGAGAGATTAAGAGACAAAAGGGATGATGGTGCAAGGCAAAAGGAGATGGTAATGTTCATCTTCATTGCGTCCTGTTTCCCTTCTCGTGTTTGATACTTGTCCCATTACCATCTCCTTTTGCCTCGCATCATCGTCCCTTTTGTCTCTTAATCTCTCCTGCCTTCCATCCTATCACAGACCTTCCCTTTTGTTCTTTCCTCCCCTCCCCCCTTTCCCTGCCCCTGCACTTGCTTAAAAACCTGTTCCATCTCCAGCTTTTTCCAGTTCTGACGAAGGGTCATCGACCTGAAACGTGAACTCTGTTTCTCTCTCCACAGATGCTGCCTGACTTTGTTGAGTGTTTTCTCTTTTTATTTCAGATTTCAGATTTCAGATTTCCAGCATCTGCAGTATTTTGCTTTTGTACAATACTCCGGATGTAGTCTTGCTCGGGTTACCTAGCCATTAGGATTGCCCTGGAGTCGCCAGGAATTAAAGATTAATCTCCAGGACACTGCCGTGAGCAAAAACCAGGGAGAATGTTCATAGGGGCATTAAAATAAATGGTGTTTGATTTTTTAACTTTCATTGAACACATCTGTCTATTAATTGAAAAGATATTAGAGATGGGAATAAAGGCTGTTTGCTTTAAAGTCAAGGTACATCTAATTGGGCAACGCAAAGTTTATTTGCTTTCCAATTGGCCGTGGGGAGGTGGGGTGCCATGAGGATGGACGTGCCGGGCAACCAATGGAGGGAGAGTGGGGGCGGGGCGGGCTGGTTGGAGACCTGAGCTCATGGGACCTGGGAGTTAATGTGCATAGGACCCTGAAGGTGGCAGGACATATTGAGAGAGTGGTTAGCAAAGCATATGGGATCTTGGGCTTCATAAATAGAGGTATTGAGTACAAAAGTAGAGAGTGTAATGCTGAATCTTTATAAAGCGCTGGTTAGGCCACAACTGGAGTATTGCGTCCAGTTCTGGTCACCACACTTTAGGAAAGATGTGAAGGCCCTTGAGAGGGTGCAGAGGAGATTTACCAGAATGGTTCCGGGGATGGGGGATCATAGCTACAAGGACAGGTTGGAGAAGCTGGATTTGTTTTCATTAGAGCAAAGGAGGTTGAGGGGTGATTTGATAGAGGTATACAAGTTTATGATGGGTTTGGATAGGCTAGACGGGGAAAGGCTGTTCCCACAAGTTGATGGTACGAGTAGGGGACACAGATTTAAGGTTTTGGGCAAGAGATACAGGGGGGACGTAAGGAAAATCTTTTTTACACAGCGAGTGGTGAGGACCTGGAACTCGCTGCCGACGGAAGTGGTGGAAGCGGAGACACTCAATGTTTTCAAGGGGAGGCTGGATAGGCACTTGAGGGAAATAAACTTGCAGGGCTACGGGGATAGAGCGGGGGAATGGGACTGACTGGATTGCTCTACAGAGAGCTGGCACGGACTCGATGGGCTGAATGACCTCCTTTTGTGCCATTATGACTCTATGGGGGAAAAATTTGGTTTCGCCCATTTTGGGGTGCTAATATCAACCGGGCGCAAAGTTTACCGCCCGGCGCTAATTATCGCCTCCAACTGCAAAATTTGCCTCTATCGCCCCTGGAGGTGATTTGAGCACTAAATCAGACGCTACACACCTCTCTTAAGGCGCAAACGTCAGGGAGCGAGGCGCTACCTCAGAACGCTACCGAAGCTCAGGCGATGCCAATTACCATGGAAGCCAGACAGACTGGCACTGTCCAGTTCTTAAAGGGGAGGGGCCATCTTACTGGCCAGCCACTCCCTGCTCATTGCAGTCTTGAATCTCGGCCTGGAGAGACCTCAAAAGCAATTGTGTTGGAAGCATTAATGGATAGGCCCAGGGTAACAGCTCGGCGCTTAGGAACCTCAAAAGTGGTACTGAGGGACAAAACCCCTTAGGACAGCATTAAAACCAAAAATTTTGCTGACAATAAAAGGCAGGAAGCGCCTGCCTTTAAACAGCGGCCCCAGCCCCTTCCCAACTAGAAAATGTTCCCCTCTACCTGTCGTTCCTAGCAGCAGGCGCTAAGGCAGGGGGCGTGACTCAATACCCGGTCTGGGGCGCTACCGGGGCGTTGCACGCTACACGATCTGCGGGCGCAGGAGATCGTGGTGGTAGTGTTTAGGGCCGCCACAAAACGACTGGTCAATTTCGTGAGCGGCGCTAAAATCGCCGCGCTCGGGCGCTAAGTTCCTAGCGCCCCGTCAGCGCTCCCCGGAGGCGCTAATGGGAGACACTAACCAACCGAATTTTTCCCCCTGACTCTATGTGATGAAACCTTCTGGAATACGTGCAGCCAGACTTGGCAACCCATTGGTCTGACCAAGGCTTCTATATAACTGAAGTAGAACGTCCTCCCTTTTGTAATCCAGACCCACTTGAGATAAATGGTGAAAAGCTAGAAACAGTGGAGGTCCAAAGAGACTTGGGGGGTCCAGGTACATAGATTGTTAAAATGTCATGGACAGGTACAGAAAATAATCAAAAAGGCTAATGGAAAGCTGGCCTTTATATCTAGAGGACTAGAATACAAGGGGGCAGAAGTTATGCTGCAGCTATACAAAGCCCTTGTTCGACCACACCTGGAGTACTGTGAGCAGTTCTGGGCACCACACCTTAGGAAGGATATATTGGCCTTGGAGGGAGTGCAGCCTAAGTTTATCAGAATGATACCCGGACTCCAAGGGTTAAATTATGAGGAGATATTACACAAACTAGGGTTGTATTCCCTGGAGTTTAGAAGGTTAAGGGGTGATTTGATCAAAGTTTTCAGGATATTAAGGGGAACTGATAGCGTAAATAGAGAGAAACTATTTCCGCTGGTTGGGGATTCTAGGACTAGGGGGCATAGTCTAAAAATTAAGAGCCAGACCTTTCAGGAGTGAAATTAGGAAACACTTCTACACATAAAGGGTGGTTGCTAATTTTAAATCTGAGATCGCTAGATTTTTGTTAACCTAAGGGATATGAGGCAAAGGCAGGTATATGGAGTTAGGTCACAGATCAGCCATGATCTCATTGAATGGGGGAAATAGCTCGAGGGGCTAAATGGCCTCCTCCTGTTCCTATGTTCTTATGTTCCTATAAGGGCCAACATTCCATTAGCCTTTTAGTTACATTTTTGGATCAGTCTACTAGCTTTATATGGTTGGTGTTCATACCTGTCTGAGGCTCAACGGAGAAGTAAGGCTGACCCTCCAGGATGCTATAGACCAGCCTGGCACTGTTTCCATAGGATGGGTCATCTGCATCTGTGGCTGTGACTTGAATGACAGAAGTACCTGAAAGAGAAGTGATGATCACATTGTCAAAGGGAGTGAGGGAGTGATAAATGGAGCCGGTGGATGAAAGAATGTAGAGCGCCCGAACCTGAGCATCGCCATTCATCATGCTGTCAAAACCTTACACCTCTGGCTGTCATCCTTGTGGTACACGAGCTTTGTTATGAAACGTTTCACAAAGTACACCAGGCGCAGAACTGTTCAACACTGTTTAAAAAGGGTATAGGGCACTGGAGCAGGTGAAAAAAAAACATCTACAAGGATGATCCCAGAACTGAGAGAGGCTATAACTGTCAGGAAAGACTGAACAGGCTGGGGATCTTTTCTCTAGAAAAGAGAAGGCTGAGGGGTGACCTGATAGAGGTCTTTAAAATTATGAAGGGGTTTGATAGGGTAGACATAGAGAAAATGTTTCCACTTGTGGTGGAGACCAGAACTAGGGGCCATAAATATAAGATAGTCACTAATAAATCCAATGGGGAATTCAGGAGAAACTTCTTTACCCAGAGAGTGGTGAGAATGTGGAACTCGCTAAAACATGGAGTGGTTGAGGCAAATAGTATAGATGCATTTAAGGGGAAGCTGAATAAGCACATGGGGGAGAAAGGAATAGAAGGATATGCTGATAGGGTGAGATGAAGAGGGGTGGGAGGAGGCCCATGTGGAGAATAAACACCAGCACGGACCAGTGGGGCCGAATGGCCTGTTTCTGTGCTGTAGATTCTGTGTAAGTTACAGTGTTCATTCTTGTGAGTCTGTTTCCACACCTCCAACTGTTTGATATACAACCCGTGAGTAGGGGCTTGATTTCCTCTGCACAGTATTTTCAGCGTGCTGGTTAAAGCGTTCCTATCAACTTCCTGCCCGTGCTATTGTGATGGAGCAGTTATCCTGGTTACTTTAAACAGGGTAGTGAGTTGCAATAGCCTGCACTGCAATTGGACGGGAATGTGCTGAAATTAGCTCCCAAAAAAGAAAAAAAAACACAGAACTTGCATTTATATAGCGCCTTTCACAACCCAAAGCACTTTTACAACCGATGAAGTACTTTTTCTTTCAAAAATGTAGTCACTGTTGTAATGTAGAAAACACGGCAGCCAATTTGTGCACACAGCAAGCTCCCACAAAACAGCAATGTGATAATGACCAGATCATCTGATATTGGCTGATGGCTAAATATTGGCCCAGGACACCAGGGGGGGCGGGAAGTTGATAGGAACGCTTTAACCAGCACGCTGAAAATACTGTGCAGAGGAAATCAAGCCCCTACTCACAGGTTGTATATCAAACAGTTGGAGGTGTGGAAACAGACTCACAAGAAAGAACACTGTAACTTACACAGAATCTACAGCACAGAAACAGGCCATTCGGCCCCACTGGTCAGTGCCGGTGTTTATGCTCCACACGAGCTCTCCCCTGCTCTTCTTCAAAATAATGCTATGGGACACAACTTCAACCCCCAACCAACGTTTCCAATAAGCTGCTAAGCGATACAGAATAAAGCTCACCGGCTATTATATGGGAGAAACATCACCTGCGCGGAAATTTTGAATGGGCCGCGGAGCCAGATAAAGGGACTGACGCGAATCTTTTCATTCATGTATGAAGTAATACTGGGCGGCCTGCTGGTGGCGCTGTCCAGGGAGAGTTTAAATACTCGGGCATGGGCCCAGCTTGCTTAGGACATTCCTCAACAGGAACTAGTGAAGTACACAACTAGATCTCCATGTTGAAAAACAGTTGATTAAAGCTTTGTTTAACGCTTAGACCAAGTGCATAGTAGTTTTCTTACGTCAGGGACCACGCACTAAAAAAAATAAGAGGGAACATTGTCCCCAACCAGTTTGGAATGTCCAAGAATTGCAGTATTACAGGAAGAGACTGCATCAGAATTATCAGCTTCTGTGTTTCTACCTTATATCAAAATGGCTACTTCATGTTTCTGGGATTTAACCTGCTGTTGTAAATCTGAATCACTTGCATATTGCCAGGAGCTAATTAATCGTTTGCAACAATTTTACTAATGGATTTTATTTATCGAGCTGAGGGACGTCAATGCTTGGGAATGGGAATTTATATCCTTCACAATCCAGGCCAGCATCAAACACTCCCAGGGCAGGTACAGCACGGGTTAGATACAGAGTGAAGCTCCCTCTACACTGTCCCATCAAACACTCCCAGGGCAGGTACAGCACGGGTTAGATACAGAGTAAAGCTCCCTCTACACTGTCCCATCAAACACTCCCAGGGCAGGTACAGCACGGGTTAGATACAGAGTAAAGCTCTCTCTACACTGTTCCATCAAACACTCCCAGGGCAGGTACAGCACGGGTTAGATACAGAGTAAAGCTCCCTCTACACTTTCCCGTCAAACACTCTCAGGGCAGGTACAGCACGGGGTTAGATACAGAGTAAAGCTCCCTCTGCACTGTCCCATCAAACACTCCCAGGGCAGGTACAGCACGGGTTAGATACAGAGTAAAGCTCCCTCTACACTTTCCCGTCAAACACTCCCAGGGCAGGTACAGCACGGGGTTAGATACAGAGTAAAGCTCCCTCTGCACTGTCCCATCAAACACTCCCAGGGCAGGTACAGCACGGGTTAGATCCAGAGTAAAGCTCACTATACACTCTCCCAAGAGTTTGCTTCATCCCAAGCTCAGGCTACCCCCGAATGCAGCTGTATGACATTTCCATTCACCCCATTATCCACTCTGCCAGCTCACTGACTGAAACTGCCCTAGCACCAAGGAAGTTAGCAGCACAGTTGGAGGCTATTTGACCCATCGTGTTTGTGGCGCCTCTTTGCTCGAGCAATCCAAAACTAATTCCGCTGCCCACTTCGTGCCCATTGCCCTGTATTGTCCTTTGTTTCAAAATATTTACCCACTGTTCCTTTAAAAGTTGTATCGGTCTCTTCCTCAACTACCAATCAATTCTGGAGAGCCACAGGGGACCAGCAGCGGGTGGGAAGAATTTTGTGAGGCCAGGAGGAACTCCTACTGGCCCCATCAACGCCAATCTGAGAAGGTACCTGGGCTGTTTCCTTTGGTTCGACCACTCAGCATCAGGGCGGGCCACGAGTGCCACACTCACTTGCCCATTGGCACCCTGAAAATTGCATCGAGATTCTATGTACGTCATGGGACTCCGATTTGCATAGCTTAATGAGGCACCCGCCAGAAACAGGCGGACGTTCTGGCCGTCCGTTTCCACTACAGCGTGGAAATGGCGGCGTGCGGATTGCTTGCAGGAACGGGGCAGTAAGTTCAGTGCCGCAATTTTCCAAGCGCCACTGTCTTGTTCACCCGCCCCCACTCTCCACCGCCCCCCCTCCCCTTGCTGGAGGGAATGGAAATTGGGGTCAATGGGCCCCAGCCTCAACGCCGCTCATTTATATAGCGTCTGTAACACAGGAAAAACGTCCCAAGGCGTTTCACAGGAGCTTTATCAGACACCATAAGGAGAAATTTGGACAGGTGACCAAAAGCTCGGTCAAACAGGTAGGTTTTAAGGAGCGACTTAATGGAGGAGAGGTAGAGAGATTTCGGGAGGGATTCCAGAGCTTAGGGCCCAGGCAGCTGAAGGCACGGCCTCAGAAGATCAGTCCCTACCTTGGCACTTTTAGGCTCTTGCCCACTAGGGGACTGGAGTCATACTTCCCATGGGATCCTTACAGCCTACAAACAGAGGAGACATTGAACACAGGGCCCAAAGTTGAAAGGTTAGTTCCCACCCCACTGCACCACCCAGATTCCAGCAGTTAGTTTTGGAATTCTTTGGAATTCTCTGCCCCAGAGGGCTGTGGATGCTGAGTCTTTGAGTATATTCAAGGCTGAGATCGATAGATTTTTGGACTCTAGGGGAATCAAGGGATATGGGGATCGGGCGGGAAAGTGGAGTTGAGGTCGATGATCAGCCATGATCTTACTGAATGGCGGAGCAGGCTCGAGGGGCCGAATGGCCTACTCCTGCTCCATGTTCTTATGTCTTATGTTTTCTATTATTGTGTATCATACCATTGATCTGAAAATATATGTATGTTATTTGACAACTATGTAAGAAGTAACTTGTATCAAACTAATTAAAAAATTAAGGGCTAGAAATTTGGTGCATTTGCGCCACTCGTTAGCGCCCCCGGCGGGCGATGACGGGGTGCTAACGACTTTTCGCCCAGGCGCGGCACTGCTAACAACTCCCGCTATATTCAGCGGGAGTTTAGCCGTGGCGGTAACTGGTAGCGCCCCGCTCCGCTGCACAGGCGATGATGACGTCATCTCTGTGCGCAGCGCCCCGTTTTCGCCCCACCTGCAAAATTGGCCCGCGCCCCCTGAATCTGCGCCGGGCGATGACAGCGACCGATTCAGGGGGTGGGAACGGAGCGGCAGGAGGCTCGCGGGGCGCTAAGTAAAGGGGTGGTGGCGGGCGGGGGAAAAAAATATTGGCTGACTTAGTTGTCGCGGTCCGTTGAGTCTTTGCACGCGGGGTCCGTGCCGCGATCTTCAGCTCAGCACTCCTCTTGAGTGCTGGGCTGCTGGCACGGCACCCGCGCTCCCCGGTGGTCCAGGTATGGCCGCACAGAGTTGTGGGCTTGGGCCCTCCCCTTTAATGAGGGGAAGAGCCCTTCCAAGCAGCAGCGCCACGTGGCCCAGTGCGTCACGTTGCAGAGCGCACCGCCCCGATATTCAGGGGGTAGCGCTCCAAGAAGGAAGTGGAGTGCTTGAATTAGCCCTCCACTTCCCTCTTGGGGCGCTAAAACTGAATTTTGAGGTCGCCGGCACTAATTAGCGCCGAGCGCTAACAAAATGGTCGATACCGAATTTTTCCCCCTTAAGTTCCTAATGTTGTAGAACCAGTTCATGTAGTGGGAATGAGGAAAGTAATAAAAGAGTATAGCAGCATTTAGATACTAGGATGACTAATAAATGGGTACAATAACAAAGAATACAATAACAACAACAACTTGAATTTATGTGGCACATTTAACGTAGTAAAATGTCTAAAGGCGCTTCATAGGAGCAATTATCAACCAAAACTTGACACGGAGCCACATAAGGAGATATTCGAGCAGGTGACCAAAAGCTTGGTCAAAGAGGTAGGTTCTAAGGAGCGTCTTAAAGGAGGAGAGAGAGGTAGAGAGGCAGAACTCCACCTGAAAGCATAACTGCCAATGGTGGAGCGATGAGAATCGGGGATGCGCGAGAGGCCAGAATTGGAGGAGCGCAGATATTTCAGAGGGTTGTAGGGCTGGAGGAGGTTACAGAGATAGGGAGAGGGCGAGGCCCTGGAGGGATTTGAAAACAAGGATGAGAATTTTAAATTGAGGCGTTGGCGGACTGGGAGCCGATGTAGATCAGCGAGCGCGTGGATGATAGGCGAACAGGTCCTGGTGCGAGTTAGGATGTGGGCTGCAGAGTTTTGGATGAGTTCAAATTTATGAATGGTGCAAGCTACAAGGCCGGTAGGAAGAGCATTGGAATAGTCAATTCTAGAGATAAGAAAGGCGTGGATGAGGGTTTCAGCAGCAGATGAGCAGAGGCAGGGATGGATACGGGCAATATTGTGGAGGTGGAAGTAGGCAGTCTTGGTGATGGAGCGGATATGTGGTCAGAATCTCATCTCAAAGTCAAATTGGACACCAAGGTTGGGAACAGTCTGGTTCAGCCTCAGACAGATGTTAGGGAGAGGGATGGAGTCGGTGACTAGGGAACGGAGATTGTGGCGGGGTCCGAAGACAATGGCTTTGGTCTTGACAATATTTAGTTGGAGGAAATTTCTGCTCAACCAATACTGGTGTCGGAAAAAACAGCGTGACAAATCAGAGGCCGTGGAAGGGTCGAGAGAGTAAGAATGAGTATGGTAATAAATGAGTACAATATAATAACAAATGGGTACAATAGCGAATTAATAGACTATCAAATGAGTATAGTAATAAGTACAATGTGTAGAGTAATGAACAAGATATGAATGAGTGGAGTAATGAACAGGTTTGCATTATAAACCTTCAAGAACATAGATGGTACATACCCACATTGGACATCTCTGGGACTGTCGCATGATGAGGTCCATTCAAGAACTCGGGAGGGTTGTCATTAATATCCTGGACTTTCACAATGAACTCGGAGGGGGGCTCGAGAGGTTTGTTCGTTAGCTTGTCAACAGCTTGTGCCATCAAAGTGTACTGAGCACGCTCCTCCCGGTCCAGCGTTTTGGTTGCGTGGATGTTCCCTGTTTTCTCATCAATAACAAAAATAGTTCCCGCCCCCTCACCTGAGAGGATGTACCTGATCTTCCCTCCTCCACTGTCCAGGTCTGTGTGGAGCTGCAATGGCAAATAGACACCCTCAGTATTACTGATCAGAGCACGGCATCAACCCAGTCAGATAACTCCATTTATAGAGAGTCTCAAACCCTTTTAAATAAGGATTCTCCCCATCAAGACCCCCTTTAAAGAGGGAGTCTCACCATCAAGAGCCCCTTTTAGAGAAGGAGTCTCACCATCAAACCCCTTTTAGAGAGGGAGTCTCACCATCATGGACCTCCTTTAAAGAGGAATTCTTGCCATCATGGACCTCCTTTAAAGAGAGAGTCTCACCATCAAACCCCTTTTAAAGAGGGAGTCTCACCATCAAGCCCCTTTAAAGAGAGAGTCTCACCATCAAGAGCCCCTTTTAGAGAGGGAATCTCACCATCAAGAGCCCCTTTAAAGAGAGAGTCTCACCATCAAGCCCCTTTTAAAGAGAGAGTCTCACCATCAAACCCCTTTTAAAGAGAGAGTCTCACCATCAAGCTCCTTTTAAAGAGAGTCTCACCATCAAACCCCTTTTAAAGAGAGAGTCTCACCATCAAGAGCCCCTTTAAAGAGAGAGTCTCACCATCAAGAGCCCCTTTAAAGAGAGAGTCTCACCATCAAACCCCTTTTAAAGAGAGAATCTCACCATCAAGAGCTCCTTTAAAGAGAGAGTCTCACCATCAAGAGCCCCTTTAAAGAGAGAGTCTCACCATCAAACCCCTTTTAAAGAGAGAGTCTCACCATCAAGAGCCCCTTTAAAGAGAGAGTCTCACCATCAAGAGCCCCTTTAAAGAGAGAGTCTCACCATCAAACCCCTTTTAAAGAGAGAGTCTCACCATCAAGAGCCCCTTTAAAGAGAGAGTCTCACCATCAAACCTCTTTTAAAGAGAGAGTCTCACCATCAAGAGCCCCTTTTAAAGAGGGAGTCTCACCAACAGGGACTCATTTTATAGAGGGATTCTCACCATCAGACCACTTTTATAGGGGGAGTCTCACCATCAGGGACTCCTTTAAAGAGGGAGTCTCACCAACAGGACACATTTTTCAGAAACAATCTCGTCATCTGGACAAAGCTGAAAATCATTTGCAAAAGGACCAGATTAAAATTTGCTCTTTCACTATCTGCTTTTTGCTCTTAACAAGGAGATTCCCAATGTCTAAAGTTATTCCCAATTTGTCCTTTTCACTTTCCTCTCCATAGCACACCCTATCCACGTTGCTTTATTCTGCACCTGGCCATGTTGACACCAGACAAGAATTCTCTTCCCAGAGCGGTCAACAAGTCTCAGTGGGATTTTCAATTGCCACCTCTTTACCTGAGGCATCATCTGTTTGATAACGCTTGTATGAAGCGCCTTTGTGCGTTTTACTACGGTAAAGGTGCTATGTAAATACAAATTGTTGTTGTTGTTGTGTCCCTCTCTCCATCCCTCTCCCTAACATCTGTCCGCGACTGAACCACACTGTTCGCAACCTTGGTGTCATATTTGACCCTGAAATGAGCTTCCAACCACACATCCGCAGCATAACAAAGACCGCCTACTTCCACCTCCGTAACATCGCCCATCTCCGCCCTTGTCTCATCCTTGTTTTCAAATCCCTCCATGGCCTTGCCCCTTCCTATCTCTGTAATCTCCTTCAGCCCCACAGCCCCCCTGAGATATCTGCGCTCCTCTAATTCTGCCCTCTTGAGCATCCCTGATTATAATCGCTCAACCATTGGTGGCCGTGCCTTCTGTTGCCTAGGCCCTAAGCTCTGGAATTCCCTGCCTAAACCTCTCCGCCTCGCTACCTCTCTTTCCTCCTTTAAGATGCTCCTTAAAACCTCTTTAAGGTTTTGCCCTAATTTATCCTTATGTGGCTCAATGTTACATTTTTTGTCTTTTAATACTCCTGTGAAGCGCCTTGGGACGTTTTACTACGTTAAAGGCGCTATATAAATACAAGTTGTTGTTGTTGTGTTGTTGTATTTGCCCCCATACTTTAGCACTTTGCGAAGGGCATTAAGATATCTTGATAAAGACAAGTAGTTCTTTAAAATTATGAAGGGGTTTGACAGGGTAGATGTAGAGAAAATGTTTCTGCATGTGGGAAGATTAAAACTAGGGGTCATAAATATAAGATAGTCACTAATAAATCCAATCAGAAATTTAGGAGAAACCCAGAATGTGATGGCGAATCTTTGAAATCCTCTACCCCAGAGGGCTGTGGAGGCTCAGTCGTTGAGTATATTCAAGGCTGAGAACGATAGATTTTTGGACTCTAGGGGAATTAAGGGATATGAGGATAGGGCAGAAAAGTGGAGTTGAGGTCGATGATCAGCCATGATCTTATTGAATGGCGAAGCAGGTTCGAGGGGCCGAGTGGCCGACTCCTGCTCCTATTTCTTATGTTCTTAATGGGGAACTCGCTACCACATGGAGTAGTTGAGGCAAATAGAATAGCACAGATGCCTTTAAGGGGAAGTTAGATAAGCACATGAGGGAGAAAGGAATAGAAGGAGATGCTGATAGGGTGAGATGAAGAGGGGTGGGAGGAGGCTCGTGTGGAGAATAAACACCGGCACGGACCAGTTGGGCCGAATGGCCGAATGTTTCTGTGCTGTAAATTCTCTGTAAGTAATATTTCTGTCTTGTTTCCTTCTGCTGGCGTTGGAATATCCCAGCCTTCATAGGAGCAGTGAAACCCCTCTATTAAAAAGAGCAAGTGATAGAAATGGTGGAAGATCCCAGCAGAGTCTATGCGTGTGAGACTGCTGCTCAATGTGCAATAATTGGTTAGCTTCTTCAAACACAAAGAAAGCTGCCTGTGTGAGGGACCGAGGCCTGAACCATGAACTAGACCTATAAACTCAGGAGAACATGACCACCACCTACCTCTAGATCACAATCTGCGTGCGCACCGCACCAGTAATTCCTGCTGCCTCTGTCTCGCCCTCTCTCTCTCTCCCTCTTGCTGGAGAGCGAGAGCTCACTATGGAAGCTGTGTTAACCCATTCGCCACAGTAGCCGTGAAAGACCTCTGGTGAAATCATGGCGCTTTTAGTTTTAATAGGGGACCTCCACTACAGCTATGATTACAAGATAGACCTTGTCTGTTGCTCCCTAATGAGATAAATACAGAGAAAACGCTCTTCAAATTACACTGTGGAACACAAGCGTGTGAATGGCTGACATACTTGTCCGTGATTCCATTTTTCACTGTTTTAATGGAGCTATTAAACAATTATATAACCTAGGCTCAGATTATAAAGGTAGAATTTTTTTTCCCCGCAAAGGATTAGCAGACTATAGAATTCTCTGCCATCAATACAAGACAAGTACAGCATGATATTGAAGAGGGAGTTAGGTAGAAAAATATTAAAGGTAAAGAGCCGGTGTTGAATAGTGCCACGTATTGAGGTGTTGGAGTTGAGGTAGAAGGTCAGCCATGATCTTATTGAATGGCAGAGCAGGCTCGAAGGGCCGAATGGCCTACACCTGCTCCTATTTCTTTTATGTTCTTGTGTTCTTATGTTGAGTAGCACTAGTACAAGGTGTCAGCTGTGGCTCTCTCGCCTCTGAGTCAGAAGGTTGTGGGTTCAAGTCTCCTTCCAGAGACTCAAGCAAATAATCCAGGCTGACTACACTCCCAGTGCAGTACTGAGGGAGTGCTGCATTGTCAAAGATGCCGTCTTTTGGAAGAGGCAGTAAACTGAAGCCCCGTCTGACCTCTCAGGTGGATGTAAAAGATCCTGTGGCACTATTCGAAGAAGAGCAGGGGAGTTCTCCCCGGTCTCCTGGGCAATATTTGTCCCTCAAACAACATTAACTAATTATCTGGTCATTATCTCATTGCTGTTTGTGGGACCTTGCTCTGTGCTGTGTTTCTTACATTACAAACAGTGACTGCACTTCATTGGCTGTAAAGCGCTTTGGGTTGCCTTGCAGTTGTGAAAGGCGCTATATAAATGCAAGTTCTTTCTGTGCTGAGATTGCTACGATGATACCACTGATCCCCGAGATGGACACGGCTCTTCCACTTCTAGTGAAGCACTTGGTTGTGAGTATGGGCGCCTCCTGTACAGAGACCGAGACTCACTGGTCCCTGAACACTCTGGGGAGGGCACAGGTTTACAGGTTTGTCTTTTAATCTCTCCTGCCTTCCACCCTATCACAGACCTTCCCTTTTGTTCTTTCCTCCCCTCCTCCCTGTCCCTGCCCCTACACTTGCTTAAAAATCTGTCACATCTCTAACTTTTTCCAGTTCCGACAAAGGGTCATCAACCTGAAACGTTAACTCTGTTTTTCCCTCTCCACAGATGCTGCCTGAACTGCTGAGTATTTCCAGCATTTTCTGTTGTTATTTCAGATTGCCAGCATCCGCAGTATTTTGCTTTTGGTTTACAATAGTCTGGTCGTGACCAATCTGTTGGTCGCTGTGCTCCTGGTGCTAAGCTTCGCCAGCTATGAGCGCGCATCAGGAAGTCGCACTCACCTAGGATACCGTTTACCATCTTTAAGCAAATAAGTCCCCACATCTGGACAGGGTAAATTTCCCAACATGACTCTGGGGGCAGGGGCGGGGCGAGGGGGTTAAGGAACATGGGGGTGAAACTCAATGCAAGGAGCAAATCAGAACATTTACCGTCTTATGAGGAGAGATTGAGTGGACTAGGCCTATATTCTCTTGAGTTTAGAAGAATGAGAGGTGATCTCATTGAAACATACAAAATTCTTACAGGGCTTGACAGGGTAGATGCAGGGAGGATGTTTCCCCTGGCTGGAGAGTCGAGAACCAGGGGTCACAGTCACAGAATAGGGGGTCGGCCATTTGGGACTGAGATGAGGAGAAATTTCTTCACTCAGAGGGTGGGGAATCTTTGGAATTCTCTGCCCCAGAGGGCTGTGGAGGCTCAGTCGTTGAGTATATTCATGACAGAGATCGATAGATTTTTGAATATTAAGGGGATCAAGGGATATGGGGATGGTGCAGGAAAGTGGAGATGAGGTAGAACGGTCAGCCATGATCTTATTGAATGGCGGAGCAGGCTCGAAGGGCCGAATGGCCGACTCCTGCTCCTAATTCTTATGTTCTTATGTTATATTTGTCCAGATCTGTAGGGTTTTGTTCAACAAATATTTATGAGATTATGGGGGAAAATTCAGTATAGCCCCATTTGGGGCGCAATTATCGGCCGGGCGCAAAGATTAGCGCCTGGCGCTAATTATCGCCTCCGACTGCAAACTTGACTTTTATCGCCCCTGGAGGTGATTGGAGCGCTAAATCAGGCGCTTCACACCTGTCTTAAGGTGCAAAGGCCGAGGAGCGAGGCGCTACCTCAGAGCGTTGGCGAAGCTCATGTGATATCAGTCAGCAATGGAACACAGACACAATGGCACCGGCCAGTTCTTAAAGGGGAGGGTTGATCTTGCTCTCCATCCACATCCTGCTCATTGCAGCCTTGAATCTCGGCCTGGAGAGACCTATACATCAAATCTGCTAGAAAGAACAATGGAGAGTACCAGGGAAAGATCTCAGAGTGCAGCCCCCATAGTCTCTTCTAAATCGATACAAGGATGGACAAATCAAAATGAACCTGCAAAGTGCTGCTCAGTACCCAAAACTCCTTCACACAGCGTTGAATCTCACCAGAAGTCTTTCTCTCTCTCTCTCAGAATGCGTGGTGCAAAAATGTCACCAACAAAAAAAGGCAGGAAGCATTCGCCTTTAAATAGTGCTCCCCCAGTCCCTTCCCGACTGCAAAACGCTCCCCTCAACCTGTCGTTGCTAGCGGCAGGTGGTAAGGCAGGGGCGCCACTCAATATCCGGTCCGGGGCGCTACCGGGGCGTTGCGCACTCGACTGACGTCACGATCTGCCGGCGCAGGAGATCGTGGCGGTAGTGTTTAGCGCCGCCACAAAATGTCTAGTTAATTTCGTGAGCGGCGCAAACATCGCCAGCACATGAGCGCTAGTTGCTTTGCGCCCCATTAGCACCCTCTTAAGGCACTAACGGGAGGCACGAACCAACTGAATTTTTCCCCCTATAAGTGGTAATTAACTGTTTTTTTGCCTCTCCCAGGAGATCACATGCTTTCGGGTGGGGTGGAGAGTGCATCTATTGTGATGGACAAGGTCTCACAATTGTGTGGGACAGGCTGGATGGACCAGAGGGTCTTTTCCTGTCCACCATTGTTCATATATTCAAGCAACACGGGTGAGGTCAGTTGCCCAAGTCCTATTAGACTCTAGGGTCAGATGGCCATTATACTCCTTGGCAGTTCCTTTCACAGGTTTTAACACTGATAAACGTCATAGAGTCATAACGGCACAGAAGGAGGCCATTCGACCCATCGAGTTCGTGCCAGGCTCTCTGTAGAGCAATCCAGTCAGTCCCATTCCCCCGCTCTATCCCCGTAGCCCTGCAAGTTTATTTCCCTCAAGCGCCTATCCAGTCTCCCCTTGAAAACTTCCACCACTTCCGTCGGCAGTGAGTTCCAGGTCCTCGCCACTCCTTGTGTAAAAAAGTTTTCCCTCACATCCCCCCTGTATCTCTTGCCCAAAACCTTAAATCTGTGTCCCCTAGTCCTTGTACCATCAACTAGTGGGAACAGCCTTTCCCCGTCTAGCCTATCCAAACCCATCATAATCTTGAACACCTCTATCAAATCACGTGTGAGATTTCCCACGTCAATTTTCAGTTCTTTTGACTCGCTGAAAAAAAGTAGCGCTTGAAGCCAGTGGTTTGCCAACCATGTGTGCAATATTTACGTTAAATAAAATAATTCTGAATTATGGTATGTTCAAAACAAAAGCACAGCCTAGGCTTGTATTCCCAGAAGTATAGAAGATTAAGGGGTGATCTAATTGAGTTGTTTAAGATGATTAAAGGATTCGATAGGGTAGACAGAGAGAAACTATTTCCTCTGGTGGGGGGGAGTCCAGAACAAGGGGGCAGAACCTTAAAATTAGAGCCAGGCCGTTCAGGGGTGATGTCAGGAAGCACTTCTTCACACAAAGGGTAGTGGAAATCTGGGACTCTCTCCCCCAAAAAGCTGTTGAGGCTGGGGGTCAATTGAAAATATCAAAACTGAGATTTTTGTGGTATTAATGGATATGGAGCCAAGGCAGGTAGACGGAGTTAAATACAGATCAGCCATGATCTATTTGAATGGATCTCATTGAATGGCGGAACAGGCTCGAGGGGCTGAATGGCCTCCTCCTGTTCCCATGTTCCTAAGACACAGCACTCCCACTTTCTCTCAGACAGCAGGTGCTGGTAATGGATGATGGCTGCATTGGAGCCACTGGGAGTGGAGGAGGTGCGGGCTGGTACTTGGGGTTGGGGGATTCCCTATCGGTAGCTACTTCTTGTGTTCTTTAGATTTGAGGTGAGGATCAGATCAGCCATGATCTTATTGAATGGCGGAGCAGGCTCGAAGGGCCGATTGGCCTACTCCTGCTCCTATTTCTTATGTTCCACCTTTCTCCATCACATTCCCGGGCCACGAGAGCCTGCTCCTCTTTGTCAGGTTTTCATGTTTCCCTCCCCTTCTGCTATGCTGCTGGAACCAATTACACCCCCTCTAGACCTACCTTTTGTTTCTAGACTTGTCTCATTATCACCTCATTTTGTACGTACCATCATCGCTTTTTGATTTGAGTTTTTAGGATTTTGACAGGAATTGATAGGGTAGATAGAGAGAAACATGTTTCCTGCTGGTGGGGGATTCTAGGACAAGGGGACATAGGACTAGAAATCCGGCTGCTTTGCGCCTCCCGTTAGCGCCTGCGGGGGGGGGGGGGCATTAACGGGGCGCTAAGGGGTTACCGACCTGGGCGCGGAGAAATCAGCGACGCCCGCGAACTTCCCTGGGGGTTTTGTGCTGGCGCTAACACTTACCGCCTCGTCCTGTTGGGCCCCGTAGATCATGACATCATCCGGTGCGCAGCGCTCCGTTATCGCCCCGGATCTTAAATTCGCTTCCTCCGCCTGCAGCATCGCCGGGCGTCAACAACGGCAGCTGCAGGAGGCGTTGTCACCGCGGATGGCCACTTGTGGAGCGCTAATTAAAGGCAGTGCTGATCAGGTAGGGCAAAATTTATGTCCCCAATCTGGTGTTTTTTGATTTTGTTGTACCCCGCGATTGCTTAGCCCTGTGCGCTCTCAGAGTGCTTGGGGCTGCAATGCACGTATCGCAGGTGCCTTCGCCCAACAGACACAGCCTGAGGATTCCTTCAACGCAGCATCGACCCTTCCCTTTAAGGGAGGGCAGGAGCCTGTAAATCTGGCAGCGCTGCACAGAACATTGCTCAGCGCTCTGCCGCTACCTCCCCTCTCGCTCCCTTTAGCGCTCTAAGGGAAGTGGCAGCGCTTGATTTAGTGCTCCACTTCCCTCTTGGAGCGCTAAAGCGGAAGCTCCCGGCAGATTCAAATGTTTCTCGCCCTTAGATACTTTTGCGCTCCCGCAAAACTTATCGCCCCAAACGGGGCGCTACGCAATTTCTAGCCCAAAGAATCATAGAAAGGTTACAGCACAGAAGGAGGCCATTCGGCCCGTCGAGCCCGTGCTGGCTCTCTGCAAGAGCACTTCAGCTAGTCCCACTCCCCCGCCCTTTCCCCTTGGCCCTGCAATTTTTTTTCCTTCAGGTACTTATCCAATTCCCTTTTGAAAGCCGTGATTGAGTCTGCCTCCACCACCCTCTCAGGCAGTGCATTCCAGATCCTAACCACTCGCTGCGTAAAAAGATTTTCCTCATGTCGCCTTTGGTTCTTTCGCCAATCACCGTAAATCTGTGTCCTCTGGTTCCCGACCCTTCTGCCAATGGGAACAGCTTCTCTCTATGGAGACCCCTCATGATTTTGAACACCTCTATCAAATCTCCTCTCACCATTCTCTGCTCTAAGGAGAACAACCCCAGCTTCTCTAGTCCATCCACGTAACCTTAAAATTACAGTCAGGCCAATCAAGGGAGAAGTTTGGAAACACTTCTTCACACAAAAGGTGGTAGAAGTGTTAAAACTCTCTCCCACAAAAAGCAATAGATTAATTAATCGATAGATTTTTGCTAGTCAATCGATATGGAGCCAGATCGGGTGGATGGAGTTAAGATATAGATGAGCCGTGATCTTATTGATTGGCAGAACAGGCTCGAGGGGCGGAATGGCCTCCTCCTGTTCCTATGTTCCTATTTAATCACTCCTTCCCTAGGAATATAGGAACAGGAGGAGGCCATTCCGCCCCTCGAGCCTGTTCCGCCATTTAATTAGGTCATGGCTAAACTATACCCTATCAAAGACCGTTCCCTTTGTTCCTTCCCTGCTCCCCGCTTCCCCTTATCTCTGGCTCTGTATTCACTTTAAAGCTGTTCATCTCTAACACCTTCCAGTTGTGACGAAAGGTCATCGACCTGAAACGTTAACTCTTGTTCCTCTCTCTCTCCACAGATGCTGCCTGACCTGCTGAGTATTCTCCAGCGTTTGCTGTTTTTGTTTCAGATTCCCACCTCCGCAGTACTCTTTTTTGATTTCATTTGAAAAGGCCTAGGTTTTCCATTCCATTACATTGTTCGAGGTTTTGCGAAAAGTGGATTGAGAAGGAGTCTTACCCGGCCCACAAGCACAGGATCTGGACCTGTGTACTCCTCTATCACAAAGAACTGATTCCACACCCAGCCTCTCTTGGATCTGTGAAGCACTTGACCTTTGACACCCAGTCCATGACGAAGTCGAGTTGATGCCCGGGAGCCGGTGGAATTTCTCGCAAGGGCGGAGTGGCTCCAATGGACAACACTCAAGCATGCCAGGAAAAATTGTAAATAAAAGTCTCGCCTCATCTCGTTTCCGATTTGTTTCGTTTTATTTTTGGTTTGTTGGGTTGGGCTCAATCGTCAGTTGGGACTTGGAGGTCCAATAGCAGCCGAACAGCCCTAACTCGGGTCTGAGCAGGGTTCTTGCTGTCAGTGTTCCTTCATTGAGGTGCCTTGCTGCTTGCTCTGTGGTTCATTGCCAGTCTGCAGGCCAGGACTTCCCAACTTTATTACCTACAAGATCACAAAAAAGAGAAGTCAGATTGTTAGTCCTTCCCTGAAGGAGCAACAGTTAATCTTCCACTCTAAACTGGACTGAGATATATTCCAAACCTTTTCCTCATTACTGCCTTCCTGACTGTTATGTGTCAGTGGGTAACACTCTCTCTCACCTCTGAGTCAGAAGGTTGTGGGATCATAGTCCCACTCCAGGGACTGGAGCACAAAAATCCTGGCTGACACTCCAGTGCAGTACTGAGGGAGCGCTGCACTGTCGGAGGTGCCGTCAGTCAGATGCGATGTTAAACCGAGGCCTCATCTGCCCTCTCACATGGATGTAAAAGATCCCATGGCGATAGAAGAGCAGGAGCATTATCCCCGGTGTCCTGCCCAATATTTATCTCTCAATCAATATCACTAAAACAGATTATCTGGTCATTAGCACAAGTAAGGAGTGTGATGGAATACTCTCCACTTGCCTGGATGAGTGCAGCTCCAACAACACTCAAGAAGCTTGACACCATCCAGGACAAAGCAGCCCGCTTGATTGGCACCCCATCTACCACCTTAAACATTCACTCCCTCCACTACCGGCATACCGTGGCTGCAACAACTCACCAAGGCTTCTTCGGCAGCACCTACCAAACCCACGACCTCTTCCACCTAGAAGGACAAGGGCAGCAGGCACATGGGAACACCACCACCTCCAAGTTCCCCTCCAAGTCACACACCATCCTGACTTGGAAGTATATCGCCGATCCTTCATCGTCGCTGGGTCAAAATCCTGGAACTCCCTCCCTAACAGCACTGTGGGAGCACTTTCACCACACGGACTCCAGCGGTTCAAGAAGGCGGCTCACCACCACCTTCTCACGGGCAATTAGGGATGGGCATTAAATGCCGGCCTTGTCAGCAATGCCCACATCCCATAAACAAATTTTAAAAATCACATCACATTGCTGTTTGTGGGAGCTTGCTGTGCGCAATTTGGCTGCTGTGTTTCCTACATTACCAAAGTGACTACACTTCAAAAAAGTACTTCATTGTCGGTGAAGTGCTTTGGGATGTCCTGAGGTCGTGAAAGGTGCTATATAAATGCAAGTCTTTCTTTCCTTAGAAGCTAAGGCCACAAATCAAAAAAAAGGGCCACAATACCAAGGTTGAATGTTATCATGGGCCAGACTTTTTGCGGTAAATATAATGGTGTGGCTATCGGCACTCACTGCTATTATGGAGTAAATCAGACAGCAACTTCCGGTGTCCGCACATGCACAGTTAAACGCAGAAATCAGGAAGTTGCTGTCCGAGTTGCCCTGCTCCTCCACAAGCTTCACGATACCGGTATCTAGCCTAGAGACTCGGCATTGAAACACATGCAACGGCGTGTGGCATTGGGGTACTTACTGATTAGATACCCACTAAACACGCCAGAGAAAGTTAGGGCTGGTCCATTCCAGTGTAAATACATTTTTAATGGCGTGATAAGTCTTAATTACTGACAAACAACCTCTCTGGCACTGAAAATTAACTTTTTACAAATGTGGAGTCTCATTCCTTCAGATTTGAACTGTTGTTGGAGATTTTAAAAAAGAACATTTTTAAACTTTTTTTTCTGTCGCTTTTATCCCTCTTTCTTTCCCTCTCTTTAATTGCTTTGTAAATGAGTTGGCATTGAATTAAATATTCTAACTCACACTTCTTGGTTTAGACTCTGCATGTCTCAGTAAGGATTCTTCAATCTAATTAGATATCGAGACATGCCATGGCTTTCCCTATTCACAGATCCCAGATCCCCTGGAGAGGATGCCAAGAGGACTCTAATCACCGCAAGTTCCAGTGTAAAAGCCGACAAAGAGTGTGTGGGCAAGTGTAGATGCAATTACGGGAAGAGTAGCCTAGTGGTTATGTTACTGGACTCGTAATCCTGAGGCCTGGACTAATGATCCGGAGACGTGAGTTCAAATCCCACCACGGCAGCTGTGGCAACTTAAATCAGTTAATTAAATAAATCTGGAATAAAAAGCTAGTATCAGTAATGGCGACCATGAAACTACCGGATTGGTGTAAAAACCCATCTGGTTCACTGATGTCCTTTAGGGAACAAAATCTGCCGTCCTTACCTGGTCTGGGCCTATATGTGACTCCAGACCCACAACAATGTGGTTGACTCTTAACTGACCTCTGAAATGGCCCAGTGAGACACTCAGTTGTAAAAAAAACCACTACGACCACTACGGACGCGACAACGACACACCCAGCCCAGTCGACCCTGCAAAGTCCTCCTCACCAACATCTGGGGACTTGTGCCAAAATTGGGAGAGCTGTCCCACAGACTAGTCAAGCAATAGCCTGACATAGTCATACTCACAGAATCATACCATTCAGCCAATGTCCCAAACTCCTCCATCACCATCCCTGGGTATGTTCTGTCCCAGCGGTGGGACAGACCCACCAGGGGTGGCGGCACAGTGGTATACAGTCGGGAAGGAGTGGCCCTGGGAGTCCTCAACATTGACTCCGGACCCCATGAAGTCTCATGGCTTCATGTCAAGCATGGAGAAGGAAACCTCCTGCTGATTACCACATATCGCCCTCCCTCAGCTGATGAATCAGTACTCCTCCATGTTGAACACCACTTGGAAGAAACACTGAGAGTAGCAAGGGCACAGAATGTACTCTGGGTGGGGGACTTCAATGTCCATCACCAAGAGTGGCTCGGTAGCACCACTACTGGCCGAGTCCTGAAGGACATAGCTGCCAGTCTGGGCCTGCGACAGGTGGTGAGAGAACCAGCACGAGGGAAAAACCTGCTTGATATCGTCCTCACCAATCTACCTGTCGCAGATGCATCTGTCCATGACAGTATTGGTAGCAGTGACCACAGCACAGTCATTGTGGAGACGAAGTCCCATCTTCACACTGAAGACACCCTCCATCATATTGTGTGGCACTACCACCATGCTAAATGGGATAGATTCAGAAAAGATCTAGCAGCTCAAAACTGAGCATCCATGAGGCGCTGTGGGGCAGCAGCAGAATTGTATTCCACCAAAATCTGTAACCTCATGGCCCGGCAAATCCCTCACTCTACCATTACCATCAAGCCAGGGGACCAACCCTGGTTCAATAAGGAGTGTAGAAGAACATGCCAGGAGCAGCACCAGGCGTACCTAAAAATGCAGTGTCAACCTGGGGAAGCTGCAACACAGGACTACATGAATGCTAAAAAGTGGAAGCAGCATGCTATAGACAGAGCTAAGTGATCCCACAATCAACGGATCAAATCAAAGCTCTGCAGTCCTGCCACATCCAGTCGTGAATGGTGGTGGACCATTAAACAACTAACGGGAGGAGGAGGCTCCATGAATATCCCCACCCTCAATGATGGTGGAGCCCAGCACGTGAGTGCAAAAGACAAAGCTGAAGCGCTTGCAACCATCTTCAGCCAGAAGTGCCGAGTGGATGGTCCATATAGGAAGATAGGAGCAGGAGTAGGCCATTCGGCCCCTCGAGCCTGCTCCGCCATTCAATGAGATCATGGCTGATCATCCAAACTCAGTACCCTGTCCCTGCCTTCTCCCCATATCCCTTGATACCTTTAGCCTTAAGAAATATATCTAACTCCTTCTTGAATATATTTACTGACTTGGCCTCAACTGCCTTCTGTGGTAGAGAATTCCACAGGTTCACCACTCTCTGGGTGAAGAAATTCCTCCTCATCTCTGTCCTAAATGGCTTACCCCTTATCCTTAGACTGTGACCTCTTGTTCTGGATTCACCCGCCATCGGAAACATCCTTCCTGCATCCATTCTGTCTAGTCCTGTTAGAATTTTATAAGTTTCAATGAGATCTCCTCTCATTCTTCTAATCTCCAGCAAGTATAAGCCCAATCGACCCAATCTCTCCTCGTACGTCATTCCTGCCATCCCAGGTATCAGTCTGGTGAATCTTCGCTGCACACCCTCCATGGCAAGAACATCCTTCCTCAGATAAGGCGACCAAAACTGCACACAATACTCAAGGTGTGGTCTCACCAAGGCCCTGTACAACTGCAGCAAGACATCCTTGCTCCTGTACTCAAACCCTCTCGCTACGAAGGCCAACATACCATTTGCCTTCTTAACCACCTGCTGTACCTGCATGCTTACCTTCAGCGACTGGTGCACAAGGACACCCAGGTCTCGTTGCACATCCCCTTCTCCCAATCTATTGCCGTTCAGATAATAATCTGCCTTTCTGTTTTTGCCACCAAATTGGATAACCTCGCATTTATCCACATTATACTGCATCTGCCATGCTTCTGCCCAATCACCCAACCTGTCCAAATCATACTGGAGTTTCTCGGCATCCTCCTCACAGCACACACGCCCACCCATCTTTGTGTCATCTGCAAACTTGGAGATATTACATCTAGTTCCCGCGTCTAGATCATTAATATATATAGTGAATAGCTCGGGTCCTAGCACCAATCCCTGCGGTACCCCACTAGTCACTGCCTGCCACTCGGAAAAAGACCCATTTATTGCAATTCTTTGCTTCCTGTCTGCCAACCAGTTCTCTATCCAAGTCAGTACCTTGCCCCCAATCCCATGTGCCCTAACTTTACACGCTAATCTCTTATGCGGGACCTTATCCAAAGCTTTCTGAAAGTCCAAATACACCACATCCACTGGTTCTCCCTTATCTATTCTACCAGTTACAGCCTCAAAAAATTCCAGTAGATTAGTCAAGCACGATTTACCTTTTGTAAATCCATGTTGACTTTGTCCAAACCTGTCACTGTTTTCCAAGTGCTCTGCTATTACATCTTTTATAATGGCCTCCTCCTGAGGTCCCCACCACCACAGAAGCCAGTTTTCAGCCAATTCGATTCACTCCACTTGATATCAAGAAACGGCTGAGCGCACTGGATACAGCAACAACTGTGAGCCCCGACAACATCCCGGCTGTCGTGCTGAAGACTTGTGCTCCAGAACTAGCCGCGTCTCTAGCCAAGTTGTTCCAGTACAACTATAACACTGGCATCTATCTGACAATGTGGAAAACTGCCCAGGTATGTCCTGTCCACAAAAAGCAGGACAAATCCAATACGGCCAATTACCGCCCCATCAGTCTACTCTCAATCATCAGCAAAGTGATGGAAGCAGCACTTACTCACCAATAACCTGCTCACTGATGCCCAGTTTGGGTTCCACCTGGACCACTCAGCACTAGACCTCATTACAGCCTTGGTCCAAACATGGACAAAGGAGCTGAATTCCAGAGGTGAGGTGAGAGTGACTGCCCTTGACATCAAGGCAGCATTTGACCGAGTGTGGCACCAGGGAGCCCTGGTAAAACTGAAGTCAATGGAAATCGGGGGGAAAAACTCTCCACTGGCTGGAGTCATACCTAGCACAAAGGAAGATGGTTGTGGTGGTTGGAGGTCAATCATCACAACCCCAGGACATCGCTGCAGGAGTTCCTCAGGGAAGGTGTCCTAGGCCAAACCATCTTCAGCTGCTTCATCAATGACCATCATAAGGTCAGAAGTGGGGATGTTCGCTGATGACCACACAGTGTTCAGTGCCATTCGCAAATCCTCAGATAATGAAGCAGTCCATGCCCGCATGCAACAAGACCTGGACGACGTTCAGGCTTGGACTGATAAGTGGCAGGTAACATTCGCACCACACAAGTGCTGGGCAAAGACTATCTCCAACAAGCGAGAGTCTAACCACCGCCCCTTGACATTCAACGGCGTTACCATCGCCGAATCCCCCACCATCAATGTCCATTGACCAGAAGCTTAATTGGACCAGCCACATAAATACTGTGGCAACAAGAGCAGGTCAGAGGCTGGGTATTCTGCGGCGAGTGTCTCACCTCCTGACTCCACAAAGTCTTTCCACCATCTACAAGGCACAAGTCAGGAGTGTGATGGACTACTCTCCACTTGCCTGGATGAGTGTAGCTCCAACAACACTCAAGAAGCTCGACACCATCCAAGACAAAGCAGCCCGCTTGATTGGCACCCCATCCACCACCTTAAACATGCACTCCCTCCACCACCGGCGCACCGTGGCTGCAGTGTGTACCATCTACAAGATGCACTGCAGCAACTCGCCAAGGCTTCCTCGTCAGCACCTCCCAAACCCGCGACCTCTCCCACCTAGAAGGACAAGGGCAGCAGGTGCATGGGAACACCATCACCTCCAAGTTCCTCTCCAAGTCACACACCATCCTGACTTGGAATTATATCGCCGTTCCTTCATAGTCACTGGGTCAACATCCTGGAACTCCCTCCCTAACAGCACTGTGGGAGTACCTTCACCACATGGAATGCAGCGGTTCAGGAAGGCGGCTCACCACCATCTTCTCAAGGGCAACTAGGGATGGGCAATAAATGCTGGCCTTCCCAGCGATGCCCACATCCCATGAACAAATACAAAAAAATGAACTGCGAGTGCCGTTCATTCGCCGCTGATCAAAAAATCTGGGCCAATAGTCATAAAGTCATAGCGTCATAGAGTCATTATGGCACAGAAGGAGGCCATTCGTCCCATCGAGTCCATATCGGCTCTCTGTAGAGCAATCCAGTCAATCCCATTACCCCGCTCGATCAACTGACTCCTGCACAACACAAACACACACAGTCACAGAAGAGACATCCAGGGCTGATGGCTTTGCAATCTCGCTATCAGTTCGCCTGTAAAATCCTTGGGACATGAATAATTTCACAACCTCAAGTCATCAAAGGAAGTGTTTTCCTTTATACGTGTGGAACTGATATAGACAGTGAGATAAATATTTTGGAGGTGGCACTGAATTAAAGAGTCGACATACCTCTATCTCTCCAGTCTACGGAGATTTTCTGGGCAAACATCAATAAATAAATAAGCATTTTCCGCAGAACAGCTTGAAATAAATATAGCCAACAACCCCAGTTTTGGGGGAAAGAATGGTGTTGTATTGCATATTGCCACGGGATCTTTCACATCCACCTGAGTGCGCAGACGGGGGCCTCGGTTTAAGGTCTCATCCGAAAGACGGCACCTCCAACAGTGCAGCGTTCCCTCAGCACTGCACTGGAGTGTCAGCTCTGATTGTTAAATGATATCTCTCTATATCTGTAACCTCCTCCAGCCCTACAAGCCTTTGAGAGCTCTGCGCTCCTCCAATTCTGGCCTCTTGCACATCCCCGATTTTAATCGCTCCACCATTGGCGGCCGTGCCTTCAGGTGCCTGGGCCCTCAGCTCTGGAATTCCAGATGGTTTATTTTGAAGATTCCTGAGGGCAGTTGGAGCAAAACTCTTCAAGTGGAGGCATTGAGGATCACAGGAGCCTCACAGTCAGATGCCATGTTACGGGATACGGAACCAAGGCAAGTAGGTGGAGTTAAGATACAGATCAGCCACGATCTCATTGAATGACGGAACAGGCTCGAGGGGCTGAATTGCCAACTCCTGTTCCTACGTTCACAGAATCATAGAATGATACAGCACAGATGGAAGTCAATTCGGCCCATCGTGCCTGTGCCGGCTCTTTGAAAGAGCTCTCCAATTAATCCAACACCCGCTTGCTCCTTCCTCATAGCCCTTCAAAATTTTCCCCTTCAATTATATATCCAATTCCCATTTGAAATTTACTGTTGCATCTGCTTACACCACCCTTTCTGCAGTGCATTCCAGATCACAACAGCTCGCTTCTATGTTCCTTCCTATGTTGGACATCACCATCGCTTAAGGCAACGCCTTAGGCTGTTACCACAGTCCCTCGCTTCTTCTACCTCCCCCTAGAAGGTAAAACTCCTTTAGATACACATAATGTTTGGCCAGATAAAATATTAAAACATTTTTTATAGACTTCACACCTGACAATGCTCAAGGCATAATAAGCCCGTGATGCCGAGTGTCTCGTGTTCGGAACCCCCCCACCCACCGCCGCGCTTCTCGAGAATCATCTTTGCCTCTGAATTCTCGTGTCCTAAACAAAAGTACGCTCAAGGCTAAATATTCCAACAACATTCTCTAATAACTCCAGTTCCAGCTCCAAAGCCTCCGTGATTCAAAAAACCCAAAACACAATTTCTCTTGTGATCCTTATTTATGTATTTTTATTTGTATATTTTTCACGTTAGTAAAGGATGGTAATCATCCGGAGTCAACACTCTGCATTTGAGGGACGCAGTGTTAGCATCAAACACTCCCAGGGCAGGTACAGCACGATTTAGATACAGAGTAAAGCTCCCTCTACACTGTCCCATCAAACACTCCCAGGGCAGGTACAGCACGAATTAGATACAGAGTAAAGCTCCCTCTACACTGTCCCATCAAATACTCCCAGGGCAGGTACAGCACGGGTTAGATACAGAGTAAAGCTCGCTCTACACTGTCCCATCAAACACACCCAGGGCAGATACAGCACCGGTTAGATACAGAGTAAAGCTCCCTCGACACTGTCCCGTCAAACACTCCCAGGGCAGATAAAGCCTGGGTTAGATTCGGAGTAAGGCTCCCTCTACACTGTCCCATCAAACACTCCTAGGGCAGAAACAGCCTGGGTTAGATAGAGGGCAAAGCTCCCTCTACACTGTCCGGTCAAACACACCCAGGGTAGATACAGCACGGGTAAGATACAGAGTAAAGCTCCCTCTACACTGTCCCAACAAACACTCCCAGGGCAGGTACAGCACGGGTAAGATACAGAGTTAAGCTCCCTCTACACTGTCCCAACAAACACTCCCAGGGCAGATACAGCACCGGTTAGATACAGAGAAAAGCTCCCTCTACACTGTCCCATCAAAAACTCCCAGGGCAGGTACAGCACGGAGTAGATACAGAATAAAGCTCCCTCTACACTGTCCCATCAAACACTCCCAGGGCAGGTACAGCACGGGTTAGATACAGAGTAAAGCTCCCTCTACACTGTCCCATCAAACATTCCCAGGGCAGATACTGCACAGGTTAGATACAGAGTAAAGCTCCCTCTACACTGTCCCATCAAACACTCCCAGGGAAGGTACAGCACAGGTTAGATACAGAATAAAGCTCCCTCTACACTGTCCCATCAAACATTCCCAGTGCAGGTACAGCACGGGTTAGATGATGCTGATTGAGACAGGAATGTCAGTTTGGGCAAGAATTGAACTATTAGAAAATAAATTCCAGACAGCACCGCCATTCTATTCCTGTGTCATCATTTGAACTGATTCCTAAATGCAATTGTAAACAACTGACGCTCAGGTAGGACTTTCATAGGGAACCAATTACCATGTGGTATATTACCGTATTCCGTATTCCTGTTAAATTTCTGTTCAATTGTTATGCAGCATGTGTGGACAGGATATGTAAATGTATTATAAGGACACAGGTTACAGATAGGTCATGGGTTGGAGTGTGTTCCTTACTCCTGTTGGATGTTGCTGTGATGATATTTATTAATTTAGACTCTCAAATCACACGCACACCTGCAACCACAGATTGCTCATGAATTATTCACCTCTCGCACAAAGCGAGCGCAATGTGTTCTATGTTTAGAATCCTAAAAACGCCAAGACTGAGCGTTAAGTGAAATACTATTGATTTTTTTTAATTGTTTAAAAAAAAGTTGCCCACTTAATTGAAGTTAGCCCGTTAATTGCTTTGTGCTGTGAAATCACAGTTTATGCAACCTATGAGCTTTTGCATCTTAAGAGTGTCTCTTGCAGTATTCACTGTGCCTTTTGCAGACACCTTCCCTAAGGGACTGGGTTTTACATATATATGCAAATACTGCTGTCTCCAGCACTAATATGTGATGTACTATTCACAGGATATTAATAAAAAAACAAGTGAAAATTCAATTTTCTCCCCAAACCAATGGATGTGCAGTCTGTGGATAAATGTTCAGACAATCTCCGAGGATTAAAGCTGAAAAGGTTGAAATATCTGGCTTAATTCTTCAAATTTCTCTCACTCTTTTTAAAACAAAAGACAAGAGAAATTCTGGGTTTTCCTCTGAGCCAGGGGAGCAGGAACCAGAGGTAAGCTGAGGGCATGGGGGAGGTCCACGGTGAAGAGGTTTGAGCGAGTAAGACCTAGGGACACGGTCAAGGGAAGAAGGGAGGTCCACGGGTCATTCTTGGAAATGGAATCTAATGGGGTCTTCCCAATGACAAGCTCAGATGGGAACTGAGTTGTGTGGGCCAGGGAGGTTCCAGTTTCGATCCGCGGTGCGTGCTGAGTTAACTGAATCTCAGGTGGGGTCAGGAACGGGGTTTGAGTTGTTGGGATTCGCGGTGCAAAGCCTCAGTTTGCGATCCCTACAGAGCCAAGGCAGCCAAAGCATACAGTGTAAAGAAAGAAAGACTTGCATTTCTTACAGCGCCTTTCACGACCTCAGGACGTCCCAAAGCGCTTTACAGCCAATGAAGTACTTTTTGAAGTGTAGTCACTGCTGTAATGTAGGAAATGCGGCAGCCAATTTGCGCGCAGCAAGCTCCCACAACCAGCAATGTGATAATGACCAGACAATCTGTTTTAGTGATTTTGGTTGAGGGATAAATATTGTCCAGGACACCGGGGAGAACCGAAGAACATAAGAAATAGGAGCAGGAGTTGGCTATACAGCCCCTCGAGCCTGCTCCACCATTCAACAAGATCATGCCTGAACTTCTATATCAACTCCACTTACCCGCCCGATCCCCATATCCCTTGATTCCCTTGGTGCCCAAAAATCTATCGATCTCAGTCTTTGAATATACTCAACAACTGAGCCTCCACAGCCCTCTGGGGTAGAGAATTCCAAAGGTTCACAACCCACTGAGTGAAGAACTTTCTCCCCATCTCAGTTCTAAATGGTCGACCCCTTATCCTGAGACTATGCCCCCTAGTTCTAGACACTCCAGCCAGGGGGAAACAGCCTCTCAGCATCTACCCTGTCAAGCCCTCTAAGTATTTCATACGTTTTAATGAGATCACACCTCATTCTTCTAAACTCCAGAATATAGGCCCTTTCGACTCAATCTCCTCGTCGGACAGCCCTCTCAGCCCAGGAACCAGTCTGGTGTCCTTTTGTTGCACCCCTTTTGAGGCAAGTATATCCTTCCTTAGGTAAGTAGACCAAACCTGTGCACAGTACTCCAGATGTGGACTCTCCAAAGCCCTGTATAATTGTAGTAAGATTTCCTCACTCTTATACTCCAAACGCTTTGCAATAAAGGCTAACATACCATTTGCCTTCCTAATTGTTTGTGGTACCTGCATGTTAACTTTCAGTGATTCATGTACAAGGACCCCTAAATCCCTCTGAATACCATCATTTACTAGTCTCTCACCTTTTAAAAAAAAACTTCCCTACTCTTCTTTGAAATACTGGCCATGGGATCTTTTACATCCACCTGAGTGGGCGGACGGGGCCTCGGTTTAACATCTCATCCGAAAGACAGCACCTCCGACAGTGCTGGCACTGCTGGGGCGTGGTCACCCTGGATTGTGCGTTCAAGTCCATGGAGCGGGGTTTGAACCCACGTCCTGGGGTCGAGGAAAGAGCCATATAAATGCAAGTTCTTTCTTTCTTTCGTAAAACAAAAACCAAGATGGGTCTTGGCCGCGAGGCCCAGCAGCGTTGACTATCCTGCCAACTCAATGTCCGGTCTCACACACGGAGAACAGCCACTTGGGTCCAGAGGGAGGCTGGCGCACCTGGAACTTGCGGCGATTTCAGTGGAGGAGGAAAAACTGGGAAAGGGCAACGGCGCGGGAAAAAAAATTGGGACTGGGCCGAGCTCGACTAACAAAGAAAGTCATTCTTAACGGTCCGTGAAGCTGCAGAACTGGAATCAAGAGACAGACCGAGGGCAGGGGGAGCTGGGGTGCTGGAGAGAGCTGGAAAAATAAAACCTTGAAGAGGGTCAAGGAAGGAATGAAGGGCCATTGTTATTTTAGGAATGGAATAAAATGAAATGGGGCTTAAATGTAAACACAGCCAGCAGTTAATCAGACTTCCTGAATGTAGAATATAGACAAATGTGTGTTTGATCTATAAACAGACTAAACATTTTCGCGAGATGGCGTGTGATTGGAATTTTTTTGTGTGATAAATCATTCTCAATATCCTCAGTGGATTACAGGAAATTCCCCCCTAAATAAAACTTAATTTAAGCAGCTTTCTATTGGCAGCTGATTGAATTGACGATGTTTTAATCTCGGAACTCTTAGAGCTGGAGTGAAACTTTTCATTTCACCCTATTCTCCAAACCCCTTGAAGATGTTGACTTTGGAGGGCATTAGCAGAAAGGTTGATTTCATTGTTTGTCCCTGGGTGATTGGGGTTTCAATTCTCACTTTCTCTCATTTGTAGTATTTCCCCTCTCACCATCACAAATTTTTCTCTTCAACCCCCTGGAAATTCTCAGCTACGGTCTCTCAGGTTCTTTTGTCCTCCAATATGAAAGGATGGGACAGGGTAGATAGAAACAACAACAACTTGCATTTATATAGCGCCTTTAACGTAGTAAAACTTCCCAAGGAGCTTCAAACAAACAAAATTTGACACCGAGCCACATAAGGAGATATTGGGACAGCTGCCCAAAAGCTTGGTCAAAGAGGCAGGTTTTAAGGAGGGTCTTCAAGGAGGACAGGTAGAGAGGTGGAGAGATTTAGGGAGGGAATTCCAGAGCTTAGGGCCTAGACAGCAGAAGGCACGGCCGCCAATGGTGGAGATTAAAATCAGAGGGTGCGCAAGAGGCCAGAATTGGAGGAGCGCAGAGATCTCAGAGTCTTGAAACAGACTGTTTCCAGTAGTTGAGGGGTCAAGAACGAGCTGCCATTGATACAAGATTAAACGTAAGAGACTTAGAACAGAGGGCAGGAGAAACTTCTTCCCACAGAAGCCCCCATTTTAACTTGGGAGTGAGAATTGGGGGCCAAATTGGGCGCCAAACCATCCGGGCCCCGGAGTACGAGGCCAGGGAGATTTTAACGTGACTTTGTCATTGGAGTTAGGACCCTGCTCCTCTGAGGCGGTGGCCTTCCTGTGCCTGAATTTAGGCAAGTTAAAATGGTGCAGGGGGGGAAAGGCAGCACAAAGTCCCCATCAAACTAACCCCCCCCCCCCACCCCGTCCATCCGTCTGTCCGCACCATTCCCACTGGTGAGAGGGGGTGGTTTTAAATTCCCCCGAGTCAATTCTGAGGCTACGGAGTTCAGTTCCGTATTAGTGATTGAGGCAGAAAGCTACGTCAACATTCAAGATCAGATTGGACAGCTGGATGAAGGAAAAGAGGTTGAAAGGATATGAGAACAGGGTGGGTAAATGTGATTGGCACTATTTGCTCGCCTGGAGGTTAGATGCCAACAGAGACTGGTTGGGCCGAATGGCCTCTAACCTCTATGTGTTTCTATGTAATACCTCATCCAAGTGGTCACAAAGAATGCAAAAGAATGGGTTCACACAGTCAGAACATCTACCCATATGTGTGAGAACATAGGAACAGGAGGAGGCCATTCAGCCCCTTGAGCCTGTTCCACCATTCAATTAGATCATGGCTGATCTGCACCTCAACTCCATTTACCCGCCTTAGCGCCATACCCATTAATACCTAATAAAAATCTATCAATCTCAGTCATGAAAGCTCCAATTGACGCCCAGCATCCACAGTGTTCCAGATTTCCACTACCCTTTGTGTGAAAAAGTGCTTTCTGATTTTGTTCCTGAACGGCCTGGCTCTAATTTTAAGGTTATGCCCCCTTGTTCTTGATTCCCCCTGCCAGAGAAAATAATTTCTCCGTATCTACCTTATCAAATCCCTTTTAACATTTTAAACACCTCGATCCCGTATTTATCCCTCAACCAGCATCACTAAAACATGTCTGGTCATTATCTCATTGCTGTTTGTGGGATGTTGCTGTGTGCAAATTGTCTGCTGCATTTCCTGCATTACAACACTTCAAAAGTAGTTCATTGGCTGTAAAGCGCTTTGGGACGTCCTGAGGTCATGAATGGTGATGTTGAAATGCAAGATTTTTCTTTCTTTTTAAGATCAATTAATGCAATGCAGACCCTGAATGGAACCTTACTCCTTATGGCTCAGTAAAGGATTAATAACTCCAAGGATGGAGATATGGAAATATCTCTGCTATTCCCATGACACAGACGATTTCACTAGTGCAAGAAGGACAAACAGTACTGATATTAAAAAAAAATCAGACTCTTTCCACAGGGAGTTTATTTTTTCAATTTTCTGCTGATTTTACCAGATCCCCAAAATATTAATTAGTGAGAGTTTAGTTACAGATTTAAGGTGTGGAATGAGTCTTTCCAATATGTTCCTGAGTGGATTTGTCAAAATTCCTCGTCTCTAGTTCTTGGGTTAGATTGTCTACTTTCAACAGAAATGGAAATGACAATCAGGCCAGTACTACGCTGGGGCGGCTAATTGAAAATCTTTCTCCGCTTTCTTTAAAAAAACTATTGAAATCAAAATGGATGTTGGTGGGATAGATGCTTGATTCATCCACTCTTGTAGCAAGGCTAATTGATATGCAAAAAGCAGCCATGGCTCAGTAGGTGGCACTCTCACCTCTTGAGCCAGAAGGTTGGTTGTGGGTTCAAATCCCACTCCAGAGACTTGAGCACAAAAATCCAGGCTGACACTCCCAGTGCAGTACTGAGGGAGCACTGCCCTATCGGAGGTGCCATCTTTCGGAAGAGACGTTAAACCGAGGTCCTGTCTGCTCTCTCGTGGACGTAAAAGATCCAAAGGCACTAATTTTGAAGAGCAGGGGGTGTCTTCCCCAGTGTCCTGGGCCAATATTTATCCTTCAATCAACATCACCAAAAAAAAACAGATTATCCGGTCATTATCACATTGCTGTTTGTGGGAGCTTGCTGTGCGCAAATTGGCTGCTGTGGGGTTTTTTTATTCGTTTTTATGCGATGTGGGCGTCGCTGGCAATGCCAGCATTTATTGCCCATCCCTAGTTTCCCTTGAGAAGGTGGTGGTGAGCCGCCTTCTGAACTGCTGCAGTCCGTGTGGTGAAGGTACTCCCACAGTGCTGTTGGGGAGGGAGTTCCAGGATTTTGACCCAGCGACGATGAAGGATCGGCGATATACTTCTAAGTCAGGATGGTGTGTGACTTGGAGGGGAACTTAGAGGTGATGGTGTTCCCATGCGCCTGCTGCCATTGTCTTCTAGGTGGAAGAGGTCGCGGGTTTGGGAGGTGCTGCCGAAGAAGCCTTGGCGAGTTGCTGCAGTGCATCTTGTAGATGGTACACACTGCAGCCACGGTACGCCGGTGGTGGAGGGAGTGAATGTTTAAGGTGGTGGATGGGGTGCCAATCAAGCGGGCTGCTTTGTCCTGGATGGTGTCGAGCTTCTTGAGTGTTGTTGGAGCTGCACTCATCCAGGCAAGTGGAGAGTATTCCATCACACTCCTTATTTGTGCCTTGCAGATGGTGGAAAGGTTTTGGGGAGTCAGGAGATGAGACACTCGCCGCAGAATACCCAGCCTCTGACCTGCTCTTGTTGCCACAGTATTTATGTGGCTGGCTGGTCCAGTTAAGTTTCTGGTTAATGGTGACCCCCCAGGATGTTGATAGTGGGGGTTTTGGCGATGGTAATGCCGTTGAATGTCATGGGGAGGTGGTTCGACTACTGTCCTACATTACAACAGTGACTATGCTTCAAAAAGTACTTCATTGGCTGTAAAGCACGTTGGGATGCCCTGAGATGGTGAAAGGTGCTATCAAAATGTGAGTTTATTCTTTTTATTATATAAATGTACGTTGTTGTTGTTGCTTCTATCTGCTCTGTCCCATCCTTTCCTATTGAAGGGCAAAAGAACCCGAGAGACCGTAGCCTTGAAATGCAAGTCTTTCTATCTTGCTTTAATGAGAAGTCGCACAACACCAGGTTATAGTCCAACAGATTTATTTAATTTTACAAGCTTTCGGAGCTGTCGCTCCTTCGTCAGGTAAGTTAGCAATGAGAGAATCTCCCAGAATTCACAATTTAAACCCAGACAAAATCTATTCACATTATTCGCTACAACAAAGAGCACAGCCAAGACAATGAGATGTGTCCCAGGGGGTCCAACGTGTCAAACCACCTGCTGGCTGCATATCCTGTCAATTTGTGTTCTTGTGTTAGCCTTTTTAAAAAAAAAACCAAAAAAAAAAAACCAAAAAAAACACCTGGGAAGACTGGCCATGATGTCAAGTCACGTTCTGTATCGTGACATGAACCCGATATCGCGATTGAGGCCATCCTCATGAGTGCGGAACTTGGCTATCAGTTTCTGCTCTATGATTTTGCGCTGTCGTGTATCTCGAAGGCCGCCTTGGAGAACGCTTACCCGCAGATCCGAGGCTGAATGCCCCTGGCTGCTGAAGTGTTCCCCGACTGGGAGGCAACCCTCCTGCCTGGCGATCAGGAGGGTTGCCTCCCAGTCGGGGAACACTTCAGCAGCCAGGGGCATTCAGCCTCGGATCTGCGGGTAAGCGTTCTCCAAGGCGGCCTTCGAGATACACGACAGCGCAAAATCATAGAGCAGAAACTGATAGCCAAGTTCCGCACTCATGAGGATGGCCTCAATCGCGATATCGGGTTCATGTCACGATACAGAACGTGACTTGACATCATGGCCGGTCTTCCCAGGTGTTTTTTTTGGTTTTTTTTTTTTTGGTTTTTTTTTAAAAAGGCTAACACAAGAACACAAATTGACAGGATATGCAGCCAGCAGGTGGTTTGACACGTTGGACCCCCTGGGACACATCTCATTGTCTTGGCTGTGCTCTTTGTTGTAGCGAATAATGTGAATAGATTTTGTCTGGGTTTAAATTGTGAATTCTGGGAGATTCTCTCATTGCTAACTTACCTGACGAAGGAGCGACAGCTCCGAAAGCTTGTAAAATTAAATAAATCTGTTGGACTATAACCTGGTGTTGTGCGACTTCTCATTTTTGTCCACCCCAGTCCAACGCCGGCATCTCCACATCATGACCTATCTTGCTTTAGGGAGGGAGTTCCATTATTTTGACCTAGCAACGATGAAGGAACAGCCAACATATGAATAAAGTATGTATATTTCCATAGCCACCAGGGAAGAGGGTGTGTTTCATTTGGACTGTTCAAAGCCGGGTTCCCAGAGGTGGAAGGAGCTCACACTAACACACTCCGCCACCTCTCACTCCCGTTTCAGCACGGCAGCCGAACAACCAGCCGTTCACCCGCACGCACCACACATTGCGCTCGGAAAGATGACAAGCAAAATTGCTTCATGCAAAATGGAAAACAGGTGAATTGAGTGAATGAAATGGACCGCTCAAGCAGACAGCTTAAGAGCGAGCTAAATGATTTTCTGGAGAAATGGGCTGAAATTGCGATGTGCGAAATTAGCAGTGAATGGGGCTAACATAAATAAATGATTCGTGCCTTGGTTAAAACCAGTGCGCCCGGGGATTGCAGGCACTTTATCATTATTAACATGGCATGGTGCGGCAGCTGGGGTCGTGAGGAGAGTCCTGGGGGTGGGGGGAGGGGAGGGGAGGCAATCGGGTCTGGGGGGGGTGGGGTGGGGGGGGGGCGGTGTTGTTGGTCACGAGTGGTAGCACGGTGGCGGCCCGTGAGCACTCCAGCTCCTCCGGGCTCCACAACAAGGTCAGCAAAGAACTCATAATGTAACCTTTCAGCCACCGGTGGTCCCTTTAAGGGCCGTTGATTCGGCTGCCACGTGCCCGAGAATACTGGCGGCACCTGCTGCTCTCAGTCGCCAACGGATTCCGCAAAGGGGACCTCAAAGGCTCTCGACCGCACGCCCCCCCCCCCCCATATTTTCATATGGCATTTTGCATTTAAGGGGAGGCTGGACAAGCATATGAGGGAGAAGGGAATAGAGGGTTACGCTGATAGAGTTAGATGAGGAAAGACGGGAGGAGGCTCGAGTGGAGCATAAACGCCGGCATGGACTGGTTGGGCCGAATGGCCTGTTCCTGTACCGTATATCCTGTGCAATGTTACAGGCGCGCTCCCCAGATATCTATGCCAGGAGCCTTAACCAAAATGGCGGACGGCGCACTTCCGCCGCAAAATAAGCGCTAATATGCCACCCGCCATATTGGACACTTGAGCACCCATTTTACGCCTGATCAAAGGTCGCAATGCAATCCAATTTCATAGAATGATACAGCACAGAAGGAGGCCATTCGACCCATCGTGCCTGTGCCGGCTCTTTGAAAGAGCTCTCCAATTAGTCCCACTCCCCCTGCTCTTTCCCCATAGCCCGGCAAATTTTCCCCTTTATATCCAATTCCCTTTTGAAAGTTACTGTTGAATCTGCTTCCACCGCCCTTTCAGGCAGCGCATTCCAGATCACAACAACTCACTGGGTAAAAGAAATTCTCCTCATCTCCCCTCTGGTTCTTTTGCCAATTACCTTAAATCTGTGTCCTCTGGTTACTGACCTTCCTGCCACTGGAAACAGTTTCCCCTTATTTACTCTATCAAAAATCCTTCAGAATTTTGAACACTTCTATTAAACCTTCTCTGCTCTAAGGAGAACTAGACTCCCCACATAATTGAAGTCCTTTGGTTACCGACCCTCCTGCCATTTCTAGGCCATTATAGGGAATTAGGTTTGTAGCTACCGTACACTGTAGTTAAATCACAGTAACCGGCCACGCTGCTGTTTGGAACTAAATCTGAATTTCTCCGGGAGGCAGTGTCGGCAAGGTAGCCGTTTCACAACAGTGATACCTCAACACTCTGTCGGCGATGGAATGTAATATTAAGAGCGCTTTCCAACTGCAGTCTGCACAAGAAGCCGGCGATGGGCCAGTGGAAGAAAACCAGCCTCTTTAAAAAAGGGGGTTGGTGGCTTGACGGTGCAAACCAGGAGCAGCAGTGTGACCACACCGCAGATGTGGAGTGGTTAATTGGAGTAAATGCTTTACACGGGGCGGGATTAAACGTGTTTCTGTCATCCTCGAGGATTGAGCTCCGCTTTGATTTTTTTTTAAACTCATTCTCAGGATGCGGGCATCGCTGGCAAGGCTGGCATTTGATGCCCATCCCTAGTTGCCCTTGAGAAGATGGTGGTGAGCCGCCTTCTTGAACCGCTGCAGTCCGTGTGGTGAAGGTGCTCCCACAGTGCTGTTAGGGAGGGAGTTCCAGGATTTCGACCCAGCGACGATGAAAGAATGCTTGTAGCGGCTTTGATACGACTGAGTGGCTCGTGAGGCCACTTCAGAGGGCAGTTAAGAGTCAAACCACGTTGCTGTGCATCTGGAGTCACATATAGGCCCAGACCGGGTAAGGACGGCAGACTTCCTTCCCTAAAAGACATTATAACACACGTGTGGACTTTCCGGTACAGGTCACTGGACAGCAATCGGGAGCAGGAACGCTGGCTGATTTATCTCCCCATCACCAATGCTCAGCCGTTACAGCGCTGCCTGACTCCAGCACAACAAACGAAAACCAAGTCTCGAGGTGACGCTCTGCTTGTTCCAGTAGCAGCAACTGCAACCAGTAAGTGAATTTGAATTCAGTTAATTAAATAAATCTGGAAGAAAATGTATCCGGCATCAGTAATAGTGACCACAAAACTACCGGATTGTCGTAAAAAGCCAACTGGTTCACTGATGTCCTTTAGGGAAGGAAATCTGCCGTCCTTACTCGGTCTGTGCCTGTATGTGACTCCAGACCCACACCGACATAGTTGACCCTTAACTGCCCGCTGCAATGACTTTGTTAGGACACTCAGTTGTATTGAACCTCTACAAAAAAAATACAACGCTTCACCACACGGACTGCAGCGGTTCAAGAAGGCAGCTCACCACCACCACCTTCTCAAGGGCAAATAGGGACGGGCAATAAATGCTGGCCTTGCCGGCGACGCCCACATCCCATGAATGAATAAATTAAAAAAAATAAATCTTATTTACATTGTAGCACTGGCGCCAAGCTTTGCATTGGCATGTAACAAGGCGTTCGTCCTCAAGGCAAGGCAACGATTTAGCAAGAGGGAGCGAGTAATGGCCCCAGCAGAGGAAATGCCAAGAGAAATTCCCTGGAATTTAGACAGTTAAGGGGTGATCCGATTAAGTTTTCAAGATATTAAAGGGAACAGATAGGGTAGATAGAGAGAAACTATTTCCGCTGGTTGGGGAGTCTAGGACTAGGGGGCATAGTCTAAAAATTAGAGCCAGACCTTTCAGGAGTGAAGTTAGGAAACACTTCAACACACAAAGGGCGATAGAAGTTTGGAACTCTCTTCCACAAATGGCAGTTGATGCTAGGTCAATTGTTAATTTTAAATCTAAGACTGATAGATTTTTGTTAACCAAAGGTATTAAGGGATATGGGCCAAAGGCGGGTATACGGAGTTAGATCACAGATCAGCCATGATCACAGAATCACAGAATCACAGAATCACAGAATCCCCACAGTGCAGATAGAGGCCATTTCGGCTCATCGAGCCTGCACCGACACATATCCCACCCTATCCCCGTAACCCCACGTATTTAATCCCCCTAACACTAAGGGTCAATTTTTATCATAGCCAAATCAACCTAACCCGCACATCTTTGGACAATGATCACATTGAATGGCGGAATAGACTTGAGGGGCTGAATGGCCTCCACCTGATCCTATGTTCCCATGAGAATGAAACCCTTAGCCCTTACAGTGGTGATGGGAAGTTGACAGTGGACAGCAGACACTCCATGACAATCAGCGTCCTCCAACCCGGCTTCTCAGCAGAACCGCAGGACATGGTCTGCGCTTGAAGGGGAGTAAAGTCAGAACAAATCAGCGGAAACATTATTTCAGTGAGCGAGTGGTCAGTCTATGGAACAGGCTCCCTAGGGCGATGGTGGACACAGTTAGTGTTGGTTCATCGCAATGCAAATTAGAGAGATTTCTTTCAGAAAATAACATCTTAGGATACAGTATATGAGCAATACTGTAAATAAACATCTTTCGGATGAGACGTTAAACCGAGGTCCCGTCTGCTCTCTCAGGTGGACGTAAAAGATCCCACGGCCACTCTTTCGAACAAGAGCAGGGGAGTTCCCCCGGTGTCCTGGACAATATTTATCCCTCAATCAACATCACTAAAAGCAGATTATCTAAAGAAAGAAAGACTTGCATTTTTAGAACACCTTTCACGACCACCGAACGTCCGAAAGTGCTTTACAGCCAATGAAGTACTTTTGAAGTGTGGTCACTGATGTAAGAAAACTACCAAGCACTTGGTCTAAGCGTTAAACAAAGCTTTAATCAACTGTTTTTCAACATGGAGATCTAGTTGAGTCCTTCACTAGTTCCTGTTGAGGAAAGTCCTAAGCAAGCTGGGCCCATGCCCGAGTATTTATACTCTCCCTGGACAGCGCCACCAGCAGGCTGCCCAGTATTACTTCATACATGAATGACAAGATTCATGTCAGTCACTGTTGTAATCTGCTCATTATCACATTGCTGTTTGTGGGAGCTTGCTGTGCACAAATTGGCTGCCACGTTTCCTACATTACAACAGTGACAACACTTCAAAAGTGGTTCATTGGCTGCAAAGCGCTTTAGACATCCTGAGGTCGTGAAAGGCGCTATAGAAATGCAAGTTCTTTCTTTAATGTATATCTAGTTCACCTTCTACCATCCTGGTAGTCGCACGATCCAACGACAGTGGAGTTGTTGACTGATCACAGCGATCAATCTCTATCAATGAGTCTACAACAGACCTAGACACGAGGCGAGGAAAACCCCCAGTGGTGGAGAGCTTTGAGAACAATGGGCAAGAAATTCGGCTCCTTTACGCCTGTCATTAGCACCTCCAGGGGGCGCTAACGGGGCGCAAGGGGCTTATCGTCCGAGGGAGGGCGGAAAAAGCGCCTCCCGAGAAATTCGGCAGAGCGTTGCTGAGGCGCTACCCGATAGCGCCGCGCCCCCGCCGGTAGCACCCCGGGCTGCTGCGCCACCAGCAATGACGTCATCGCCGTGCGCGTCGACCCCCTTAGCGCCCCGCAGCAGAAATTCAGCTGCGCCCCGCCAGGCTGCCACGGGTGATGTCAGCGGGTCGTGAACCGGGCCGACCTCCGCTCGCGGGGCGGTATTTAAAGGGGCGGGGCGGCCGCGACCAGCGCCGCCATTTTCATTTTTGGGCGACCGCCAGGTTGGCCCTCCATGGTGGGCTGTGGCGTAGTCCTGGCTGCCCTGGTGGCCTAGTGTGGACCATCGGGAGGCTCTGCAGAGTGCGCAGCGGCCCTCCCCTTTAACTGAAGGGGAGGGGCGTTGAAACGCGGCAGCGCTCCGCGGAGCCTCCGCCGAGCGCTGCCGATCATGCCCCGATATTGCCTCGGTTACCACCCCACCAAGAAGTGGAGCCCCCGAGATTGCGCTCCACTTTCTGTGCGGGGCGGTAAGTTGAATTTAGCGGCCGGGTCGGTACTTCCTCGCCGGGCGCTAAATGTCCAGCCTTAACTCGGTTACCGCCCCCAAACGGTCCAAGTCACCTGTACCTCCCGTGCACGCTACACTCACCTCACATCATGTCTCAGATTACTCATATGTTTCTATTACTCATTTGGTGGCTGGGCACTGAGAGAGGCCAGGATTGGATTCAGTTATGATCCCTTCTACAGTCGAATAGCCTAGCAGCAATGAATTGCCTCAGCTCATGGATGAAGAATGGCTACTTGGGTAAGGCAAAGGAAGTTATCTAAGACTCAGAAGGAAAGGAGGGGGAGAAAACTGAAAGGAGGAATTAAAAAGGAGCAAGGGCTGAACAGGCTGGGGCTCTTTTCTCCAGAAGTGAGAAGACTGAGAGGTGAGCCGATGGAGGTCTATAAATTATGAAAGGGTTCGATAGGGTAGACATAGAGAGGATGTTTCCACTTGTGGTGGAGACCAAAACTAGAGGTCATCGATATAAGATAGTCACTAATAAATCCAAAAGGGAATTCAGGAGAATCTTCTTTACCCAGAGAGTGGTGAGAATGTGGAACTCACTACCACAGGGAGTGGTTGAGGTGAATAGAGTGGATGTATTTAAGGGGAAGTTAGATAAGCACGTGAGGGAGAAAGGGGTCGAAGGATATGCTGATAGGGTGAAAAAAAGACTTGCATTTCTATAGCGCCTTTCACGACCACTGGACGTCCCAAAGAGCTGTACAGCCAATGAAGTACTTTTTGAAGTGTAGTCACTGTTGTAATGTAGGAAACTCAGCAGCCAATTTGCGCACAGCAAGCTCCCACAAACAGCAATGTGATATTGACCAGATCATCTGTTTTTTGTGATGTTGATTGAGGGATAAATATTGGCCCAGGACACCGGGGATAACTCCCCTGCTCTTCTTCGAAATAGTGACCGTGGGATCTTTTACGTCCACCTGAGAGAGCAGACGGGGCCTCGGTTTAACGTCTCATCCAAAAGACGGCACCTCCAAGAGTGCGGCGCTCCCTCAGTACTGCACTGGGAGTGTCAGCCTGGATTTTTGTGCTCAAAGTCTTTGGAGTGGGGCTTGAACCCACAACCATCTGACACAGCGGCGAGAGAGCTACTCACTGAGGCACGGCTGACGGTGAGATGTTGCAGGGTGGGAGGAGGCTCGAGTGGAGCATGGACACCGGCACGGACCAGCTGGGCCGAATGGCCTGTTTCTGTGCTGTACGTTCTAGCTAATTCTATGTAAAAAAAACACACATGCCCAACACACTTTTGATGAACCTGATTAAGCGTCTTTAAGGAGAGCAGTTTGTGCAATTAGAGACAATGATAATGGAGTTATGCTTGAGGTCTAGATGCCCAGAGGCTAATGTGGCTCTCTTAACCATCTCTGTGTACAGTTTCGGAGGCATGAGTGACAGGTCTAGTTTGACCAGCGAGACCTGCTGGCTAGCGCGAAACATGGATAGACTGGAGTTGGCAGGAGTCGAGAAAAGCCAGTGAGGCGTCTGATCTATCTGTCAATCTCAAGACGCAGTATCGACCAACATCAATCCACTGAGGGAGCAGGGAAGCGACAGAGAAATAAAAAAAAATAAAAACAAACCCTTAATGGAATTCACTCTGTGGTTTGTTGGATTAGATTGCATTGACTGATGTTTAAATTTACACACACTCCTGCTGTGAATCCTTTATTAGTTGAATAGGGAGCTGAACAATAGAGAGCAAGCTGGGGCCTCTATCTGATCATCTGCTCGGCATCCTGCCGAAGCTGAATATTGAAGAATCAGGACAGGAGATAAAGGGCTGAAATATCCGCAAGTCGCCTTATATATTTTTTTGAATTTTGATGGAAGACGGGGAAATGGAATCGTGTCACAAAGCAAAGACATCACAACTGAGAACGGAGGAGACAGTTTACAAACCAGGCTTCTTCACGCACCAATTACACAATATTTATCAATTTTTTTTGTCGTTTTCAATTAGGCTGCTGAAAGCAACAGGGCTGTCACCGTGGAGCACCCAAGTGTGTTTTCCTTCCGTAATTCATTTCAGGAACCTGCGACTGGCTGAACAAGATCCCACTGAACCTGCACTAGATCGACAAATATCAAAAACGGCACCAGCAAATTCGCTAATTCCATCCCGACAAACCCAGCCCTAGCGGACCCACCAAACCCGCACCAGGAAACCCCAAAATACCCCACCAAACCCGCACCAGCAAACCCACCAAACCCGCACCATGAAACCCCAAAATACCCACCCCAGCAAACCCACCAAACCCGCTCCAGGAAACCCCAAAATACCCACTCCAGCAAACCCACCAAACCCGCACCAGCAAACCCACCAAACCCGCACCAGGAAACCCCAAAATACCCACCCCAGCAAACCCACCAAACCCGCACCAGCAAACCCACCAAACCCGCACCAGGAAACCCCAAAATACCCACCCCAGCAAACCCACCAAACCCGCACCAGGAAACCCCAAAATACCCACTCCAGCAAACCCACCAAACCTGCACCAGCAAACCCACCAAACCCGCTCCAACAAACCCACCAAACCCGCACCAGCAAACCCACCAAACCCGCACCAGGAAACCCCAAAATACCCACCCCAGCAAACCCACCAAACCCGCACCAGGAAACCCCAAAATACCCACTCCAGCAAACCCACCAAACCTGCACCAGCAAACCCACCAAACCCGCTCCAACAAACCCACCAAACCCGCACCAGCAAACCCACCAAACCCGCTCCAAAACCCACCAAACCTGCACCAGCAAACCCACCAAACCCGCTCCAACAAACCCACCAAACCCGCACCAGCAAACCCACCAAACCCGCTCCAAAACCCACCAAACCTGCACCAGCAAACCCACCAAACCCGCGCCAGCAAACCAACCAAACCCGCACCAGGAAACCCCAAAATACCCCACCAAACTCACCAAACCCCAGCCCTAGCAGACCCACCAAACCTGCTCCAGCAAACCCATCAAACCCGCACCAGCAAACCCACCAAACCCACCCCAGCAAACCCACCAAACCCACCCCAGCAAACCCACCAAACCCGCACCACCAAACCCACCAAACCCACACCACCAAACCCACCAAACCCACACCACCAAACCCACCAAACCCGCTCCAGCAAACCCACCAAACCCGCACCAGCAAACCCACCAAACCCACACCACCAAACCCGCACCAGCAAACCCACCAAACCCACACCACCAAACCCACCAAACCCACACCACCAAACCCGCACCAGCAAACCCACCAAACCCACACCACCAAACCCACCAAACCCACACCACCAAACCCGCACCAGCAAACCCACCAAACCCACACCACCAAACCCACCAAACCCACACCACCAAACCCACCAAACCCACACCACCAAACCCGCACCAGCAAACCCACCAAACCCACACCACCAAACCCACCAAACCCACACCACCAAACCCACCAAACCCACACCACCAAACCCACCAAACCCACACCACCAAACCCACCAAACCCACACCACCAAACCTACCAAACCCGCACCAGCAAACCCACCAAACCCACACCACCAAACCCACCAAACCCACACCACCAAACCCACCAAACCCACACCACCAAACCCACCAAACCCACACCACCAAACCCGCACCAGCAAACCCACCAAACCCACACCACCAAACCCGCACCAGCAAACCCACCAAACCCGCTCCAGCAAACCCACCAAACCCACACCACCAAACCCGCACCAGCAAACCCACCAAACCCACACCACCAAACCCACCAAACCCGCACCAGCAAACCCACCAAACCCACACCACCAAACCCACCAAACCCACTCCAGCAAACCCACCAAACCCGCTCCAGCAAACCCACCAAACCCGCTCCAGCAAACCCACCAAACCCACAACACCAAACCCACCAAACCCACACCACCAAACCCACCAAACCCACACCACCAAACCCACCAAACCCACACCACCAAACCCACCAAACCCACACCACCAAACCCACACCACCAAACCCACCAAACCCGCACCAGCAAACCCACCAAACCCGCTCCAGCAAACCCACCAAACCCACAACACCAAACCCACCAAACCCACTCCAGCAAACCCACCAAACCCACAACACCAAACCCACCAAACCCACTCCAGCAAACCCACCAAACCCACACCACCAAACCCACCAAACCCACACCACCAAACCCACCAAACCCACACCACCAAACCCACCAAACCCACACCACCAAACCCACCAAACCCACAACACCAAACCCACCAAACCCACACCACCAAACCCACCAAACCCACACCACCAAACCCACCAAACCCACACCACCAAACCCACCAAACCCACACCACCAAACCCACCAAACCCACAACACCAAACCCACCAAACCCACACCACCAAACCCACCAAACCCACACCACCAAACCCACCAAACCCACACCACCAAACCCACCAAACCCACCAAACCCACACCACCAAACCCACCAAACCCACACCACCAAACCCACAACACCAAACCCACCAAACCCGCTCCAGCAAACCCAGCAAACCCGCACCAGCAAACCCACCAAACCCACACCAGCAAACCCACCAAACCCACACCAGCAAACCCACCAAACCCACCCCAGCAAACCCACCAAACCCACCCCAGCAAAAAGACGGCGTAACTTATATTTGAAGGAAAAACATTTTGTTCTTCAAGTGTTGCCTGGGGCACAGCCATTAAATTGTGCCAGAAACCGCCGGTCGTTAAAGCCCTGCAATCAATTAATTTTGGGATCTGGAACATTCCGGAGGGGAAAAAAAATAACAATAAGGGATTCCACATGAAAATGCTGCCCAGGTGCAGCGCAGCTTTAATATAGGAGGAAAATGTGTGACCGTACTGAATGGTGCCGGCATGAAATGCTGTGGGAAGAGTTTCTGTTAGTTGGTTAATGGGCGCTGGACCAGAATTTAAAGGCATCATAAAACTTGTCAGACGGGATTGGAAGACAATAAACAGGAAACATTTTGTTGGCTCAGCATTAAAGCTGGGCTCCTCTGGATAGTTCCACAACCCCACATGTTATGCAGCCAACCATCGCTGGAGGTCTCTCGACCTTTCCTTTGTTCCCCTGCTTCGTGCTGTACAAAAGGGTTAATGCGTCAATTAAAATAGTGGGCAGAGGAATGTCAGCAAAACATTAAGTGCTCATCTCCGGCTATTATTACCCTGTGAGTTCCAGCTTGTGTTCTTTGCAAAGGATGTAAGAAAAATCTTGTTGCCTTGACAAAGGATGCTTGTCCTGCCTCTGGTCTCCAACCACCTACCATTAGAATCATTCTTGTCTCTCTCTCATTGTAGTTGCTACTCCATTCATTGCTCCTGTGCTCTTTAATAGGAAGACAGGAACAGGAGGAGGCCATTCAGCCCCTCGTGCCTTGTTCCACCATTCATTTAGAGCATGGCTGATCTGTATTTTAACTCCATCAACTCGCCTTTCCTCTCTTTTCCCTCCAATGTTGCTAACACGGGGTGTCAACCATGATTCAGTGGGTAGCACACTCGCCTCTGAGTCAGAAGGTTGTGGGTTCAAGTCCCACTCTCAGAGACTTGAGCACAAGAATCTTGGCTGACACTCCCAGTGCGGTACTGAGGGAGCGCTGCACTGTCGGAGGTGCCATCTTTCAGATGAGACATTAAACTGAAGCCCCGTCTGCCCTCTCAGGTAGACGTAAAAGATCCCATGGCCACTATTTCAAAGAAGAGCAAGTTTGCCCTGGTGTCCTGGGCCAATATTCATCAAGGCTGTTAAAAACAATTATGTGGCTTTTTTTTCATTTTCATTGAACACTTTTGTTTATTAGTGTTAGAAATATAGGAAATGGGGGGGGAGGGTGGGGGAGGCTATTCGACTGGGTGAGGCCATTGGAGGCAGGAGGTCATGTGATGAAACCTCCAGGAATATGTCCAACCCGAGTTGGGAATGCTAAGTGCATCCTGTATAGGGTGCACACTGCAGCCACGGTGCGCCGGTGGTGGAGGGGATGGATATTGTGTGTTGATCGAGGTGAGGTTGCTCAGGATGGGGCACCTCCAGCCTCTGCTCACCACCCCCCCCACACTCCCCCTCATTGTGGCACCGTACCACATTAGGAGTCAGAAAAGAAAAAGACTTGCATTTATATAGCACCTATCACGACCTCAGGACGTCCCAACACACTTCACAGCCAAAGAAGTTGTCGCTGTTATAATGTAGGAAACGCAGCAGCCAATTTGTACACAGCAAGCTCCCACAAAGAGCAATGTGATAATGACCAGATAATCTGTTTTAGTGATGTTGATTGAGGGATAAATATTGGCCCCAGGACACTGGGGAGAACTCCCCTGCTCTTCTTCAAAATAGTGTCACAGGATCTTTTACGCCCACCGGAGAGGGCTGACGGGAGAAAATGGGGGGCAAACAAACAGAGTTAACATCTCGAAATAAGAAAGCACAAAATGTGTGAAGAAGCGTGCGATGTAATTTTCCACTCCAGCGATCACAAGTTAACAAGATATGTGTTTGACGACATTGATCAGCATGAGCAGTCCACTTTTATTAGTCTTTGTGAGCGTGTGGCGCGTTCTTCCCCAATAATGTCATGAGGTGCTCAAGACCCACAACCAGGAATCCTCCCGTGCTAGTTAATTTATTTATTGTATCACACTGAATGAGATTGTGTCTGGACAGACTCGAATCAGGAATAATCCCTAGCCGTCTGTAAAACAGGCTGTCGGAGAGTGGGGGGGAGCCGGGGGGGGGGGGGGGGGGGGAGGAGTTGAAATAAAAGCCTTTGTCCATTCTCTGCCCAACACCACGAGGGGAGCAGTGCGAGAACTGATTACAGCATTGCTACAGCAAGCCCCCTTAGAGACTAGACGGGAAAGACTTAAACCAGAAGAGAAACTGTGATACGTGTTTATTTATATGGCTGTGAAGCTTCACGATTAAATTTGCGGCAGGTTTACATAGGATATATGGCACAGAAACAGGCCATTCGGCCCAACCAGTCCATGCTCCACTCGAGCCTCCTCCCGTCTTTCCTCATCTAAATCTATCCGCATAACCCTCTATTCCCTTCTCCCTCATATGCTTGTCCAGCCTCCCCTTAAATGCATCGATACTATTCGCTTCAACCACTCCCTGTGGTAGCGAGTTCCACATTCTCACCACTCTCTGGGTAAAGAAGTTTCTTCTGAATTCCCTATTGGATTTCTTGGTGACTATCTTATATTGATGGCCTCTAGTTATGCTCTTCCCCACAAGTGGAAACACTCTCTCTGTATCCACACTATCAAAATCTTTCATCATTTTAAAGACCTCTATTAGGTCACCCCTCAGCCTTCTTTTTTCAAAAGAAAAGAGACCCAGCCTGTTCAATATTTCCTGATATGTATACCCTCGCATTTCTGGTATCATCCTTGTAAATCTTCTCTGCACCCTCTCCAGTGCCTCTATATCCTTTTTCTAATATGGTGGCCAGAACTGTACGCAGTACTCCAAGTGAGTCCACAAAATGTCAACATTTTTTGCCCTTCTGATTTTTTCCCCCTCTTCCCCATGTCCCATGAGTACGAGTGAGCCAGCATGTACTCAGTGTAGGGGTTGCCAACCCTCCAGGATTGCCCTGGAGTCTCCAGGAGTGAAAGATGCTGCCACCTGCAAAAACCCCAGGAGAAAAATCATAGGGTCAATTAAAAAAATGGTGTTTTTTTTAATTTATGTTTATTAGTTATAAAGATATTGGACATGGGGGAAAAGGCTGTTTGACTGAGAGCAAAGGATCATCCAATCGGGTAATTGAAGAGTCTGTTCGCTTTCCGATTGGCTGTGTGGAGGCGGGGGCGCCTCGAGGACGGACGTGTCGGGCGACCAATGGCGGGAGCGTGGGGGCGGGGCCATTGGAGGCAGGAGGGCATGTGATGAAACCTCCAGGAATTCGTCCAACCAGAGTTGGCAACCCGAGCACAGCTCCATCCCTGGACCGTGCGGAGTTAGTTAATCTCAGTCGGAGCAGGGGTAAGGACGTTGCCATTGCACTCAGAACCCTGGACTACAAAGGAGAAAAATATCAGCCAGGGTTAAAAAAGAAAGACTTGCATTTCTACAGCGCCTTTCACAACCACAGGACGTCCCAAAGCGCTTTACAGCCAATGAAGCACTTTTTTTGAAGTGGGGTTGCTGTTGTAATGTAGGAAACACGGCAGCCAATTTGCACACAGCAAGATCCCACAAACAGCAATGTGATAATGACCAGGTAATCTGCTCCAGATGTTGATTGAGGGATAAATATTGGCCCAGGACACCAGGGATAACTCCCCTGCTCTTCTTCGCCGTAGTGCCGTGGGATCTTTTACATCCACCTGAGAGGGCAGACGGAGCCTCGGCTTAACGTCTCATCCGAATAACGGCCCCTCCGACAGTGCAGCGCTCTTTCAGTACCGGCGCTGGAGTTTCAGCCGAGATTTTTTTGCTCAAGCCTCTGGAGGGGGTCGTGAACCTTCTGACTCAGAGGCGAGAGTGCTACCAACTGAGCCAGCTAATGATTTATTCTCAGGATGTGAACGTCACTGGCAAGGCTGCCTTCTTGAACCACTGCAGTCCATGTGATGAAGGTACTCCCACAATGCAAGGTTCGGTTATTCGGTGTAGCAGTTTGATACAACACGGTGGCATAGTGGTTAGCACTGTTGCCTCACAGCGCCAGGGACCCGGGTTCGAATCCGGCCTCGGGTGACTGTCTGTGTGGAGTTTGCACATTCTCCCCGTGTCTGCGTGGGTTTCCTCCGGGTGCTCCGGTTTCCTCCCACAGTCCAAAGATGTGTGGGTTAGGTTGATTTGGCTATGATAAATTGACCCTTAGTGTTAGGGGGGATTAAATACGTGGGGTTACGGGGATAGGGTGGGATATGTGTCGGTGCAGGCTCGATGGGCCGAAATGGCCTCTATCTGCACTGTGGGGATTCTGTGATTCTGTGATCTGTGATTGCTGGGCCACTTCAGAGGGCAGTTAAGAGTCAATCACGTTGGATTGGAACTGGAGTCACCTTCTCAAATTGCCGTGGTGGGATTTGAACTCACGTTCTACTGAATTACTAGTCCAGTCACATAACCGTAAGGCTGCTGGAGCGAGCCTTTGGATTCGTGGTAGCATTCCCGCCTCTGAGTTTGAAGGTGCAGGGTTTGAACCCCACTCCAATCAGTCCTGGTGAGTGGAGACCGGAGCTCTGGAATTCTGGTTTGACATCCAGTGGGATATTCACGTCCGGTGGGTGTGAGTGGCCCCGCCCCTCATCGTATGGGATGTGGGAGCCCATAAACCCCTCCAAGCATATAGGACTAACTCCCCTATGGGCTGGTGTAATGATGGTTGCGGCCCACAGAAGGAGCATTCATGTCACAGGCCTGTCAACCTTGGTGTCATATTTGACCCATAAATGAGCTTCCGACCGCATATCCGCAGCATAACTAAGACCGCCTATTTCCACCTCCGTAACATCGCTCGTCTCCGCCACTGCCTCAGCTCATCCGCTGCTGAAACCCTCATCCATGCCTTTGTTACCCCTAGGCTTGATTATTCCAATGCACTCCTGGCCGGCCTCTCACATTCCACCCTACGTAAACTTGAGGTCATCCAAAACTCGGCTGCCCGTGTCCTAACTCGCACCAAGTCCCGTTCGCCCATCTCCCCTGTGCTCACTGACCTACATTGGCTCCTGGTTAAGCAATGCCTCGTTTTCAAAATTCTCATCCTTGTTTTCAAATCCCTCCATGGCCTCGCCCCTCCCTATCTCTGTAATCTCCTTCAGCCCCACAACCCCCCAAGATATCTGCGCTCCTCTAATTCTGCCCTCTTGAGCATCCCTGATTATAAGCGCTCAACCTTTGGTGGCCGTGCCTTCAGCTGTCTGGACCCTAAGCTCTGGAATTCCCTGCCGAAACCTCCCACGCTCGCTACCTCTCTTTCCTCCTTTAAGACGCTCCTTAAAACCTACCTCTTTGACCAAGCTTTTGGTCACCTGCCCTAATTTATCCTTATGTGGATCGGTGTCAAATTTTTTGTCTTAAAATACTCCTGTGAAGTGCCTTGGGACGTTTTACTACGTTAAAGGCGCTATATAAATACAAGTTGTTGTTGTCAGACTGTTAATCAGCCCGCAAATCCTCCCACTACTTCATACTGTTCTCCAAGGGAAAGTGTGTGAAGATAAGAAGACAGCAGCAACTACTGAAATATCTAGTGACTCCAGGGACTTGAGCAAATAATCCAGGCTGACACTCCAGTGCAGTGCTGAGGGAGCGCTGCGCTGTCAGGGGTGCCGTCTTTCGGATGAGACGTTAAACCGAGGCCCCGTCTGCTCTCTCAGGTTGATGCAAAAGATTCCATGGTCCCTATTTCGAAGAAGAGCAGGGGGAGTTCTCCCCGGTGTCCTGGCTAATATTGATCCCTCAATTCAAGATCACTAAAAAAAAATTATCTGGTCATGGTTTTTGGGAGCTTGCTGTGTACAAATTGGCTTCTGCGTTTCCTACATTACAACAGTGACTCCACTTCAAAAGGAATTCATTGGCTGTAAAGTTCATCCTGAGGTCGAGAATAAATGCAGGTTCTTCATGAATGACGAAATCTCTCAGACCGGCCTGTGGAGGTTTTGCCTTGGGTAGATCGTACACAGATCAAGTGCAGTAAACTGAAGTGATGGGCCCGTCAAACGGTTTCTTGTTGCTCCATTTTACTCACTGCTACCATGCCAGCTTTTGGTCTATTTTCAATTTATGTTATTGTTTTGTTTCTGAGCCGCGGGAATTGATTTTTGTTTTCTTAAAAAGAAGGCCACTGCTTTTTGCTCAATATAAAATCCGCATAGAATTGTTCTTATATTCTTCTCCAAGACATCTGACCCCAATTCACGTTTTTTTTTCCCCCTCCAACTTGGCGTGCAAATTAGAGCCTCAATTAATTTTGCCATTTGTCCTGAAATCTCTTCATTAAAATTGTGTTTCTTTTCATGTGAAGCAATTCTGTTCAATTGAAAATCCTCCTTTTCAATTTTAATTGCGCTGATGATGTCTGATTAACATTGCAGTTTGTCACACTTGAAGGAGTGGCACTTTGGTCACATCTCACGTCACACTGTCTTTTTTGAGACTGGCGAATTATCCAATGTCAACACTGCTTTTCTTTCGTGTCTGTCGGGCGGGTGCAGTAACTGCAGCGGTAATGTTGCTGGACTAGTAATCCAGAGGCCTGGGCTAACAATCTCAGAGAACATGAGTTCAAATCTCGCCACGGCAGTTTGAGAATTTGAGTTCAGGTGTAAAAAAGAACGACCATGAAGCTGTCAGGTTGTCGTAAAAACCAAACTGGTTCACTCACATTTATCAACCAACATTACTAAAGCAAAACAGATTATCTGGTCATTATCGCATTGCTCTTTGTGGGAGCTTGCTGTGCGCAAATTGGCTGCTGCGTTTCCTGCATTACAACAGCGACAACTTCATTGGCTGTGAAGCGTTTTGGGACGTCCTGAGGTCGTGATAGGTGCTATATAAATGCAAGTCTTTCTTTTTCTTTTCTGACTCCTAATGTGGTACGGTGCCACAATGAGGGGGAGTGTGGTGGGGGGCGAGCGGAGGCTGGAGGTGCCCCATCCTGAGCTACCTCACCTCGGTCAACACACAATATCCATCCCCTCCACCACCGGCGCACCGTGGCTGCAGTGTGCACCCTATACAGGATGCACTTAGCGTTCCCAACTCGGGTTGGACATATTCCTGGAGGTTTCATCACATGACCTCCCACCTCCAATGGTCTCACCCAGTCGAATAGCCTCCCTCCCCCCCCCCCCATTTCCAATATTTCTAACGCTAATAAACGAAAGTGTTCAATGAAAATGAAAAAAAAGCCACATCATTGTTTTTAACAGCCTTGATGAATATTGGCCCAGGACACCAGGGCGAACTTGCTCTTCTTTGAAATCGTGGCCATGGATCTTTTACGTCCACCTGAGAGAGCAGACGGGGCTTCAGTTTAATGTCTCAGTTTACATTACAACAGTGACTACACTTCAAAAAGTACTTCATTGGTTGTAAAACGCTTTGGGACGTCCGGTGGTCGTGAAGGGCGCTATAGAAATGCAAGTCTTTCAAGTCTTTCATTATTTATCCTTACAAAAAGGATATAGAGGCACTGGAGAAGGTGCAGAAAAGATTTACAAGGATGATACTAGAAATGAAAAGTTATACCCATCAGGAAGGATTGAACAGGCTAGAAAAGAGAAGGTGGAGATGTGACCTGATAGAGGTCTTTAAGATTATGAAAGGGTTCGATAGGGTAGACGTAGAGAAGATGTTTCTACTTGTCGGGGGAGTCCAAAACTGGGGGCCATAAATATAAGACACTCACTAATAAATCCAATAGGGAATTCAGGAGAAACTTCTTTACCCAAAGAGTGGTGAGAATGTGGAACTCACTACCACAGGGAGTGGTGGAGGCGAATAGCAGAGATGCTTTTAAGGGGAAGAAAAATAAACATGAGGGAGAAAGGAATAGAAGGATATGCTGATAGGGTGAGATGAAGACGGGTGGGAGGAGGCTGGTGTGGAGCATGAATACTGGCACAGACCAGTTGGTTTGAATGGCTTGGTTCTGTGCTGTAAATTCTAAGTAATTCTGTGTAAAGGCACAGAGCCTTGGGCTTTGGATATTACAAGCATACTTGTGCCAGTTTGATGTAAATGCTCGACATCGACTTGAAATGTGCTCAGGCTTTGCAAAGAGCTGTCAGATCTCACCTATTTTTATTGGGCCTCACTAGTCTCATGAAGGTAAAGCCAATCAAAGCCATTGCTGAGGTTATGCTAAATAAAATAAAAGAGAAATTGCAGCCCTATTCCTTTCACTAAATTTGCAATTAGTTTCATTGTGTGTCTCGTCCCTAACCTTTGGCAGCTGACAGTGGTCTGGGTCTTGGCAACGTAACTGGGCAAGCAGTGAGTGCAAGGGGATGGGAAACAATCAGATTCTTCTTCCAATCATCACACACAAACTGGCACACATCAAACACACACTCACACACACTAACACACAAACTGGCACACATCAAACACACACTCACACACACTAACACACAAACTGGCACACATCAAACACACACACACACACTAACACACAAACTGGCACACATCAAACACACACTCACACACACTAACACACAAACTGGCACACATCAAACACACACTCACACACACTAACACACAAACTGGCACACATCAAACACACACTAACACACAAACTGGCACACATCAAACACACACTCACACACACTAACACACAAACTGGCACACATCAAACACACACTCACACACACTAACACACAAACTGGCACACATCAAACACACACTCACACACACTAACACACAAACTGGCACACATCAAACACACACTCACACACACTAACATACAAACTGGCACACATCAAACACACTCACACACACTAACATACAAACTGGCACACATCAAACACACACACACACACTAACATACAAACTGGCACACATCAAACACACACACACTAACACACAAACTGACACACATCAAACACACACTCACACACACTAACACACAAACTGGCACACATCAAACACACACTCACACACACTAACACACAAACTGGCACACATCAAACACACTCACACACACTAGCATACAAACTGGCACACATCAAACACACTCACACACACTAACATACAAACTGGCACACATCAAACACACACACACACACTAACATACAAACTGGCACACATCAAACACACACACACACACTAACATACAAACTGGCACACATCAAACACACACACACACTAACACACAAACTGGCACACATCAAACACACACACACACACTAACATACAAACTGGCACACATCAAACACACTCACACACACTAACATACAAACTGGCACACATCAAACATACGCTCACACACTAACATACAAACTGGCACACATCAAACACACACACACACACTAACATACAAACTGGCACACATCAAACACACTCACACACACTAACATACAAACTGGCACACATCAAACACACACACACACACTAACATACAAACTGGCACACATCAAACATACACTCACACACAAACTCACACACGTCAAACATAGACTCACACACACTAACACACAAACTCACAGATGTCAAACATACACTCACACACTAGCATAAACTTTAGTTCCAATCTCAGGCCATTTTTATTGGATCACACATGATTTGCATGTGGACCGATGAGGACAGGTCAGTGGAATGATTGATGGTGTTGATGGATTTCATGTCTGAGGGTGGATAGAGGAGGAGGAGTAGGATGAGGAAGGAGAGGGAGGAGGATAATGATGAGGTGAAGTAGGAGGAGGTGAGGAAGAGGAGCAGGAGAGGGAAGAGGATGAGAAGGATGAGGAGGAGAAAGAGGGAGAAAGTTGAGAAGGATGAGGATGAAGATGAAGATGAGGAGGATGAGGATGAGGTGAAGGAGGAAGAGGAGGAGGAGGAGGAGGAGGTGGAGGAGGATGAGATGGAGGTGGGTAATGAGAAGAAGGATGATAATGAGAAGAAGGATAAGAAGAAAGAGGATGAGAACGATAATGAGAAGAATGAGGAGGAGGACAAGGAAGAGGAGGAGGCGGATGAGGATAATGAGGAGGATGGGGATGAGGAGGATGGGATGATGGGAAGGATGAGGAGGATAATGAAGAGGATAGGGATGAGGATAATGAGGAGGATGGGGATGAGGAGGATGGGATGATGGGAAGGATGAGGAGGATAATGAAGAGGATGGGGATGAAGAGGATGGGGATGAGGATAATGGGGATGAAGAGGATGGGGATGAGGCGGATGGGGATGAAGAGGATGGGGATGGGGATGAGGATAATGGGATGAGGAGGATGGGGATGGGGAGGATGAAGAGGATAATGAAGAGGATGGGGATGAGGCGGATGGGGATGGAGATGAGGATAATGGGGTTGAGGAGGATGGGGATGGGGAGGATGACGAGGATAATGAAAAGGATAGGGATGAGGCGGATGGGGATGGGGATGAGAATAATGGGATGAGGAGGATGGGGATGAAGAGATGGGAATGGGGAGGAGAAGCACTTCCATTCACAGAGAGGACCGCCACCTGCTGGCCACTTCTGAGAAGTACATCAGCCGTTGCGTTCAACAGGCTGGCGGAATGACCTGTGGTCAGAGTCCTGGGGATAAGTAGATGAAAGACGCCTCGATATATGAAGGTGGTCAACAGAGAAATTCTTCAGCAGAAAAGCACCTCACCGTAGGCTGATTTCACAGTGTGGGAGGAAGAGGAGAGTATTAATGGGAACTGGCCAGCACATTAACAGGAGCCAAATCTCAACAGCACTGACTAAAGCAACTGGCCTGAGGCAATGAATGCATTTCCCCCTCAGCCTGCTCCTGCCCCCTCTCAGCCTCCTCAATTTGGTGACAAGAGAGGTCCTTAGCACAGCTGGCTCCCCTCCAGCAGTACTGGCTGATTTAATCATCTCCATGGTGGGGCATGTCAACTTCTCTTCTAGCAGCTTATTATACAGGGATCCTCACAAAAAGCCTCAAGGAATTTGCAATTGGGACAGAAAATAGGTGGCAGGAAGTACGGGGATATCAGTACATACAGAGTCATTCCAATCACCAATCTCCAGGGTGCGGGGACAAGGACTTCTGAGACTGCTCACCAAAGGCTCCCTTATAGGAGGGGGCTGGTGTTTACTGCTTCAAAGAAGCACAACTCATCGTTCTATTTAGAATAACCAATCGCTGAATATAGCCCGTATCATGATCACAGCCAAAATAAATATTGTGACAGCAAAATTTATTAACAAAACCTTCCATTTATAGAGCGCCTTTAACGTAGTAAAAGGTCCCAAGGTGCTTCACAGGAGCGATTATCAAACAAAAATTAACACCGAGGCAAAGAAGGAGATATTAGAACAGGTGACCAAAAAGCTTGGTCAAAGAGTAGGTTTTAAGGAGCGTCTTAAAGGAGGAGAGAAAGGTGGAGAGATTTAGGGAGGGAATTCCAGAACTTAGGGCCCAGGCTGCAGCTGGCAAGGCTGCCAATGGTGGAGTAACGGAAGTGGGGGATGCGCAAGAGGCCAGACTTGGACGAGCGCAGAGTTGTCCGAGAGTTGTCAGGCCAGAAGAGGTTACAGGGATTGGGAGGGGCGAGGAGGCTGGAGGGATTTGAACACGAGGATGCGAATTTTAAAGTTGGTGGACCGGAAGACAATTGTATCACACGTTTGTGAACAAATAAAAATCGGTTTGTTTGTCAACTGGGACGCTCACCTCTCAGTCAGAAGGTTGTGAGTTCAAGTCCTACTCTAGGACTGGAGCTCGTCACCGAGGCTGGTACTCCAGTGCAGGACTGAGGGAAGATCGGCACTCCCGGAGGTTCTGTACCTTGAATCAGAGGTTTCAGGCAGTTCAGGCAGTAGCTAAAGGTGCCAACAACAACTTGCATTTATATAGCGCCTTTAACGTAGTAAAACATCCCAAGGCGCTTCACAGGAGCGATTATCGAACAAAGGAAATATTAGGACAGATGAAAAAAAGCTTGGTCAAAGAGGTAGGTTTTAAGGTGCGTCTTAAAGGAGGAAAGAGAGGTGGAGAGGTTTAGGGAGGGAATTCCAGAGCTTAGGGCGAGTTACTACCCAAAGAAGAGCAGGGAGGTCTCCTGCTGTCCCGTCCTCACAGCCGGGTATCTGATATTGTATATATAAACCCCCCGAACCCCTCCATTAGATTCCAGCCTATAACTCACTCCCGGGTATCTGTTATTCTATATATAAACCCCCCGAACCCCTCGATTAGATTCCAGCCTGTAACTCACTCCCGGGTATCTGTTATTCTATATATAAACCCCCCCCCCGAACCACTCGCTTAGATTCCAGCCTGTAACTCACTCCCGGGTATCTGTTATTCTATATATAAAACCCCTCCGAACCACTTGCTTAGATTCCAGCCTGCAACTCACTCCCGGGTATCTGTTATTCTATATATAAACCCCCCCGAACCCCTAGATTAGATTCCAGCCTGTAACTCACTCCCGGGTGTCTGTTATTCTATATATAAACCCCTCCGAACTCCCCGATTAGATTCCAGCCTGTAACTCACTCCCGGGTATCTGTTATTCTATATATAAACCCCCTCCGAACCATTTGCTTAGATTCCAGCCTGTAACTCACTCCCGGGTATCTGTTATTCTATATATAAACCCCCCCGAACCCCTAGATTAGATTCCAGCCTGTAACTCACTCCCGGGTGTCTGTTATTCTATATATAAACCCCTCCGAACTCCCCGATTAGATTCCAGCCTGTAACTCACTCCCAGATATCTGTTATTCTATATATAAACCCCCCCGAACCCCTAGATTAGATTCCAGCCTGTAACTCACTCCCGGGTGTCTGTTATTCTATATATAAACCCCTCCGAACTCGCCGATTAGATTCCAGCCTGTAACTCACTCCCAGATATCTGTTATTCTATATATAAACCCCTCCGAACTCGCCGATTAGATTCCAGCCTATAACTCACTCCCGGGTACCTGTTATTCTAGATATAAACCCCCGAACCCCTCGATTAGATTCCAGCCTGTAACTCATTCCCGGGTATCTGTTATTCTATATATAATCCATCTGAACCCCTCGATTAGATTCCAGCCTGTAACTCACTCCCGGGTATCTGTTATTCTATATATAATCCATCTGAACCTCTCGATTAGATTCCAGCCTGTAACTCACTCCCGGGTATCTGTTATTCTATATATAATCCATCTGAACCCCTCGATTAGATTCCAGCCTGTAACTCACTCCCACGTATCTGTTATTCTATATATAAACCCCCCCGAACCCCTCGATTAGATTCCAGCCTGTAACTCACTCCCGGGTATCCATTTTTCTATATATAAACCCCCCGAACCCCTCGATTAGATTCCAGCCTGTAACTCACACCCAGGTATCTGTTATTCGATATATAAACCCCCCGAACCCCTTGCTTAGATTAGAGCCTGCAACTCAATTCTGGGTATCTGTTATTCTATATATAAATCCCCTGAACCCCTCGATTAGATTCCAGCCTGTAACTCACTCCCAGCTATTTGTTATTCTATATATAAACCCCCTGAACCCCTCAATTAGATTCCAGCCTGTAACTCATTCCCGGGTATCTGTTATTCTATATATAAATCCCTGAACCCCTCGATTAGATTCCAGCCTGTAACTCACTCCCAGGTATCTGTTATTCTATATATAAACCCCCTGAACCCCTCGATTAGATTCCAGCCTGTAACTCTACATTTATGATTCCTGTTAACAAGTAGACAGCTGAGATTTGGTGAACAGCTCAAGGTTTGAGCGTGGTGACTGAATTTGTACTGAGCTAATGTCAATTTGCTCAGTTTGTGATGCTTAAATAGTGTGAAATAATGGATTGTGACACAAATCTTCGAGCTGATGAATAACATATAAGAGAGCCTGAATATCTCGTAAAATTCACTGGATAATAATGAAATAAAATACAGGTTCTATGTTGAAAATGTAACAGGCTTCTCTCCGATATAGGACATGTAAACAGGTCTAATATTTGAAATTCACTGCAATTATCCATTGTCGCAAAGGTTTGCTGTCATAATAAAATTAAAATATTGCACAACACTGAAAATTATTTGTAACAATATTCATCATTTTACTTGAGGACAATCATCGAATGACTTAATTCGAACATGGACCACTCTATCTGGTACTTAAAAATATAGGCTCAGAAGGTCAAAAAGAGAAAAAAGAAAGACTTGCATTTCTGTAGCGCCTTTCACGACCTCAGGACGTCCCAAAGCGCTTTACAGCCAATGAAGTACTTTTTGGCATGTAGTCACTGTTGTAATGTAGGAAACACAGCAGCCAATTTGCGCACAGCAAGCTCCCATAAACAGCAATGTGATAATGACCAGATAATCTGTTTTACTGGTGTTGATTGAGGGATAAATATTGGCCCAGGACACTGGGGAGAACTCCCCCTGCTCTTCTTCAAAATAGTGCCGTGGGATCTTTTACGTCCACCTGAGAGGGCAGACGGGGCCTCGGTTTAACGTCTCATCCAAAAGACGGCACCTCTGACAGTGCAGCACTCCCTCAGTACTGCACTGCAGTGTCAGCTGTGATTTTGTGCCCAAGTCTCTGGAGTGGGACTTGAACCACGTGACCTTCTGACGCTGAGGCGAGAGTGCCGCTCACTGAGCCACGGCTGACACTTGGGGCGGAGGCAGGCAGGTACGGACGGATTGTTCGGACTGATAGGGCTGGATTTTCATTGACCCGTGGAGGCGGGTTTGGAGGCGTGTGGGGGGTTAAAATTGCAAAAACTGGTGGGCGGGCACAAGTCCGCCTCCATCCCGCCTCTACGCAATTTTCATTAAATCGCGCCTGCTGGTCCCGACTCCGTCCCGCCTCTAATAGACGGGATAGGCTGTTAAGGCTCTTAACAAGCACTAAATTGGCTATTTAATGCCATTTTGAAAGGCCTTTGTGATTTTAACCCTTGTTCTCCGTGAAGCATGCCTGTTCTGAAACACGATTGTGAAACCTGGCGGGAGCACATTTGGATAGCTGACTAACAGTGGTTGGGCTGACTATCAGTGACTGGGGCTGGCAGGCATCTGGGATGGAGGAGCCGTATCTGGGAGTGGTGGTACAAAAAAAAACTCTCTCTCTCTCTCTCTCTCTCTCTCTCTCTGCTGCTCATTTTGCATCCAGGTCCTCTCACAGCAAAGGCCAGGCAGTCTCTGACCTGCAATGCAGCAGCAATGATGACATCATCAGAGGCGACTTTCAGACTGAAACCACTAATTGGTTCATGGGTTCCCACATGCTGGAACTCAATTGCCCAATTAAGTGAAAATTGCATCAATCTCCCACATCCAATTGCAGTCGGGTGGATAACACGAAATGCGGATGACACGACCCCAACCCGCCCCAGTATCAAAATCCAGCCCATAGAGTCCGCACGGCCTACGCCGTCGCGAGTTGCGATGTCTTCTCCCCAACTGGACTGGTACCGCGCGATGAGGGGAGAAAGAGCTCCCATTGAACTGCACCTCAGTGTTGGGTGAGATTGAAGTTACTGCCCTGATCACTGCAATAGACCGGGGCGGATGGCACGCACCTGTGAGGTTTAGGGGGTCGCAACTCTCCAGGATTGCCTTGGAGTCTCCAGGAATTAAAGATTAATCTCCAGGGAACTGCTGGGAGCAAATACGTGGGAGAAAAATCATCGGAGCAATAAAATATTCTTCGCTGTCTTTTTCTCATTTTCTTTGAACATTTTTGTTTATTAGTAATAAAAATATTGGAGATTGGGAAAAAAGGTTGCTTGGCTGAGTGTAAAGAGTCATCCAATCGGGGTAACGAAGAGTCTGTTTGCTTTCCGATTGGCCGCAGGGAAGGCGGGGCCCCGCGAGGATGGCCATGTCGGGCGACCAATGGCGGGAGCGTGGGGGCGGGGCAGTTGGAGGCGGGAGGTCACGTGATGAAACCTCCTGGGTAATGTCTAGATTTGGCAATCCTAGCTGTGCTTAGAAGCAACGTGCGCTTAACGGCCTGTGGCAAAGTGGGACTAATCCGTTATCGCACCCCCACAAACCTTGCGCTGTAGCCATTTCTCTTGTTAATGAAGTGTCTGGGCAAATTTTGCTTCAGAAGAAGGTGATTGAAGCAAGAGTATAAATGGTTGCCGTGGTGCATTTTTGTCAAGCGTGCCATGCCTGGAGCAACCCAGCTATAATTGAAAAGGCCATTCCATGCAAAGAGCAGAAGACTGATGGTTTTCGCTTGCGAGGTAAGTGTAGGCCAAAGGGTTTAACGCAGCCCTGACCAATCAGCCATTCCTTCACCCCACATCGCCCCCACCCCTCTCTGTATCGAGTGTGTTCGGCTTGAAGTCAGCAATGATGCGCATGAAATAACAACAGAAAATGCTGGAAACACTCAGCAGGTCAGGCAGCATCGAGGAGAGAGAAACAGAGTTAACGTTTTGGGTCGAGGACCCTTCGTCAGAACTGGAAAAGGTTAGAGAAGAGAGATTTTTAAGCAGGGGCAGGGAGGAGGGGAGGAAAGAACAAAGGGAAGGTCTGTGATAGGATGGAAGGCAGGAGAAATTGACTGACAAAAGGGATGATGGTGCAAAGCAAAAGGAGAGGTAATGGGACAAGTTAAGAAACAAAAGATGACTGGATGAGGTGTGAATGGCGATGGCAGAATCATCAACAGCTGCCATGTGAGAAGACAAGGGGGGAAAAAAATTAAAAATATAGGGGCCGAGGTTATAGTCTGAAATTGTTGAATTCGATGTTGAGTCCAGAAGGCTGTAAAGTGCCTAATTGAAAGATGAGGTGCTGTTCCTCGAGCTTACGTTGAGCTTCGTTGGAACAGTGTAAGAGGCCGAGGACGGAGAGGTCAGAGTTGGAGTGGAGCAGAGAATTAAAGTGACCGGCGACTGGAAGCTCGGGGTCACGCTTGCGGACTGAACGGAGGTGTTCCGCAAAGCAGTCACCCAATCTGCGTTTGGTCTCCCCAATGTAGAGGAGACTGCATCGTGAGCAGCGAATACAGTATACTAAATTGCAAGAAGTACAAGAAAATTGCTGTTTCACCTGGAAGGAGTGTTTGGGGCCCTGGACAGTAGACAGGGAGGAGGTAAAAGGGCATGTGTTGCATCTCCTGCGCTTGCACGGGAAGGTGCCAGGCGAAGGGGAAGGGGTGTTGGGGGTGATTGAGGAGTGGACCAGGGTGTCGCGGAGGGAGCGGTCCCTTCGGAATGCTGAAAGGGGAGGGGAGGGGAAGATGTGTTTGGTGGTGGGATCATGCTGGAGGTGGCGGAAATGGCGGCAGATGATCCGTTGAATGTGGAGGCTGAGGGGTGAAAGGTGAGGGCAAGGGAAACCCTGTCGTGGTTCCGGGAGGGAGGGGAAGGGGTGAGAGCAGAAGTGCGGGAAATGGAACGGACACGGCCAAGGGCCATGTCAACCACAGTAGAGGGGAATCCTCAGTTGAGGAAAAGGGAAGACATGTCGTAAGCACTAGTATGGAAGGTGGCATCGTCAGAGCAGATGCGGCGGAGACGGAGAAACTGGGAGAATGGAATAAAGTCCTTACAGGAAGCAGAGTGGGAGGAAGTGTAGTCCAGGTAGCTGTGGGAGTCAGTGGGCTTATGGTGAAGGTTTGTCAATAGCCTATCCCCAGAAATGGAGACAGAGAAGTCGAGGAAGGGAAGGGAAGAGTCGGAGATGGACCATGTGAAGGTGAGGGAAGGGTGAAAATTGGAAGCAAAGTGAATGAAATTTTCTAGTTCAGGGCGAGAGCAGGAAACAGCACCGATACAGTCATCAATGTACCGGAAAAAGGTGAGGGACGGGACCTGAATAGGACTGAAACAAAGAATGTTCCACATATCCCACGAAAAGGCAGGCATAGCTAGGACCTATGCGGATTCCCATAGCAACACCTTTAATTTGGAGGAAGTGAGTGGAGTCAAAGGAGAAGTTGTTCAATGTGAGAACAAGTTCAGCCAGGTGGAGGAGGGTGGTGGTGGATGGGGACTGGTTGGGCCTCTGTTCAAGGAAGAAGCAGAGCGCCCTCAGGCCGTCCTGGTGGGGGATGGAGGTGTAGAGGGATTGGACGTCCATAGTGGAAAGGAGACGGTTGGGGCCAGGAAACTGGAAACTGTTAAAGTGGCGGAGGGCGTCGGAAGAGCCCTGAATGTAGGTAAGAGACTGGACAAGGGGAGAAAAAATAGAGTCGAGATAGGAAGAGATAAGTTCCATGGGGCAAGAACAGGCTGAAATGATGGGTCTACCAGGGCAGTCCTGTTTGTGGATCTTGGGAAGGAGGTAGAAGCAGGCTGTGCGGGGCTGGGGAACTATGAGGTTGACAGCCGTGGAGGGAAGATCTCCAGAGGAGATGAGGTCAGTGACAGTCTTGGAAACAATGGCTTGATGTTTGGTAGTGGGGTCATGGTCCAGGGGGAGGTAGGAGGAGGTGTCGGAGAGTTGGCATTCAGCCTCCGCTAGGTAGAGGTCGGTTCACCAAACAACAACAGTGCCACTCTTGTCAGCAGGTTTAATGACAATGTTGGCGTTGGATCTGAGAGAATGGAGTGCTGCAAGTTCAGAGGGAGGTAGGTTGGAGTGGGTAAGCCTGTCACAGTCCTTTCCTTTGTTCTTTCCTCCCCTCTTCCCTGCCCCTGCTTAAAAATCTCTCTTCTCGAACCTTTTCCAGATCTGATGCAGGGTCCTCGACCCGAAACATTGACTCTGTTTCTCTCTCCTCGATGCTGCCTGACCTGCTGAGTGTTTCCAGCATTTTCTGTTGTTATTTCAGATTTCCAGCATCCGCAGTATTTTGCTATTGTGATGATGTGCTTGAATTGGGCGCTTGTCATTCCTTCAGTTAGCACTCAGGGCCGACAAGCTTCTGTTCATTCTTCTGATAATTGACCGCGGCAAGAATGTTTTATTTGGGCTCTCTACAATCGGAGGCTTGCAGAGTGAGGAGGTCGGGGGCGCGGGGTGGGGGGGGGGTGGGGGTTGCAGGAAATGGCATCCTGAACAAGCATAGTCGGGATGACATCAGCCCACTAGCATTACAAAGCAAAGGAACGATTTTAAAAGGAGCAGATGGAAGACTTGCTTTACATGACAAGTAGCAAAGGGAGCACCAGGCATCTCCCAGAAGGTGGGAGGTGGGGGGTCTTTCATCGTCTAGAATGACTCTGTAGGCATCGGATTCCTCGAGGATGTTTGATGGATTGTTAAAGCTTTGTAGAAATGATAATGCAAGTGATTTGAGCGAGAAGGCTTTCTCACTGAGTCTCTACCTGCACTGAAACTTTACCATTCACTTCAGACCTCTGCGGGACTGCAGGGAATTTATTTTTCCTTTCTTTCTCTATATTCATTCTCGGGATGTGGGCGTCGCTGGCAAGGCCGGCATTTATTGCCCATCCCCTACTTGCCCTTGAGAAGGTGATGGTGGGCCTTCTCCGTGCATATACCAGCTGTGGCTCAGTGAGTAGCACTCTCGCCTCGGATTTCCTGAGTCAGAAGGTTGTGGGTCCAAATCCCGCTCCAGAACACACTAAATCTCAGCTGACGCTGCCAGTGCGGTGCTGAGGGAGTGCTGCACTGTTGGAGAAAGAAAAAAAGACTTGCACTTATATAGTACCTTTCATGACCAACAGGGCATCCCAAAGCGCTTATACAGCCAATGAAGTGGAATCACTGTTGTAATGTAGGAAATGCAGCAGCCAAATTGCGCACAGCAAGATCCCACAGCCAGCAATGTGACAAAGACCAGATCATCTGTTTTTAGTGATGTTGATTGAGGGTTAAATGTTAGCTAGTACACCCGGGAGAACTCCCCATATCTTCTTTGAAATCGTTGCTGTGGGATCATTACGTCCACGTGAGAGGGCAGGCAGGGCCTCGGTTTAACATCTCATCCGAAAGACGGCACACTCTGCCAGTGCAGCGCTCCCTCAGTACTGCACTGGGAGTGTCAGCCTTGATTTTGTGCTCAAGTTTCTGGAGCGGGATTTGAACCCACAACCTTCTGACTCAGTGGCGAGGGTGCTACCACCCGAGCCACGGTGCCGTCTTTCAGATGAGACGTTAAACTGAGGCCTCGTCTGCTCTCTCAGGTGGATGTAAAAGATACCATGGCACTATTTCGAAGAAGAGCAGGGGAGTTCTCCCTGGTGTCCCTCAACCAACATCATTAGAAAAAGGTTATCTGGTCATTACCTCACTGCTGTTTGTGGGAGCTTGCTATGCGCAAATTGGCTGCTGCTTTGGGATGTCCTGAGGTTGCGGCAGGTAAGTCTTTCTTTCTTATAAGCTGTCGCTAAATACAGGGCTACCATCCGAAACAGCTTTCCTAATGGACATCTTCTGCAGTCGTGACCCAGATTCGACATGGATTTCAAAGCAGAACCACCACTCTATGTCATGTAGTTGACCAAACTGCACGGTAAATGGCGTGGGTATCTGAAGCGCTGGGCTCATAACTACAAGAGGGTACGTCGACACCTACTGTAATTGGTGCGCTTGGTTCCGTCCCTGTCAAACTGCACCCAAGGACTGCACACCGCAATGGTGCAGCTTCCAGTCTGCAAACAGCCAAAAACCTAGCCCCAAACAATAACAACTTGCATTTATGTAGCATCTTTAACGTAGTAAAATGTTTCAAGGCGCTTCACAGGAGCGATTATCAAACCAAATTTGACACCGAGCCACATAAGGAGATATTAGGACAGGTGACCAAAGGTTTGGTCAAAGAGGTAGGTTTTAAGAAGCATCTTCAAGGAGGAGAGGAGGAGAGCAGGAACCCTCACAACGTTCAAGAAGTATTTAGATGAGCATTTGAAACGCTATAGCATACAAGGCTACAGACCACGTGCTGGAAAATGGGATTAGAATAGAGAGGGCTTGATGGCTGGCGTAGACACGATGGGCCGAAGGGCCTCTTTCTGTGCTGTATAACTCTATGACTCTATGAGAGGTTTAGGGAGGGAATTCCAGAGCTTAGGGCCCAGACAGCTGAGGGCACGGCTGGCCATGGTGGAGCGATGGAAATTGGGGGCATGCTAGAGGTCAGAATTGGAGGAGCGCAGAGGTCTCGGAGAGTTGTAGGGCTGGAGGAGGTTACAGGGCAAGACCATGGAGGGATTTGAACACAAAGACGAGAATTTTATAATCGAGGCGTTGACCGGGAGCCAATGTAGGTTAGCGAACACAGGGGGTGATGGATGAACGGGACTTGGTGCGAGTTAGGACACGGGCAGCAGATATTTCATATTCACGGCCTTCCTTGTGTGGTCTATTCCGAACTGATCTCAGACAAAAAATGTGAGATTAATTCACCAGACCAGGCTGAATGGATCCATAACACACTGCAAAATAAAACAGCTCCAGTTCCCCGCGTCATGCTGAGAATACTTACGCAGACTAGCCAGGACAGATCCAAGGCAGCCCTGGTCCCAAATCACAATGCAACTCTATTTGTGCAGCCATGTGGAACTCGCCCCAAAGCAGTCCCGCTCCCAAGCCACAAGTGAACCAATTGTACAGCCCAAGCTGATCACAGCAGCACATGCCCAGCAGTTAGTGCTGGCTCCTCTTCCACTGGGATGAACTGTTAAATATAACTAGTAAAACTAGCCTTGGGATAAGTCTTCACTTCTAATCTTTCATTGGCATCCATCCCACACACTTCTCTCCTGGTATGTCTGTGGCCCCAGGGCAAAGCTCTGCTCTGTGTACCGCAGTCTCCAAAACATGCATTCTTCTAGTTTTTTCCAAAAGTTCTTGAAACATTGGTAGGGGAAGGGGGTTTGAAAGCGTGGAATATCCACAAGGACAGGAATGTGGATTTGTTTCACAGCCAGCTGGCTATCCGCTGATGCGATACTATTTTCTGTCACTGTATTGGGTCTGGAGTAACACACAGACTTGCCATAGAAGTAAAAGTGCCTCTTGGGACAGCTGAAGGTTTAGTACCTTAAGCTAAGCTGCGAATCCCCTTCTCAATCCTTCACTCACCTCTAGCCGCTCTCATTTTCCTTGCCTTTCTTTTATTGATGCAGTCGCATGTCGGCGTCAACGCAATTTGCCCGTGAAACGACAGCGTGAAGCAGTGGAGGCGTGAGAGAGCGCAAGCTAATTCTGGAAGAAGGCGCACAAATAATGTCAGGCTGTTATCGTCTGGAACCGTTTCGGAGACGGTCAGACTGCGACCGGGGGGGGGCAGACGGAAGGTGTCTGTAGGAGGGCGAGTTGAACGGGCCCACGAAGCTGGAGCAAGCGGTAACACCAGTTGTCACAGTCCCAATAAACTCCCAATTCAATTGAAATCATTCCATAGAATCTTACAGCACAGAAGGAGGCCATTCGGCCCATCGTGCCTGTGCCGGCTCTTTGAAAGTGCTCTCCAATTAGTCCCACTCCCCTGCTCTTTCCTCATAGTCCTGCAAATATTTCTCCTTCAAGTATTTATCCAATTCCCTTTTGAAAGTTACTATTGAATCTGCTTCCACCGCCCTTTCAGGCAGCACGTTCCAGATCACAACTCGCTGCGTAAAAACAAAATATCTTCTCCTCTCCCTCCTGCTTCTTTTGCCAATTATCTTAAACCCGTGTCCTCTGGTTACCGACCTTTCTTGCAGTGGAAACAGTTTCTCCCTATTTAGTCTATCAAAACCCCCGATAATTTAGAAATTGTCTTTCAAGAACTCTCCCATGTTGGTTACTAACAGTTTACTGGAGAGGGAAACGGCTTTTCAGTAGACAATGAATATCGCTTGTTAATGTTCTTGCAAAGCAGAGCCGCAAGGTATCCAGCACAGCGAGGGTTGGCAGCAGTAACGGGAGATCGAGAGGCCACGGAGGGGGTTAGGACTTAATGACATGTAATCGCACTTCAACGAGCTGCGAACAGCTGCTTGAACTTCCCAAGATAGTCCGCCCGCCGAATACGGTTTAAGCTGCGCATTTGTAATTGGTGCCCCTGGTAAATGACAACTGGTCAGCCCCATTCGCCCGATAGAGGCGGCTGTCTATAAGTAGGAAAGGTGTAAGTGGTGGGGACTGTAGATCAATGGGTGCAACCAGGCTACTCATGACAATACCCAAAGGTCCACTTGCACTGCAATTTTCCTCTCCTCCGTTCAGCTTTCACCCACCCTTCTCATGTACAGCAGGCACCTCAAAGCACAGGAGAGGTACCACCAGCGCTGCCTCCGCAAGATCCTGCCAATCCATTGGCAGGATAGGCGCACCAACGTCAGTGTTCTCGCTCAGGCCAACATGCCCAGCATCGAAGCTTTGACCACGCTCGATCAGCTCCGATGGACGGGTCACATCGTCCGCATGCCCGATACGAGACTTCCAAAACAAGCGCTCTACTCGGAGCCCTGACACGGCAAGAGAGCCCCATGTGGGCAGAGGAAACGCTTCAAGGACACCCTCAAAGCCTCCTTGAAAAACTGCAACATCCCCACCGACACCTGGGAATCCTTGGCCCAAGACCGTACAAAGTGGAGGAGAAGCATCCGGGAAGGTGCCGAACACCTCGAGTCTCTTCGCCGGGAGCAAGCGGAAGCCAAGCGCAAACAGGAGCGCACGTCAACCCAAGCACCCCACCCACCCGCCCCTTCAACCACCGTCTGCCCCACCTGTGACAGATTGTAGGTCCTGCATTGGACTCATCAGTCACCTGAGAATTCATTTTTAGCGCGGAAGCAAGTCATCCTCAGTTCCGAGGGACTGCCTAAGAAGAAGACCCTTCTCAGCTCTGTCAGCCATGGCTCAGTGGGTAGCACTCTCACCTCCGAGTCAGAAGGTTGTGGGTTCAAAGTCCCCACTCCAGAGAATTGAGCACAAAAATACAGGCTTTCCAGTGCAGTACCGAGGGAGCGCTGCACTGTCAGAGGTGTCATCATTCGGATGAGCCGTTAAACTGAGGCCCCCGTCTGCCCTCTTGAGCTGTATGTAAAAGATCCCACGGCACTATTTTGAAGAAGAGCAGCGGAGTTATTCCTGAGGCCAATATTTATCATTCAATCAACATCACTAAAACAGATGATCTGGTCATTATCTCATTGCTGTTTGTGGGAGCTTGCTGTGCGCAAATTGGCTGTCGTGTTTCCTACATTACAACAGTGACTACACTTCAAAATAGTCCTTCATTGGCTGTACAGCGCTTTGGGACGTCCTGAGTTCGTGAAAGGCGCTATAGAAATGCAAGTTCTTTCTCTCCACAACTGCGGAGCTAAACTAGAGTTTCATGTGGGGCAAAACTGGAGATTATCCACATGCGAGTACGAGAGCGGGACAGGAGCGAGTGTGAGATGAGGAACAGGAGGGAGAGCAGGAGGGGGAGCGAGTGAAGGGGATGAGCAGAAGCAGGGCTGGTTTAATGGCTCGAGCTATGATGTTTGCTTGGCTGCTGTTGAAGATTCATTGAAAACCTCAATCACTAAAAGCTTCCACCGCACAAGGCACAGTAGGAAAAATAAACTGCTGTGTTAAAACGGAGATACTTTTAGTAACCAGATTCAATGTTTAGAATTTACTGGGTAGCCTGCTCCAAACTCAGATGGGAGTCGATTCTAGGTTTGATTAAATCTCATGACGGGACTTGATGTCAACATCAATGCTGTACAACCATAGTTTACAATTATACAGCCTCCTTTATATGGCAAAACATCCTAAAGTGCTTTGACTCTGTTGGTGGCAATCTCATCACTGAGTCAAAAGGGTCCTGGGTTCAGGTCCCGCTATGGGCTTGAGTTCATAATCTAGCCTGGCACTTTAGTGCAGGACTGAGGGAGTGCTGCACTGTCAGAGGTGTCATCTTCCAGATGTGATGTTAATATAAACCTCCAGCTAGTTATTTGGATGGTACAGGGTGGTGAATCTTTGGAATTCTCTACCCCAAAGGGCTGTGGATGCTCAGCCGTTGAGTATATTCAAGGCTGAGATCGATAGTTTTTTGGACTCTAGGGGAATCAAGGGATATGGGGATCGGGCGGGAAAGTGGAGTTGAGGTTAAAGATCGGCCATGATCTTATTGAATGGCGGAGCAGGCTCGAGGGGCCGTACGGCCGACTCCTGCTCCTAATTCTTATCTTCTTATGTTATGTTCTTATAAATGTTAAGGATCTCATGGCACTATTGGAAGAAGAGCAGGGAGTTCTCCTTGTGTGCGGGTCATCATTCCAACACCAGCAAAACAATTTTCTCATCTCATTTACTGTTTGTGGGATCTTGCTGTGTGCAAATTAGCTGCCCATATAACTACAATGGCTGCACTTGAAAAGTAATCCAATGGTTGTAAAGTGCTTCTGGCCTCTTGCTTTTGCCCGATTTTAATCGCTCCACCATTGGTGGCTGTGCCTTCAGCTGTCTGGGCCCTAAGCTCTGGAATTCCCTCTCCAAATCTCTCTGCCTCTCTCTCCTCCTTTCAGACGCTCCTTAAAACCTGCCTCTTTGACCAAGCTATTGGTCACCTGTCCTAATCTCTCCTTCTATGGCTCGGTGTCAAATTTTGTTCGATGACGCTCCTGTGAAGCGTTTTGGGATATTTTACTACATTAAAGGCGCTATATAAATGCAAGTTGTTGTTGTTGCTTTGGGATATCCTGAGGGACATGATAAGGTGCTACACACATTCAAGGATATTTCTTTCATTCCTTCCTCCCTTCTTCACAGGAAGTGATGTGGCCATCAAGCAGGAGTGACTAACTCAGGGATGTCACTAAAATATAGGCCCAAAAATTAGTCCCGCGACACGAGAGTACGCACTGCGTACTCTCGCGTATTCTGTCTCCAATTGCCGGGTTTTCTGCATGCACTGCGCATGCGCTGAAAACCGGCACTTGGTTTTTGGAAAAGGGGGCGGTTCCTCGGTGCACCGCGTGCGCGCTACAGGCTGCGCGCACGCTGTGCACTTAGTGCTTTGGACGCGCAGGTAAGGACGGAAGATTTTAGAAATGAAAAAAGGAGTAAGACCCACTTTTAACAAGGTAAGTAGTGAATTAAGTATTATTTTGAATTTTTTTTAACAGGTATATCTTTTTTAGAGACTTTAAAGACAGGTAAGTTTATTTTTATAACTTTTTAAAAGATTTTAAATTTTTTCAAAAATTTAATTTTTTATTTAAAATGGTTAATTTATTTAACTATACTTATTTTATTAATGTGATAGTTTTTTTTAATTTAATTGAGGTTTAGCTGTTATTTTGGGGGTGTGTAAGATTCATAGCTTTCACAGCACTTATGTGAAACTTATGAATGGAAGATGGTGTGCTGCCATTGGCTCTAACTGAGTCACGTGATCCCACAGCTCGCACGAATTCACTACGCCGGTGGGATACGCAAGCACTGCCCAGCTGATGTCTAGAACATCAAGTTCGTGCGAGCTGGATCTGAAAAAGCCAACGCGGAGTGAGAGATCGCGGGGAAGCCTTACCCCCGCGTCAACACTCAGTCTTTAATTTCTGGGCCATTATTCTGTTTCCCACAACTCATATGAAAAGAAAAAGATAGACTTGCATTTCTACAGCGCCTTTCATGACCTCAAGGTGTCCCAAAGCGCTTTACAGCCAATGGAGTACTTTTTGAAGTGTAGTCACTGTTGTAATATGGGAAACGCGGCAGCCCATTTGCGCACAGCAAGCTCCCACAAACAGCAATGTGATAATGACCAGATCATCTGTTTTTAGAGATGTTGATTGAGGGATAAATATTGGCCCCAGAACACCGGGGAGAACTCCCCTGTTCTTCTTCAAGGCAAGAGTGCTACCCACTGAGCGATGTCGGACACTACCTGGGATAACAACCCATCGAGAGACTATCCCTTTAAAACTCACGTTGCCTTTTCAGACATTACTCAAGTAATAACATCCATAAGAAGCTTCTAGAATAAGACAGGACTTTTGATTTGCTTCAGGATTTGTGTTGTTCAGATAGATCACAGTCGGCTTCACTGTCTCCAATCATCTGGATAGAATCCTTTCCGTACAGGGATTTTTCTCTTGACAGCTGGAAGTTATTAAAACGTTACTCTCTTAATAACCTGCGGATTTTTGACACACTATCTGCCCAATTTCAGGCTCCATCTCCATCTCCAACATCTCTGCTTTGCATCTCTTGCATTCTTACCCAGCCTCATGGTTAGATCCTGTCGCAGGATAAATCATTATTATGCCGAGTGCTGTGTATACATCTCCTCCACAATATTGCTAGATTCAGGATATGCCTGCTCCGAATAAATATATTCCTGTTTGAGACACAGCTTTCCAATTGGGACCAAACCCCTACCCATTCACTCCCATTGTACAAAATCCCAATTGAACCAAACCCCTTCCCATTCACTCCCATTGTACACAATCCCAATGGACCAAACCCCTTCCAATTCACTCCCATTGTACAAAATCCCAATTGAACCAAACCCCTTCCCATTCACTCCCATTGTACAAAATCCCAATGGACCAAACCCCTTCCCATTCACTCCCATTGTACAAAATCCCATTGGGCCAAACCCCTTCCCATTCACTCCCATTGTACACAATCCCAATGGACCAAACCCCTTCCCATTCACTCCCATTGTACAAAATCCCATTGGGCCAAACCCCTTCCCATTCACTCCCATTGTACACAATCCCAATGGACCAAACCCCTTCCCATTCACTCCCATTGTACAAAATTCCATTGGGCCAAACCCCTTCCCATTCACTCCCATTGTACAAAATCCCATTGGGCCAAACCCCTTCCCATTCACTCCCATTGTACACAATCCCAATGGACCAAACCCCTTCCCATTCACTCCCATTGTACAAAATCCCAATGGACCAAACACCTTCCCATTCACTCCTATTGTACAAAATCCCATTGGGCCAAACACCTTCCCATTCACTCCCATTATGCAGAACTCCAATGAATGAAACGCATTCCCATTGACTCCCAAATTTCCTGATCAAAGCAGAATACTTGAAGCTAAAATCTTGATTGAATTACAAAACCTTGGCCAAGACACAGCCCGTTAATGCCAAATCTCACCTCAATGGAGCAGTACACTTTAGAAGTACACAGTTGTGCATGACGTCTCTCTCTGTCCAGCATTCTCTGCAGTTTGAGATTGAATCACTGAATGACTTTTTAAATGGCCTACAAGGACAAAGACTTGTAAATTGGCTACTTTTATTTTCATCGACTTGGAAATATATCGGCCGTTCCTTTATCGTCGCTGGGTCAAAATCCTGGAACTCCCTCCCTAACAGCACTGTGGGAGCACCTTCACCACATGGACTGCAGCGGTTCAAGAAGGCGGCTCACCACTACCTTCTCAAGGGGCAACCAGGAAAGGGCAATAAAGGGTTTAGATAGAGTGTATAAAGAGGAACTGTTTCCAGTGGCTGAAGGGTCATAACCAGAGGACACAGATTTAAGGTGATTACATAAGAACATAAGAACATAAGAAATAGGAGCAGGAATAGGCCATTTGGCCCCTCGAGCCTGCTCCGCCATTCAATAAGATCATGGCTGATCTGATCCTAACCGCCAATCTACTATTGGCAAAAGAACCAGAGGCAACATGAGGAAAAACATTTTTACGCTACGAGTGGTTAGGATTTGGAATACACTGCTTGATAGGGTGGTGGAGGCAGATTCAACAGTAGCCTTCAAAAGGGAATTGGATAAATACTTGAAGGAGAAAAAATTGCGGGGCTATGGGGAAAGAGCGGGGGAGTGGAACTAACTGGATTGCTCTCCGAAAGAGCCGGCACAGACTCGATGGCCCGAATGGCCTCCTTCTGTGCTGTACTATTCTATGATACTATGAAATGCCAGCCCTGCCAGCGACACTCACAACCTGAGAATTAATTTTTTTTAAATTAATTCAATCTGCTTCAAAGCTTGTCAAAGCAATCGTCATGTTTACTAGGATTTGAATGGGATAAAATGGGATTAACTGGCTCACCCCCTCCATGTTATTTCTAACTGATCGACAGAAGCTGATTTAGAGCTTTTTATTCCCCAAGAGCTCAGGTGATGGGTGTCCACCAGAAGCGTTAACCTTTATCTCTCAGATGCTGACTAACTCACGGCACACTACTTTGCACCTTCTGTTTTTATTTTTTTATTTTTGTGACTGGAATTGTCACCACTTGGTTTTTGTAGCGACTGAGTCAAAATGCCTTTTCTCTGAACAGGCAGGTCCAGTCACCAAGATGCATTTAAGGGCAAGCAGTTTAAGTACATGAGGGAGAAAGGAATAGAAGGATATGCTGATAGGCTGAGATGAAGTCGGGGTGGGAGGAGGCTGGTGTGGAGCATAAACACCGGCACGGACCAGTTGGGCTGAATGGCCTGTTTCTGTGCTGTAAATTCTATGTAAGAAGAGGTTGAGTTATGCCTTGCGATGGTCTCGGAAGAGATTCAGAGAAAGAGAGAGCGAGAGAGAGAGAGAGAAAATATACTCTCACAGCTTAACTGTCACAGTGAAAAGGATTATTGTTCAACACTACACGTTCTGCTTTCCCCAGCATTTGACAACCAAAGAATGGGACAATGGTAGGCTTGTCCCTAACAGAATGACCCTTGTCAAGAAATGGTTGGCTTCACAAACACGTTTTATTGTGTGTAAAAAAAAGTCTCTCCCCGTTCGTGAAATGATGAAAAATTAACTGAGCAAATCTATCTCAGCTGCCTCAGGAAAACAATGTATTTTTTTGGTGAGAAGTCTGTTGGTTAGACACGGGGAGTCGCGAGACGTTAACAATCAGCTCGTCTGTGTTACAAGAAGTCCTGCTTTTATTTTTACCAATTACCTCCCTTCCGTCATTCCTAAAGGTCCCGCGGGCACAACCAGCAGGTGTCTGCCAACCCATCCAAGTGGCCGCTCTTCATATGAGAGCCTGCTAAGTGAGTACTGGCCGTCCTGAGGTGGTGAAAGGTGCTACATCAATGCAAGTTCTTTATTTTCCTTTCTTCAACTGTGGGGATTGTAATAGTGGACTACTGTTGTATATAAAAATAAAGCCAGATGCAGTACAGTTCTTACTCAGAAGCCATGTTGTGCTGTTGTATATATATGCTGTGTCTCAAGATATCACAGAATTGGCGATGAGGATGCGATTACGGATTCCCTAGCTGAAATTTTTGTTGGAGGATAATCCTGCCAACCGACAGAGGGACTGCTAGAGGTTCTTTGTTTTGCAGAAAAACTTAAACATCTGAGGTAAATTTCGAGCACATGTGGCTGAACTGTCGACCTTGCCAGAGTCCAGATGGCCGCACCTATGGGAATAATTGGGCGCTTGGGTGAGTTCCATTGTGACCGCGAGACTTTCGGAGCGTATGTGGAGTGGCTAGAAATGGTTTTCACCGCGAATAGTATCGTTGAAGTCCCCGATGATGTAAACTGTAACCGGGCAGTTTTAGAAATGAAAGGGGCTATTTTTTTGACTGAAGCAGGCCCCGAGGTGTATGAAACCCTGAAAAATGTGCTTGTTCCGGCCAAGCCGAAGGACACGCCACTGAAGGAGATCCTAACCAAGTTAGAACAGCACTACAGTCCTGAGCCCCTGGAAATTGCTGAAAGTTATCGTTTTGAAACACTTGATCAATTAAATGACGAGGGTATCAGTGAGTACATTGAAGTTTAAAAAAGCTGTCCATTCACTGTCATTTCGGAAACTTTCAGGACCGAACTTTGCGTGACCGCTTTGTTTGTGGGTTGAAAAATGAACGTATCAGAAGTAAATTGTTGACAACCCCTAACTTGAGGTTTGACTTAGCTTGTCAGAGAGCTATGTCGATGGATATGGCCGACCGATACTCCCGAGAGTTCCACGCCGTTTGCAGTCATTAGGGAACAGTCGCGTAGTGGTTATGTTACTGGACTAGTAATCCTGAGGTCTAAACTAATGATCTGGCGATATGAGTTCAAATCCCACCATGGCAGCTGGGGAATTTAAATTCAATTAAATAAATCTGGAATTTCAAAAAAAAAAGCTAGCATCAGTAATATTTGACCATGAAACTACCAGATTGTCATAAAAACCCATCTGCTTCACTAATGTCCTTTAGGGAAGGAAATCTGCTGTCCTTACCTGGTCTAACAGTTTTATTTGAAATCACAAGCTTTCGGAGCGCTGCTCCTTCGTCAGGTGAAGTGAAGAGATGTACGTCTCTTCACTTCACCTGACGAAGGAGCAGCGCTCCGAAAGCTTGTGATTTCAAATAAAACTGTTGGACTATAACCTGGTGTTGTGCGACTTCTCACACTTACCTGGTCTGGCCTATATGTGACTCCAGACCCACAGCAATGTGGTTGACTCTTAACTTCCAACTGCCCTCTGTAATGGCCCAGCAAGCCACTCAGTTGTTCAAGGGCAATTAGGGATGGGCAATAAATGCTGGCCTTGCCAGCGACGCCCATATCCCGTGAACAAATTTTTAAAAAAGACAACCGAGGTGAATTGGCTGCAGGCTAAAAGTAAAAGGCAGTTGGGCCCCAAGGCCTCAGCAGCTGGTGCACTGAAGTTGTGCTATCGGTGCCTGGGACAACACATCACTCAAAGCTGTCCATATGTGAAGGCAGAGTGTTTCTATTGCAAGAAAACTGGGCAACTTGCGAAGGCGTGCCGACAGGAGAGTAAACTGACTGGCAATGCTAGAAGTAGAAATCGCCAGACACTACATACCATTGAAGAGAAGCAGCAGGACGAGGAGTTTTTGGAGATTCACGTCATCAGGAGCATGAAGGTATCTAACAGCAATTCGTGAGGTATCGTCATCCAAGTAGATGTCGCAGGAACCAGGATACCCATGGAAATCGACACTGGTGCATCCATGAGCATAATACTGGAATCACTATATCGCGACAAGTTGCATGATTATCGACGAGAGAAATCGGAGGTAGAGCTGCGAGGCTACTCAGGAGAGCAAATCCCTGTAGTAGGAAGTGTCACCATACCAATGAAATACAAGGATCAGTGTCAGAGCTTGCCTCTCATAGTAGTGGCAGGAGACAAGCCTGCCTTGATAGGTAGAAATTGGTTGGGATCACTGAAGCTGGATTGGAATGAGATTTTTCGTGTGGAAGCAAAATTTGCATCGAAAGATGATGTCATCAAGCAGTATCCGAAGGTGTTCAGCGAAACGGGCAGTCCGATCCAAGACTTCAAGGTAAGTGTCAGAGTGCAGAAGGATGCAAAACCAGTTTACTGCAAGCCACGTCCCATACCATACGCACTCAAGGAGAAAGTTGAGCAAGAACTCAAAAGACTGGAAACTGAGAACACTCCAATTGCCAGTTTTCTGCATGCCCTGCGCATGCGCTGAAAACCGGCAATTGCTCTTCTGAAAAGGGGGCGGGTCCTGGGTGCATCGCGTGCGCGCTACAGGCTGCGCGCACGCTGTGCACTTCATGCTTTGGACGCGCAGGTAAGTAGGGAAGATTTTGGAAATGTAAAAAGGAGGAGTAAGACCTGCTTTTAAGAAGGTAAGTAGTGAATTAAGTATTTTTTTGAATTTTTTTTTACAGGTATATCTTTTTTAGAGACTTTAAAGACAGGTAAGTTTATTTTTATAACTTTTTAAAAGATTTTAAATGTTTTCAAAAATTTAATTTTTTATTTAAAATGGTTAATTTAATTAACTATACTTATTTTATTAATGTGATGGGTTTTTTTTTAAATTTAATTGAGGTTTAGCTGTTATTTTGGGGGGGTGTAAGATTCATAGATTTCACAGCAGGTCTGTGAAACTTATGAATGGAAGATGGTGTGCTGCCATTGGCTCTAACTATCTCTAAGGTAGATCTGAGTAATTGGGCTACACCCATTGTTGTTGTACCTAAGTCAGATGGTAAGGTAAGGTTGTGTGGTGATTATAAGGTAACTGTAAACCAGGTTCTGGAGTGTAATCTACCCAATACATTGCCAAATGTGGAAGATTTGTTCACAACGCTGACAGGTGGCCAGATCTTTTCGAAGTTAGATCTAACAAACGCCTACTACAACTTGAGTTAGATGAAGAGTCCAAGTCATGCTTGACTATAAATACTCACCGAGGCCTATATCAGTTCAATAGGCTACCATTTGGAGTGTCTTCTGCCCCCGACATATTCCAGGGGGTGATGAACCAAATTTTGCAAGGGATTGCAGGGGTAGTGTGTTATTTGGATGACATACTCATTTCAGCACCAAACAGGCAAATCCATGATGAGGTGTTGAATAAAGTGCTCAAACGGCTAGAGAAGCACGGAGTACGAGTGACAGTTCACAAGTGAGAGTTGTTTCAAAACTCAGTGGAGTACTTAGGGCACAGAGTAGACAAAGATGGTTTACACCCAACCAAGGGAAAGCTGGATGCAATCAGAAATGCATCAACTCCCAAGAATGTCTCTGAACTTCGATCATTTTTGGGTCTTTTGAATTATCACGGAAAGTTCCTCCCAAACTTGGCTACATTGTTACATCCACTGAATGAGCTGTTGAGAAAACAGGTCACTTGGAAGTGGCCAAAAGAATGCGACGCAGCATTCAAAGAGTGTAAACGGCAGTTAGTAGAGAGTACCATGTTAGTTCACTATGATGTATCTAAGGAGATCAAGCTAGCATGTGACGCCTCTCCGTATGGAGTTGGGGCAGTGATCCCTCATGTACTAGATCAATTGAAAACAAAGGAGGAGAGACCAATTGCTTTTGCTTCACGCACTCTCAGTGCCAGTGAGCAGAATTATGCGCAGATCGAAAGGGAAGTTTTGTCATTGATTTTTGGGGTCAAGAAGTTTCACAAATACCTGTATGGTCATAAGTTTACCATAGTTACTGACCATAAGCTCCTGACAGCAATCCTCCATCCAAAGACCCCAGTTCCAACCTTAGCTGCAGCCCAAATGCAGAGATGGGCTTTGATTTTTTCAGCGTATACGTATGACATTGAGTACAGACGATCAGCTGATCACAGTAATGCTGATGCTATGTCCAGGTTGCCATCCCCATCACAAGTTACACCCAATAAGGAAGAAGTGTTCTATTTCTCATACATTAATGAGCTGCTAGTCACAGTTGAAGAGATTGGTAGGGCAACCAAACGTGAAAAAGATGTTTGATCATGGAAAGGTTAGGTTTGTTCACATTGATCATATCTTACCTACAGATGTAGAAGGAGTTGAAAGCTGGGATGATTCAATTTATTCTGATGAGTCAGATAGTCTTGTTACAAGTAGAGTACCAGTAACAAATTCTATATCAGACATACCAGAAACAAGTCCAAAACAAAGTCAGAATTTAAGTCTGAGCATGAGTCAGCCAGACAAACAGTCTGAAAGTGTAGAGTCCAAATGTAGATCAAAGTCTGCCCTTGGAGAAAAATTCTCCGCAGGTTCAGCCTAGAATGAGTCAAAGTCCTACAGCAAGATCTGAAAGTTCAGTTCAAGAAAGAAGGTATCCTCTTCGAAACAGAAAACCAGTGGTTAAGTTTAATCTGTAAATATGGAAAATAAGTTCATATCTTTTGTTTGTGTTACAGAATTCTATAGTAGAATTTGGAAACATAAAATGGGTTCCATTTGAGAAATGTTTACCAAGAGTTGTGTATACCATGCAAGTCATGTACAATGATTATTTGCTATGATTAACTTCTTCAGTTAGGAGGGAGAAGTGTAATAGAGCCACCTGGTGGACTACTGATGTATATAATAATAAAGCCATATGCAGTACAGTTCTTACCGGAAGCCATGTTGTGCTGTTGTATATATATGCTGTGTCTCAAGATCATAGGGATATTTCAGTCGAGCCCACTACACCCAACCACTAGATGCACAATTTCCAACAGGGAGTACTGGATGAGGACCAGGAGCAGGTGCCCTGGCCAATCTTTTCCCTCCTTAAGCCAGAGTTATCGAGACCAATCGTAGCACCCATATTGCTGCTTACCAAGACAGCAACAACAACTTTCATTTATACAGTGCCTTTAAGGTAGCAAACCATCCCAAGACGCTTCACAGAATTTAACACTGAGCCACGTAAGGAGATATTAGGACATGTGGCCAAAAGCTTGGTCAAAGAGATAGGTTTTAAGGAGCATCTTTAAAAGAGGAGAGAGAGGCCATAGGGTAGGAGCATGGGTTGCTGTCCCTCCACCATCTCCCCAACATAACTAGTCACTCAGAGACTAACTGGAAGCTGGGTCCATAGAGTTGTGAGAGCACCTATAGGACAGGGAACTAATGTACGGAGCAGAGAGATCCAAAGAACGAAGAAACATCAAACAAGAAAAGTTTACAATGAAATACTTTTGTTTTCAATTGATAAAACTTAAGTCGAATCTTTCGTTGCCCAGAAGCAACCAATAAAGGATATCTGAACCTCATTTTTCTTTGCAATGCGTGCTCCTGGGTATAAGTGAAATGCAATGAACACATCTCAGACGCCGAGAGGCATAAGCTATATAGACGTAAGCAGGCTCTTTAACTTAGGTTGCAAGCGCAAAACTGGAGGACACAGGTTTAAAATTAATAAGCCTCGAGTGAGACGGGAGATTAAGAGAAAAACTTTTTTCTCATAGAACAATGGAGCAGCCTGCCAAGGCTGAGACCATTAACTCCTTCACAAAAGACTGAGATAAAAACAATGGTAAAGAAAGAAAAACAGACTTTGCGCTTTACAGCCAATGAAGCATTTTTGAAGTCACTGTTGTAATGCAGGAAATGCAACAGCCAATTAGCACCTAGCAAGCTCCGACCAATAGCAATGAGATAACGACCAGAAAATCTCTTTTTTTAATAATGTTGGTTGAGAGATAAATATTGGCCAGGACACCGGGGACAACTCCTCTGTTCTTCTTCTTCTAAATGGTGCCGTGGGATCTTTTACGTCCATCTGAGAGGGCAGTCAGGGCCTCGGGTTAACGTCTCATCTGAAAGACGGCCCCTCCAGCAGTGCAGCACTCCCTCAGTACCACACTGGGAGTATCAGCCTGGATTATGGGCTCAAGTCTCTGGAGTTGGACTTGAAACCCACAACCTTCTGACTCAGAGGCAAGAGTGCTACCCACTGAGCCACGGCTGACAACTTTTGGGCAGCTGGAGCTTCCTAGCTACGTTGGAAATCAAAAGGGCAGAGCCATTTCAAAGGCACAGGCCACATCTGAATGGAACTGGTGAGCTGCGGGCATCGAATGGTTGTCCTATCAGTGTTCCCTGGACCGGGGCCAGATCAAAATCGTGCAGTCCGAAGGATGACTGACCGGCAGCAAGATGAGTCCTGGAGGGCTAGATTTGTGATTGTGGAGAGGGGGAAGAGCCCAGGGAGGCCGCATCTAGAGGGACTGCTTCACTGTCGGAGGTGCTGTCTTATGGATAATGCGGTAAACCAAAGTCCTGTCTGCCATTTCAGCTGGATGTAAAAGATCCCCTGTTCAAAGAAGAGGAGGAGAGTTCTCCCCAGTGTCCTGGCTATCCCTCAACCAACACCACCAAAACAGGTTAATTGGCCATTTATCACATTGCTGTTTGTGGGACCTTGCTATGTGCAAATTGGCTACCTTGTTTCCTGACAATTTATTTTTTATTCATTCATTCAACGGATGTGGGCGTCGCTGGCAAGGCCAGCAATTATTGCCCATCCCTAATTGCCCTTGAGAAGGTGGTGCTGAGCTGCCTCCTTGAACCACTGCAGTCCGTGTGGTGAAGGTGTTCCCACAGTGCTGTTAGGGAGGGAGTTTCAGGATTTTGACCCAGCGACGATGAAGGAACGGCCGATATATTTCCAAGTCAGGATGGTGTGTGACTTGGAGGGGAACTTGCAGGTGATGGTGTTCCCATGCGCCTGCTGCCCTTGTCCTTCTAGGTGAAAGAGGTCACGGGTTTGGGAGGGGCTGCCGAAGAAGCCTTGGCGAGTTGCTGCAGTGCATCTTGTAGATGGTACACACTGCAGCCACGGTGTGCCGATGGTGGAAGGAGTGACTGCACTTCAAACGTACTTCATCGAGCATAAAGTGCTTTGGGACATCCTGAGATCGTGAAAGACGTTGTAAAAATGTAAGTTCGTTCTGTACTAGTTATGAATTCTGGCCATTTTAATACCATGGTAATGCAATCTGCCACCAGTGAGAGAGACTGAAACTGATGACGTGTCTCTGTCCACCCTCCCTTTGCCTGAAATTGCAATGATACCAGTGCTTGACGTTGCAAACGCGACCTCTAAACCATTCGGTGTTGAGTTGCAATTAAAAATACTTGACCATGATCAAGGTCAGGAACAGCGAGAGGTTCCTGTCAGTATGACATGAGCAATTGGTATCAGTGGCACGTTACATTGGCAGCGATCTCAACGATGCCAAACTGGGTCAAACTGGCCTCAGTCCTATGGTCCTACTTCGGATAGATTATAAGGTATGGTCCTTTTGCTGGTGGAGTTAAACCTAGTCAACAAATATGAAAATTCAATGTTTGGTACAATTTGAACAATGCTGCTGTTTCTACTGGCAGGAGGGTCGGTAACCAGAGGACACAATTCTAATATAATTGGCAAGAGAACCAAAGGGGAGAGGAGGAAAAAAACATTTACGCAGCGATCTGCAATGTGCTGCCTGAAAGGGCGGTGGAAGCAGATTCAATAGTAACTTTCTAAAAGGAATTGGACATAGAGACGAAAAGGATATATTTGCGGGGCTATGGGGAAAGAGCAGGGGGGAGTGGGACTAATTGGAGAGCTCTTTCAAAGAGCTGGCACAGGCACGATGGGCCGAACAGGCCTCCTTCTGTTCTGCAAGATTCTGTAACATGAGTTTTAAATCCTACCTTGCAAAATTGATTTAATTCTGAAATTCACCAGCATCTGGCTCATTCAAGGGAACAGAAATGAGTTAATATAGATGGCAAAATCTGTCGGTTAGTTCAGCAAAGCGTTCTCGGCCCAGTGTCAATTCAGCCATCCTTCTACCATGGCCAGCCTTGCTCATGTTGTTTATAACAACAGAGCTACGAATGCAGACCTTGAGGGTGAAATGGAGATTAAGTTGCCTCCGTCCATGCGTTGCAGAATTGAGTGAGCTGATCACTCCATCCAATTTTTTTTTCATTTATTCATTCATGGGATGTGGACATCGCCGGCAAGGCCAGCATTTATTACCCATGCCTAATTGCCCTCGAGAAGGTGGTGGTGAGCCGCTTTCTAGAATACAACTCAGTGTCTTGCTAGACCATTTCAGAGGGCAGTTAAGAGTCAACCACATTGCTGTGGGTTTGGAGGCACATATAGGCCCAGACCGGGTAAGGACGGCAGATTTCCTTCCCTAAAGGACATGAGTGAACCAGATGGGTTTTTACAACAATCCGGTAGTTTCATGGTCGCCATTGCAGATTTTATTTAATTGAATTTAAATTCCCCAGTTGCCGTGGTGGGATCTGAACTCACGTCTCACTAGTCCAGTAACATTACCACTAGGTTACCCTACCCCTGTGGTATGGTCTCTAATCAATGATATGGACCAACCAGACATCTTGTTAGGAAAAACATATGTGAAAGAAATAGTGCTGAGAAATGAATGGGACTGAAAGCTGATAAATCCCCAGGGCCTGATAATCTGCATCCCAGAGTACTAAAAGAGGTAGCCATGGAAATATTGGATACATTGGTTGTCATCTTCCAAAATTCTATAGATTATGGAACAGTTCCTGCAGATTGGAGGGTGGCAAATGTAACCCCACTATTTAAAAAAGGAGGGAGAGAAAACAGGGAACTACAGACTGGTTGGTCTAACATCAGTAGTAGGGAAAATGCTAGAGTCTACTATAAAGGATGTGATAACAGGACACTTAGAAAATATCAACGGGATTAGACAAAGTCAACATGGATTTATGAAAGGGAAATCATGTTTGACAAACCTACTGAAGTTTTTTGAGGATGTAACTGGTAGAATAGATAAGGGAGAGCCAGTGGATGTGGTGTATTTAGATTTTCAGAAGGCTTTTGATAAAGTCTCACATAAGAGGTTAGTGTGCAAAATTAAAGCACATGGGATTGGGGGTAATATACTGGCATTGATTGAAAATTGGTTAACAGACAGGAAACAGAGAGGAGGAATAAATGGGTCTTTTTCGGGGTGGCAGGCAGTGATTAGTGGGGTACCGCAGGGATCAGTGCTTGGGCCCCAGCTATTCACAATATATATCAATGATTTGGATGAGGGAACCAAATGTAATATTTCCAAGTTTGCTGACGACATGAAACTAGGTGGGAATGTGAGTTGTGAGGAGTATGCAAAGAAGCTTCAAGGCGATTTAGACAAGTTGAGTGAGTGGGCAAATACATGGCAGATGCAGTATAACGAGGATAAATGTGAAATTATCCATTTCAGTAGGAAAAACAGGAAGGTAGAGTATTATTTAAATGGTGATAGATTGGGAAATGCTGATGTACAAAGGGACCTGGGTGTCCTTGTACACCAGTCACTGAAAGCAAACATGCAGATGCAGCAAGCAGTTAGGAAGGCAAATGGTATATTGGCCTTCATTGCAAAAGGATTTGAGTACAGGAGCAAGGATGTCTTACTACAGTTATACAGGGCCTTGGTGAGACCACACCTGGAGTACTGTGTGCAGTTTTGGTCTCCTTACCTAAAAAAGGATATACTTGCCATAGAGGGGGTGCAGCAAAGGCTCACAAGACTGGTTCCTGGGATGGCAGGACTGTCGTATGAAGAGAGATTGGGTCGACTAGACCTGTATTCACTGGAGTTTAGAAGAATGAGAGGGCATCTCATTGAAACGTATAACATTCTGACAGGGCTAGACAGACTGGATGCAGGGAGAATGTTTCCCCTGGCTGGGGGGGTCTAGAACGAAGGGTCACAGTCTCAGGATACGGGGTAGGACATTTAGGACTGAGATGAGGAGAAACTTCTTCACTCAGAGGGTGGTGAACCTGTGGAATTCTCTACCGCAGAAGGCTGTGGAGGCCAAGTCACTGAATATATTTAAGAAGGAGACAGATAGATTTCTGGACACAAAAGTCATCAAGGGGTATGGGGAGAGAGCGGGAATATGGTATTGAGATAGAGGATCAGCCATGATCATATTGAATGGCGGAGCAGGCTCGAAGGGCCGAATGGCCTACTCCTGCTCCTATTTTTCTATGTTTCTATGTTTCTAAACGTTCCCTGGCAACAGAACATTGACAGCAAAAAAAGCTTAAAAAGGTGCCGGCTGAAAAGACGACAAGAATATTGCTCCATGAAAAGTTCAGGGTGCAGTCCCCCTGTGCCCCCTTCAAAAACGTACCTTGTTGCTTTTCTGCTGTCCTGCGCAGTACGTTGAAGGGTCATCTTACCCTTGACCGCCTGCGGTACGAGTGAAGTTCAAAATAAACAACTCGCATCTAAGACACCAATTCCAGACTCTGAGTCAGGACTTGCTCTGTCAGTTAAAAGGAAAAGATTCCCTTTGTTTCGTAACCTGTCATTTCTCATTTTCCCTCTACCGCTCAAACTCCCGAGCAGAATCTTCAATTTTTTATGTGTTTTGTTTGAGTTGAAAACAAGCTGAAGCTGAAGCAAATTTTAAAGGGGACTCGCTGCCATCTAAAACTATGAAATCCGGCATATCATATTTACTTCCCGTAAAACTTTATTGATTTGATAGAACATAATTCGTCTTTCGGATGAGACGTTAAACCGAGGCCCTGTCTGCTCTCTCAGGTGAACGTAAAAGATCCCATGGCACTATTTAGAAGAAGAGCAGGGGGGAGGTCTCCCCGGTGTCCTGGCCAATATTTATCCCTCAACCAACATCACTAAAAACAGATGATCTGGTCATTATCACATTGCTGTTTGTGGGAGCTTGCTGTGCGCAAATTGGCTGCCGCGTTTCCTACATTACAACAGTGACTACACTTCAAAAGGTACTTCATTGGCTGTAAAGTGCTTTGTGATGTCCTGAGATCATGAAAGGCGCTTTATAAACGCAAGTCTTTCTTTCTTTTTGCAAGTCTTTCTTTATTCAGTCAACTGTTGGCATGATAGACTTTTGGACCCTGGAGGAATCAAGGGATATGGAGATCGGGCGGGAAAGTGGAGTTGAGGTCGATGATCAGCCATGATCTTATTGAATGGCGGAGCAGGCTCGAGGGGCCGTATGGTCTATTCCTGCTCTTACTTCTTATGTTCTTATGTTTATGCCTTGGGACATAATGGTGGGTAAATGGAATTGATCGGCCATGAGCAGGCTTGAGGGGCTGAATGGCCTCCTAATGATCCTGTGATAATGTGTGAAGTAGTGGGAGGATTTGCAGGCAGATTAACAATAACAACAACAACTTGTACATATATAACGCTTAAGATGTAGTAAAACATTCCAAGGCGCTTCACAGGAGCGATTATCAAACAACAGTTGACACCAAGCTACATAAGGAGATATTGGGGCAGAGCTCGGTCAAAGAGGTAGGTTTTAAGGAGCGTCTTCAAGGAGGAGAGAGAGGTAAAGAGGCGGAGAGGTTCAGGGAGGGAATTCCGGAGCTTAGGGCCCAGGCAGCTGAAGGCAGGGCCACCGATGGTGGAGCGATTGAAATCGGGGATGCTCAAGAGGGCAGAATTGGAGGAGCATCTTAAAGGAGTAAAGAGAGATAGAGAGATGGAAAGGCACCTGAAAGCAAGACCGCCAATGGTGGAGCGATGAGAATCGGGGATGTGCAAGAGGCTAGAGGAGTGCAGATATCTCGGAGGGTGGTAGGGCTGGTAGGGAGATTACAGAGATAGGGAGGGGGCAAGGCCATGGAAGGATTTGAAAACATGGATGAGAATTTTTAAATCGAGGCATAGTTTAACCGGAAGCCAATGTAGGTCAGCGAGCACAGGGGTGATGGGTGAACGGGACCTGGTGCGAGTTAGGACATGGACAGCAGAGCTTTGGATGACCTCAAGTTTACATAGGGTAGAACATGGGAGGGCAGCCAGGAGTGCGTTGGAATAGTCAAGGCATGGATGACGGTTTCAGCAGCAGATGAGCTGAGGCTGAGGCAGGGGTGGAGTCTGACAGGGGGGCGTTATTGCTGTTTTCATATCTTCACACGCTCTTCCCTTGGAGAACTGTGTGAAGCAGTGTGAGGATTCGCGGGCTGATTAACAGTTTGACGGGCCGCGACGTGAACACTCCTTCCATGGCCGTAACCACTTTACACCAACTCATGGGGTGGGGGGGGTTAGTCCTAGACGGGGGAGGTGTTTATGGGCTCCCACATCCCATACAATGAGGGAGGGGGTTACCCACACCCACTGGACACAAGTATCCCGCTGGATGTCAACCCAGAATTCAGAGCTGGGGCTCCGATCGCCACTCGCCGGGACTGTCTGGAGCGGGAGCTGGAACCCTGCACCTTCTGACTCAGAGGCAGGAAGCCGACCTCAAAGTGATCTCCTTACCTAAGAAAGGATATACTTGCCATAGAGGGAGTGCAGCGAAGGTTCACCAGACTGATTCCTGGGACGGCAGGACTGTCGTATGAGGAGAGATTGGGTCGACTAGGCCTGTATTCACTAGAGTTTAGAAGAATGAGAGGGGATCTCATTGAAACGTATAAAATTCTGACAGGGCTAGACAGACTGGATGCAGGGAGGATGTTTCCCCTGGCTGGGGGGTCTAGAACAAGGGGTCACAGTCTCAGGATACGGGGTAGGACATTTAGGACTGAGATGAGGAGACATTTCTTCACTCAGAGGGCGGGGAGCCTGTGGAATTCTCTACCACAGAAGGCTGTGGAGGCCAAGTCACTGAATATATTTAAGAAGGAGATAGATAGATTTCTAGACACAAAAGGCATCAAGGGGTATGAGGAGAAAGCGGGAATATGGTATTGAGATAGAGGATCAGCCATGATCATATTGAATGGCGGAGCAGGCTCGAAGGGCCGAATGGCCTACTCCTGCTCCTATTTTTCTATGTTTCTATGTTTTTTATGTCAAAAGCTCCCTCCCTGTAGATCAGTGGCCATGATAATTATACATCGTGCGTTACATGGAGCAACACCCGTGTTAACTTACCAAAGGAGATCTGCTGACAATTAACAAATGGTAAATGCTGTTTAGCTTGCTCTCAAACACAACTCTTCCGCAAGTCTCTCAACACTGCGCGATGTCTTTTGAAAAATGGGAAAAAATGGAGATCTCTCATTTGACTGGACCGTAAAGTTGCCGATATTCCCTGGTGATCGCTTAAAGTGTTTATACTCCGCTGCCTGAGATTCTAGCAGAGTTGAAATAAACTGTCTGATGCGGGATACATGACCAAAATGTCTTTTCCCTTTACAGATACTGACTGACCTGCTGTGTATTTCCAGCAAATCCTGTTTTTGGCTCATTTCACTGACTGGGAGTGTATTTTCCAGCTGAGCCACTGGGGCAGGTGAATATCCTTTTGTTCAGCACTCTTGCCTCCGTATCAGAAGGTCCTGGGTTCAAGTCCCACTCCAGGGACTCGAGCACCCAATCTCGGCTGACACTCCCAGTGCAGTGCTGAGGGGGGCGCTGCACTGTCGGAGGTGCCATACTTCGGATGAGACTTTAAACCGAGGCCCCGTCTGCTCTCTCAGGTGGACGTAAAAGATCCCACGGTACTATTTCAAAGAAGAGCAGGGGAGTTCTCCCCGGTGTCCTGGGCCAATATTTATCCCTCAATCAACATCACTGAAACAGATGATCTGGTCATTATCACATTGCTGTTTGTGGGAGCTTGCTGTGTGTAAATTGGCTGCCGCGTTTCCTACATTACAACAGTGACTGCACTTCAAAAAGTACTTTGGGACATCCTGAGGTCGTGAAAGACGCTGTAGAAATGTAAGCTTTTCTTTTGTTTACTTTCTCGCCTATGTTAAAATAGCACAGACCGGACCTTTTTCGCATGAACATCACGAATGCGTTAAGTTTCATGAGAAAGTAGTCTATCGGCAATATACCTTTAAGAACCTCCATGCTACTCGAGCTGTCCTACTCTGCGCTCTGTATTTTATTGCTTAACACTGTGATTCGAGATAAGGTTCTTAATAAAGGCTACTGACAGGGAGTGAAAGCATTCACGAGAAAAATAACACACTCTCCATGCCGGATTACAATGTACCGGTACATATTATACTATCATTAATCATAGTCATTCCGATCTGAGTGGCATCACAAAGACGCTATTGTGACAGTAACAACTTCAGCTGTCGAGAGCTGTTCAAACTGCGATACGTTCATTCCCCGCCCACCCCAGAGAAACAGGTTGGCCCACCCCATAAAATTAAATCTTGGCTCCCGTGATTCAGTTGGGAAATGGATCGCCCCGATCCTTGCTCCCTCTGTTCCGCCTCCAAAATGCAACTTAGCCATCGAGGTCAAGATGGCCCACGGTTTGATCCCCGCGCTGCGCTGAGTTAGTTGATTTTGGGCCAAGGTGGCAACAGGGCAGCTGGAACTGTCCTCACTGCCTCTGGCTTAGGGCAGGAAGGAGAAGAAACCAGCTGGAATTGCTGCTCCTGACCACTATCCAGTGGTTTCCTGCTGGGGAGTAGCTGTTCGGTCATGCCATGTTGTGATGGCATAGCCAGCGATGGAACTCACTATTGACATAGAATAGGCAATGGGGGTGAGGTGGTGGAGGGTGAGGGTATTGATGGTGTAATGGGGTGGAGGGTGAGGGTATTGATAGTGTAATGGGGTGGAGTGTGAGGGTATTGATAGTGTAATGGGGTGGAGGGTGAGGGTATTGATGGTGTAATGGAGTGGAGGGTGAGGGTATTGATGGTGTAATGGAGTGGAGGGTGAGGGTATTGATGGTGTAATGGAGTGGAGGGTGAGGGTATTGATGGTGTAATGGAGTGGAGGCTGAGGGTATTGATGGCGTAATGGAGTGGAGGGTGAGGGTATTGATGGTGTAATGGGGTGGAGTGTGAGAGTATTGATGGTGTAATGGGGTGGAGTGTGAGGGTATTGATGGTGTAATGGAGTGGAGGGTGAGGGTATTGATGGTGTAATGGAGTGGAGGGTGAGGGTATTGATGGTATAATGGGGTGGAGTGTGAGGGTATTGGCAGAACAGGCTAAAGGGGCTGTATGGCCTACTCATGTTCCTATGTACCTGCCTTAGTGGGCTTCTTACATATTGGGTATTAAGGATATATCTGTCACCTGGCACACTTAATGGTAACTATTAAATCTGTTTTTATATATTTTTTAAACAGATGTAGAACTTACATTTCTACAGCAACTTTCACAACCTCAGGACATCCCAAGGCGCTTTACAGCCAATGAAGTACTTTTTGGAGTGTAGTCACTGTTGTAGTGTAGGAAACACAGCAGCCAATTTGCACACAGCAAGCTCCCACAAACAACAATGTGATAATGACCAGATAATCTGTTTCTAGTGATGTTAATTGAGGGATAAATATTGGCCAGGACACCGGGGAGAACTCCCTGTACTTCTTCGAAATAGTGCCGTGGGATCTTTTACGTCCACCTGAGAGAGCAGACGGGGCCTCGGTTTAACGTCTCATCCGAAAGACGACACCTCCGACGGTGCAGCGCTCCCTCAGCACTGCACTGGGAGTGTCAGCCTGTGAACGAGCAGGCTCCCAATACTCACTGCGCAGCCTGACACATGGCAACTACACTAACCGGGTGAGGACCTCAGCTCCTGGTGATCAGTACTATTCGGTCCTTGGAGGAGAAACCCGGAAGGGGGAGAAAAATAGAGTTAAGTCCAGTTGCAAAACAAAACTTAAGGGCCATAAATGTAAGTTAGTCAGCAAGAAATCCAATAGGGAATGCAGGAGAAATTTCTTTACCCAGAGAGTGGTGAGAATGTGGAACTCGCTACCACAGGGAGTGGTTGAAGCAAATAGTACGGATGCATTTTTTAACTTCGTTTATGGGATGTGGGCGTCGCTGGCAAGGCCAGCATTTATTGCCCATCCCTAGTTGCCCTTGAGAAGGTGGTGGTGAGCCGCCTTCTTGAACCGCTGCAGTCCGTGTGGTGAAGGTGCTCCCACAATGCTGTTAGGGAGGGAGTTCAGGATTTTGACCCAGCGACGATGAAGGGACGGTCGATATACTTCTAAGTCAGGATGGTGTGTGACTTGGAGGGGAACTTGGAGGTGGTGGTGTTCCCATGCGCCTGCTGCCCTTGTCCTTCTAGGTGGAAGAGGTCGTGGGTTTGGGAGGTGCTGCCGAAGAAGCCTTGGCGAGTTGCTGCAGTGCATCTTGTAGATGGTACACACTGCAGCCACGGTATGCCGGTGGTAGAGGGAGTGAATGTTTAAGGTGGTGGATGGGGTGCCAATCAAGCGGGCTGCTTTGTCCTGGATGGTGTCAAGCTTCTTGAGTGTTGTTGGAGCTGCACTCATCCAGGCAAGTGGAGAGTATTCCATCACACTCCTTACTAAGGGGAAGCTAGATAAACACATGAGGGAGGAAGGAATAGAAGGATATGCTGACAGGGTTTGATGAAGTGGGGTGGAAGGAGGTTCACGTGGAGCATAAACACCGACATTTTTAAAAATTCATCCATGGGATGTGGGCATCGCTGGCAAGGCCAGCATTTATTGCCCATCCCTAATTGCCCTTAACTGAGTGGCTTGCTAAGGCATTTCAGAGAGCAGTCAAGAGTCAACCACAGTGCTGTGGGTCTGGTGTCACATATAGGCCAGACCGGGTAAGGACGACAGATTTCCTTCCCTCAAGGACATTAGTGAACCAGATGGGTTTTTACGACAATCCGGTAGTTTCATGGTCACCACTACTGGGATACTAGCTTTTTTATTCCAGATTTATTTATTAACAGAATTTAAATTCCCCAGATCATTTCGTCTAGGCCTCTGGTTTACTAGTCCGGTAACATAACCGCTATACTACTGTTCCCTCGTAGACCCATTGGGCCGAATGGCCTGTGTCTGTGCTGTACATTCAATGTGATTCCTGATTGTCTCCATCAAACGTAGGGACGCGACGTAGCTGCAGCAATGCCAAAGCTTATTGAAAGATGACAGGCAGCAAGCCTTTGAGAAGAGTGTGATCGAGGCCAGGGCACGGGTCAGTCGCAGCTGATTATGCAGATTTGTTTGCCGTACACCAGGGGCTGATGTTGAAATCGTACGCACTTAACACTTTGACTGAACCGCCACCAGTTTCGATGAGGGAAGTGTCAGACGTGGCTCAGTTGCGGCACACTCGCCTCTGAGTCAGAAGGTTGTGGGTTCACAGTCCCACTCCAGGGACTTGAGCATATAAAGCTAGGCTGACACTCCAGTGCAGTGCTGAGGGAGTGCTGCACTGTCGGAGGTGCCGTCTTTCGGATGAGATGTTAAACCGAGGGCCGTCTGCTTTCTCATGTGGACGTAAAAGATCCCATGGCACTATTTTGAAAAAGAGCAGGGGAGTTATCCCCGGTGTCCTGGCCAATATTTCTCCCTCAACCAGCATGACAAAAAAAAAACAGATTATCTGGTCATTATCACATTGCTCTTTGTGGGAGCTTGCTGTGTGCAAATTGTCTGCCACATTACAATAGTGACTACACGCCAAAAAAAAGTACTTCATTGGCTGTAAAACGCTTTGAGACGTCTGGTGGTCGTGAACGGCGCTATATAAATGCAAATCTTTCTTTCTTGCTGAACACCAGAATGAAGGATATCTTCTGCTAATTTCAACAAATTTTATTCATTCCGCAGAAATAAACACATTGCACTCGACAATGAGGAGAGGACGACTCCAATTACTGCGATTGAGAAAGTGCAGAGTTAATTAAGTGCATTACTAATCAATCTTCACTACTCTGCAATGGTTCTTAAGAGCGTGCAGTCGCACTACAATTCTCAATTAAGAGAGTTACAATGGGGGGAAAATGATTTCCCAAATATAGTTGCTGCTGTTGACTTCACTTCAGTGAATACCCAAGCAGCAAGCAGCAAATATTTTCACTAACTGCCTCACAATCAGAACCATCCCAAACTGTTTTTCTATCTGCCCTGCATTCGACCCTGTTGTCCTGGCAGTTTCCCTGAGGAAGGACATACTTGCCTCGGAGGCGGTGCGACAAAGGTTCACTAGATTGATCCCTGGGGTGAGAGGGTTGTCCTATGTGGAGAGATTGTGTAGAATGGGCCTATACTCTCTGGGAGTTTAGAAGAATGAGAGGTGATCTCATTGAAAGGTATAAGATTCTGAAGGGCAGATGCTGAGAGGTTGTTTCCCCTGGCTGGAGAGTCTAGAACTAGGGGGGTCACAGTCTCAGGATAAGGGGGCGGCTATTTAAGACTGAGATGAGGAGGAACTTCTTCACTCAGAGGGTTGTGAATCTTTTGGAATTCTCTGCCCCAGAGGGCTGTGGATGCTCAGTCGTGGAGTATATTCAAGGCTGAGATCGATAGATTTTTAAACTCATGGGGAATCAAGGGATATGGAGATCGGGCGGGAAAGTGGAGTTGAGGTTGAAGATCAGCCATGATCTTATTGAATGGCAGGACAGGCTCGAGGGGCCGAATGGCCGACTCCTGCTCCTAATTCTAATGTTCTTATGTTCCCCCTGACAATGCACTGTTTGAGCAAACAGCGCACAAAGGGGTGCTATGCCATTGCACCAACCATTGAGCTAGCAGTAGGGTAGCCATTTGCCAAGCCTCCAGGGTGGTCCTGGAGTCTCCAGGAATGAAAGATTAATCACTGTTGTGAGCAAATACCCGGGGGGGGAAAAAAATCATAGGGGCGTTAAAAAAAAATTGTGTGACCTAATTGAGGTGTTCAAGATGATTAAAGGATTTGGAAGGGTAGATGGAGAGAAAGTATCTCCTCAGGTGAGGGAAGTCCAGGAGAAGGGGGCATAACTTTAAATTAGAGCCAGGCCGTTCAGGGGTGATGTGTGAAGAAGTGTTGCCTGACATCACTCCTGAACGGCCGAGCTCTAATTTTAAGATTATGCCCCGATCGCACATTGCATTATGATTAATGGTTTGCATTTCACCGAGTCCCTTCTGCATCGTCCCAAAAATCGACCGCATTAATAGTGAGACGCAATTAGTGACTGCCTGGCATTCCTTACCGTTCGACTAGCTTTCCATTACAATTTACCGGGGAAAATTCAAACTAATATGCCACTGGGATCTTCCAGCCAATTTGCGCACAGCAAGATCCCACAAACAGCAATGAGATAATGACCAGAGAATTTGTTTCAGTGATGTTGGTTGAGGGATAAATGTTGGGGTTGGGGGTCACTGAATGGAGTAGGTTGGGTTGGGGTCATTAACTGGAGTAGGGGGAGGTTGGGGATCACTGATTGGACAAGGTCGGCATTGGGGGGTAATTGATTGGAGTAGGTGGGGTTTGGGGGGGTCTGTGATTGGTGTAGGTGGGTGTTTGGGGGTCTGTGATTGGTGTAGGTAGGTGTTTGGGGGTCTGTGATTGGTGTAGGTGGGGGTTGGGGGTCTGTGATTGGTGTAGGTGGGGGTTGGGGGGTCTGTGATTGGTGTAGGTGGGGTTTGGGGGTCTGTGATTGGTGTAGGTGGGTGTTTGGGGGTCTGTGATTGGTGTAGGTGGGGGTTGGGGGTCTGTGATTGGTGTAGGTGGGGGTTGGGGGATCTGTGATTGGTGTAGGTGGGGGTTGGGGGGTCTGTGATTGGTGTAGGTGGGGTTTGGGGGTCTGTGATTGGTGTAGGTGGGGTTTGGGGGTCTATGATTGGTGTAGGTGGGTGTTTGGGGGTCTGTGATTGGTGTAGGTGGGGCGTTGGGTTTACTGAAATATAAATATTCACAGGACAGCACAAGGAACATCCGCTATTCCCAGCAAAATTCACAGTTGCTATCAATTACTGACATCTGGGGACAATTTTCTTGTTTTTATGGCAGGATGTAGGTCGATTGAAAACAGTTCCTCAGAGTGTGTACCAGGGATTGTGGGTAACATCTCAATGCAAGTTACTGAGAAATAAATCTACCTTGGTGATGTTTTTTTATATCGGACAGGTTCTTAACAGTGTGGACCCGCTCTGGATCCCAATGATTTGTGCTGGCTCAGTCCCAAGGTAAACACAATCTTGGTCTTACTGGAGTAATTAATCTGCTGTGTGAATGCGGGTAACAATGCAGTAACTGTCTGACCGTTTGCCGCTGGCTGATTCTTTTGCTGTAACAGAGGCAATGGCGGGCTGCCAAAGCTCCCTCTCCCTCCCTCCATCCGCTCCCCCCTCCCCCCCACCCTCCACATCCACTTAGCAGACTTTCAAAACCCTGTCATCAGCAACAACCCAGATTTAGGTTCGAACCAACCAATCTCCTTGCTTTGAGCTGCACGTTGCATCCATAATTTATGTTGATCTGCGTCAATCCTTCTTCATGTACTCTCTCGTCTGCCAACTGACCCTTCGCAGAGCTTGTACGTGATGAGTAACAGTTTAACAGGAGTGCATCTCCAAGCAGTGATTTTTTTTTTAAAAGGAGACAAGGTTGAGGAAATCCGGTTCCTTTCTCTTTATTGAGCAAAGAATAAGGTTTGGAGGCCACCTCATTACAGTGCTGAAGATGATGAAGAGGATAGACTGAGGGGAGATGGGCAAATGGAAGGATTCAAATACCTTGGTGTGCATGTACATAGATCCCTGAAGCCAGCAGGACAGGTAGATAAGGTGGTTAAAAAGGCATATGGGATACTTGCCTTCATTAGCCGAGGCATAGAATATAAGAGCAGGGAGGTTATGATGGAGCTGTACAAAGCGCTAGTTAGGTCACAGCTGGAATACTGTGTGCAGTTCTGGTCGCCACACTATAGGAAGGATAAATGTGAGAAGTTGCACAACACCAGGTTATAGTCCAACAGCTTTATTTGAAATCACAAGCTTTCGGAGCGCTGCTCCTTCGTCAGGTGAAGTGAAGAGATGCATATAGGCTACTATATGCATCTCTTCACTTCACCTGACGAAGGAGCAGCGCTCCGAAAGCTTGTGATTTCAAATAAAGCTGTTGGACTATAACCTGGTGTTGTGCGACTTCTCACATTTGTCCACCCCAGTCCAACACCGGCATCTCCGCATCATAGGAAGGATGTAATTGCATTGGAGAGGGTGCAGAGGAGATTCACCAGGATGTTACCTGGGCTGGAGCGCTTCAGCTATGAAGAGAGACTGGACAGGCTGGGGTTGTTTTCCTTAGAGCAGAGAAGGCTGAGGGGGGATCTGATTGAGGTGTACAAAATTATAAGGGGCATAGATAAGGTAGATAGAAAGGAACTTTTCCCCTTAGTAGAGGGCTCAATAACCAGGGGGCATAGTTTCAAGGTAAGGGGCAGGAGGTTTAGAGGGGATTTGAGGAAAAACTTTTACACCCAGAGGGTGGTTGGAATCTGGAACTCACTGCCTGAAAGGGTGGTAGAGGCAGGAACCCTCACAACATTCAAGAAGCATTTAGATGAGTACTTGAAACGCCATAGCTTACAAGGCTACGGACCAAGTGCTGGAAAATGGGATTAAAATAGACAGGGCTTGATGGCCGGCGCGGACACGATGGGCCGAAGGGCCTCTTTCTGTGCTGTATAACTCTATGACTCTATGACTCTATGACCAGGAGGCATCTGTTTTCAAGGAAGAAAGAGAGGCAGAGCTTGCTTGCACAGACAATAATAGAGTTGTGGAAGGAATTGCCAGAGAATGCCACTGGAATGGCCAGTATCAATAAACGACAGAGGCTGAAGGTTTTCTCTGTGTACGCTATTTGTCACAAAGCCGTTAAACTGTTCTTTAGAAACAGTTCTGTTATACACAGCGCACAAAGATGAAATCTTCTTCCGAGATGTAGTTCTGGAGAGAAAAGGCAATGAGGGATGTCATGGGAAGTTGGGTTGGTGGGCTTGGCCTCAGTCATAAAGGGACAGTCCAGTTGGTGCAAATTATCTTTTTCTCTCCTGAAAGGACGCTCTCATGTTGCAGATCATAATGGAATTGCTAAATTGTATTGAGATCACTTCTTCCCCATCTATGGTTTTATCGCCACCACCCGCCACCGCCCTCCGCCCCCACCCAGTGTGTTCGCACACTGTCATTTTCCTCGTGTGCTTGTTAAACCACTGCAGCTTCTAGTAAAATACACCTTCACATTTTTCAAAGTTCAAATCATGTGCTACAATACCACTTCAGTTCAAATTATGATTCAATTGCTGCAGCCTGCAGACTGTCACAATTCATCATGGTGCATGCTGTACGCTTCAATAGAAACTTGTTGAAAGCAGAATAGGACCATCCTCAGAGGTTCAAGGTTCAGTCTCTGATCTGTGCTGAGATAGGAACAGTATTTGCACCACGATGTAGCTATGTACAAAGCTAGGTGGGTAAGTAAGCTGTGAGGAGGACACAAAGGGATATAGATAGACTGTGTGAGTGGGCAGTAAGGTGGCAGATGGAGCATAATGTGGGGAAATGTGAGGTTATTCACTTTGGTAGGAAGAATAGAAAAACAGAATATTTTTTATAGGTGAGAAACTATTAAATGTTGGTGTTCAGAGAGATTTAGGTGTCCTCGTACAGGAAACACAGAGAGTTAGCAAGCAATTAGGAAGGCAAATGGCATGTTGGCCTTTATTACAAGGGGTTTGGAGTACAAGAGTAAGGAAGTTTTGCTACAATTGTACAGGGCTTTAGTGAGACCACACCTAGAGTACTGTGCACGCCTGAGAGGGCAGACAGGGTCTCGGTTTAACACCTCAGCCAAAGGACACCACCTCCGGCAGTGCAGCACTCCCTCACTACTGCACTAGAGTGTCAGCTTGGATTATGTGCTCAAGTCTCTGGAGTGGAACTGTGAACCCACGACCTACTGACTCAAATCCACTGAGCCACGGAAGAAGCATTTTCTCAGAGTGCATTCTGATGTGAGCAACCGTCCACTGCAATCCCACATTAATAAAAAGTAATTTAATGTAAGGGCCGTGCATCAGATTTAAAATTCAAAATCCTGGAATGGGAACAGTTAGTAATCTCTCCCTAAGATAAATACAAGCCCACAAGGGAGGTTTACCGACGCTTCACTGAAGATTTAAGAGAAGCTCAGCATCAATTCTAAGGAGTCCAATATCATCTATTCAGGAATCGCTTTTGACTTCACTTCAAGCTGAGATGGTGCTGTCAGGCATGTATGGTGGTACAGTTTATAAAAATGGAGATATATAACACCTTATCACATCTCTCAAGAAACATTTCAAAGCACTTCACATGCAATTAATTACTTTGAAGTGCATTGGCTGTTATGTACACAAATGCGGCAGCCATTTTGCGCACAGCACGATCCCACATCCAGCAGTAAGAGGAATGGCCAGTTAATCTGTTTTATGGTGGTGTTAGTTGAGTGAGGAACATCAACCAGATCACCAAGAGAACTCCTTACTCTTCTTCTAAGCGATCTTTCTCCTCTGTGTCAGCCAATGGCTCAGTGGATAGCACTCTCGCCTCTGAGTCAGAAGCTTGTGGGTTCAAAGTCCCCACTCCAGAGACTTGAGCACAAAAAGGTAAGCTGACACTCCCAGTGCAGTGCTGAGGGAGTGCTGCACTGTCGGAAGTGCTGTCTTTTGGATGAGACATTAAACCAAGGCCCCGTCTGCCCTCTCAGGTGGACGTAAAAGATCCCATGGCACTATTTCGAAGAAGAGCAGGGGAGTTCTCCCCAATGTCCTAGCCAATATTTATCCCTCAACCAACATAACAAAAACAGATTATCTGATCATTATCGCATTGCTGTTGGTGGGAGCTTGCTGTGTGCAAATTGGCTGCCACGTTTCCTGCATTACAACAGTGACTACACTTCAAAATTTCTTCATTAGCTGTAAAGCGCTTTGGGACGTCTGGTGGTCATCAAAGGCGCTATATAAATGCAAGTCTTTCTTTCTTTATCTTTCCTGGCCGGCCTCCCAAATATCACCCTCTGTAAACTTGAGCTCATCCAAAACTCTGCTGCCCGTGTCCTAACTTGCACCAAGTCCCGCTCACCCATCACCCCCTGTGCTCGCTGACCTACATTGGCTCCCGGTCTGGCAACGCCTCGATCTTACAATCCTTGCTCATCCTTGCAATCAAATCCCTCCATGGCTTTGACCCTCCCCACCTCTGCAACCTCCTCCAGCCTTACATCCCTCCGAGAACTCTGCACTCCTGGCCTCTTGCGCATCCCCGATTTCCTTCATTCCACCATTGGTGGCCTTCAGCTGCCTAGACCCTAAGCTCTGGAATTCGCTCTCTAAATCTCTCCATCTCTCCAACTCTCTCTGGTCTTTTAAGACGCTCCTTGAAACCTACCTCTTTGACCAAGCTTTTGGTCACTGGTCCTAATATCTCCTTATGTGTCTCGGTGTCAAAATTTTTGCCTGATTACGCTCCTGTGAAGCGCCTTGGGATGTTTTAACTACGTTAAAGGCGCTATATAAAATGTAAGTTGTTGTTGGAGTGGGATGTGGCTTAACATCTCATCCAAGGGTTGGCACCTGTGGCATTGCAACAGTCCTGTGGTATTAACTTGGAGTGTCAGACCAGAATATGTGCTCAAGTCCTGGAGTGGGATTTACATAAACAGCCTCCTGAATCAGAGATGAGATTGCTACCAACAGAACCAAGCCAGCAATCACCAGCTGTCCCGTGCCTTTCAGAAGAAACCTTCAGCACAGATCATTTGCATTGAGAGCAAACATATTGGACCCAGAATTTGCTGGGGATGTCACGGCGAGTTTACCAGCACTCGCTGTTATTAACGTGTGAATCGTCCAGCTCGCCTCAACCTTCCCGTAAGTTTCAAGAAATTGCTGCATTTGCGCATTCATTACCCATTAAACTCGTCACGGAAAGTTAGGGCTGGTACTTAACAGCGTAAGGACTCTGTTAATGAAGAGACTTATGTTCCTGCAATGCCTCTCAACCTCTCCAGCCCAGAAAGGGAACAATTGAAACTGTGGAGTCTCATTCCTGCAGGTAGTAAATTGTTGTTAGAGGTTTTTCAAAATTTTAATTTTTTTTTCTTACTTTTCCTTTCTGTCTCTCTTAATCCACCTTTCCCTCTCTTTATTTCTCTTTCTGTACCTGATTTGACTCTAATTCACTCTATTTCCTTTTCCATCATTCCTCTGCTTCTTTCTCAATCCCTAAGTCTCACCGGTTAAGAAGATAGACTGTTGATCCCGTCGTTCACCAAGGTCCCAGATGCCCATTGTCCTCGTTCTTCCAGCAAGTTACCAACTCATTCTTCCAGCAAGTTACAGGGCAAAGGATTTGCAAGCTGGAGGGTGAGGGAAATTGTCTAACTAATGCGGCATGCCGCGAGAGGCTCTGCTCCAGCAAATTCTGGGCCATTATTTATCCTATTCCTCCCTGCACGTTCTCTTCTCCTCAACTGATTCCCGGTATGGTTTTATTGGGCTCAGGCTGCCCTCTTGTCTCTCATCGGAGTGAGTGTTCTTTAGTTGCGAGCTGAGACGGTGAGTGTTGGCAGGCTATTACACCATGGGGGCTGGTGGGAAGCTTAGAGGTGTCGAGGACCCTACCTCCTCCCTGATTGAAATGAGCAAATTTGCACAAATTGGCTGCTGCGTTTCCTACATTACAACAGTGACTATACTTTCCCCGGTGTCCTGGCTAATATTTATCCCTCAGTCAACATTATCACATTGCTGTTTGTGGGAGCTTGCTGTGTGCAAATTGGCTGCCACGTTTCCTGCATTACAACAGTGACCACACTTCAAAAAGTACTTCCTTGGCTGTGAAGCGCTTTGAGACATCTGGTGGTCATGAAAGGCGTTGTAGAAATGTAAGTCTTTCTTTCTTCTTTCTTTCTAACAGGGGTCCTGGATAGCAAGCCAGGAGCAGAAATCGTGGCTGCATTTTCCTTCTCCTAGTCCAAGTCCACTAAGATCATCTGTAGCCCCGGAGCCAGGACCCACCTGGGATCAGTTAACTCGGCCCAAATACATGTTGTATTTCCTTTCAGTCGGACAAGGGTTTGAACAAAAGAAGTATTTCCGGTGGATTTTTGAAAGTTGCTTCGATTGGTTCTTCAGCACATTCCTCTTTTATTGCACCAGAGATGGTATTTAGTGAAGCCAGAGTTCTGGCCCCTTCTACACTGCATAACCACTTCAAACAGAAGCCACTCGGATGCTGACTGCACTGTGCAATCTTTCCATATATAGTAAAAAGAAAAGAAAGACTTGTATTTCTATAGCGCCTTTCACATCCGCAGGACGTCCCAAAGCGCTTTACAACAACAACAACTTGTATTTATATAGCACCTTTAACGTAGTAAAACGTCTCAAGGCGCTTCACAGGAGCGATTATCAAACAAAATTTGACACCGAGCCACAGAAGGAGATATTAGGGCAGATGACCAAAAGCTTGGTCAAAGAGGTAGGTTTTAATTACATAGGATATACGGCACAGAAACAGGCCGTTCGGCCCAACCAGTCCATGCCGGCGTTTATGCTCCACTCGAGCCACCTCCCGTCTTTCCTCATCTAACTCTGTCAGCGTAACCCGCTATTCCCTTCGTCCTCATATGCTTATCTAGCCTCCCCTTAAATGCATCTCTGCTATTTGCCTCAACCACTCCCTGTGGTAGCGAGTTCCACCTTCTCACCACTCTCTGGGTAAAGAAGTTTCTTAAAGGAGGAGAGAGAGGCGGAGAGTTTTAGGGAGGGAATTCCAGAGCTTAGGGCCCAGGCAGCTGAAGGCACGACCACCAATGGTGGAGCGATGAAAATCAGGAGGCCAGAGACCAGAATTAGAGGAGCGCAGAAATCTCGGAGCGTTGTGGTGCTGGAAGAGGTTACACAGACAGCCAATGAAGTACTTTTTTGAACTGCTGCAATGTGGGAAATGCGGCAGCCAATACGCGCACAGAAAGCTCCCACAGACAGCAATGTGATAAATGACCAGATCATCTGTTTTAATGATGTTGATTGAGGGATAAATATTGGCCCAGGACACCAGGGAAAACTCCGCTGCTCTTCTTCAAAATAGTGCCACGGGTTCTTTTACGTCCACCCGAGAGCACAGACGGGGCCTCGGTTTAACGTTTTATCCCAAGGACAGCACCTGCGACGGTGCAGCGCTTCCCTCAGCACTGCGTTGAAGCATCAGCCTAGTTTACGGGCTCAAGTCCCTGGAGCGGGGGCTTGAACCACAGCCTTCTGACTGAAGAGGCGAGAGAGTGCTGCCCCCCTGAACCACGGCTGACACCATGGTGTGTAGCAGAGTCTACCACGTACCAGTAACCACAATCAGCTGCAAACAAAGATTTATTTGTATGAATTGCTTTATTTTCTGGTCACTGGGCATTTTTCCCAATGGCCAGAGATGCTTCGTAGAGGCTAACAACATGGTTCCTGCATTCTTGGGCTATCAAGCTTGTCAAATAAAATTGCCAACTTGCACAGTCGATTGCGATTGTTTGCATTTCTCATTGCTAGCCCCGTTATCTCCCCTTTCTACCTTATACAGGCATCACTGCAGCAGTGGCATCAGCACCATCACACATCTAACAATTACAATATCAGACAGCTCCCAGCCTTCTAAATATAACCTGTGTATCATTTAAATATTCTGTTTTAAAGTGTAATTTTCAGCCTATAAATAAAGGTTTGCGCCTGACTGAAAATTCATTGCACGTTGTCAATTGTACAAAGGAGAGACGTACTTGGGGTTGCTCCACATTGAAATCCAAATTAATGTCTATCTGATCCACTGCAGAATCTCAATGGGCCAAACCCTTTCCCATCGCTTACACGCTAAACGATTCCAAGGAACCAAACTCCTTTCAATTCACTCCCTTTATACAGAATCTTAATGGACGAATATCCTTTCAGTTCACTTCTATTATACGGAATCCCAAAGGACCAAACCCATTTATTATATGGAATCCCAATGGGGTACACCTCCTCCTATTCACTCCCATTATACAGAATCCCACTGGACAAAACCCCTTTCCGTTCACTCCCATTGTACAGAACCCCATTGGGCTAAACCTCTTCCCAGTCACTCCTATTGTGCACAATCCCAATGGACCAAACCCCTTCCCATTCCCTCCCATTGTACAGAATCCCAATGCACCAAACCCCTTCCCATTCATTCCCATTGTATAGAATCCCAGTGGACCCAACCCCTTTCCGTTCACTCCCATTGTACAGAATCCCAATGGGCTAAACCTCTTCCCAGTCACTCCTATTGTGCACAATCCCAATGGACCAAACCCCTTCCCATTCCCTCCCATTGTACAGAATCCCAATGCACCAAACCCCTTCCCATTCATTCCCATTGTATAGAATTCCAATGGATCAAACCCCTTCCCATTCATTCCCATTGTATAGAATCCCAATGCACCAAACCCCTTCCCATTCACTCCCATTGTATAGAATCCCAGTGGACCCAACCCCTTCCCATTCACTCCCATTGTATAGAATCCCAGTGGACCAAACCCCTTTCAATTCACTTCAATTATACAGAATCCGAAATGGGTCAAATCGTTTTCTCTTCACTTCCATTGTGCACAATTTCTAAGAACAAAAGTTTAATTTGAATACTAAAAAAATTGCAATCCAATCTGAAACTATTCCTCCGTTGTGTGGTTATTAATGCTCAGACTAACTAAATATAGTCAACCCACTGCACCATCGAACCTGGAGCCTGAGGCACATTAACAAATCTAAGTGCTTTATGTGAAATACCATTTTATTTGGTCCTTGTTTTTGCTTGGATTGAATTGCTGAATGAACGATTAGACAGGTTGTGGAACAAAGATGTGCAAACGAGTTATTTTTATCTGTAGCTTAGAGAGCTTGATCTGAGGAGAACATTTCCTGGGCAAGTAAGTGGACATTTATAAGGAACAAACGTGTACCCCCACGTGCACTCCCCTGTCACTAGGATCTCAATAAAAGCTAATTTTCGGACTTTGAGCCTCACCCGTTAAGGCTGTACCCGGGCTTCCTGTTTGTGTTCCATGGGGAAGGCTTCTAGCCGTGGTTCAGTGGGTAGCACACTCACCTCCGAGTCAGAAGGTTGTAGATCCAAGCCCCACACCAGAGACTTGAGCACAATAACTAGGCCGGCACTCCCAGTACTGAGGGAGCGCTGCACTGTCAGAGGGGCAGTACTGAGGGAGCGCTGCACTGTCAGAGGGGCAGTACTGAGGGAGCGCTGCATTGTCAGAGGGGCAGTACTGAGGGAGCGCTGCACTATCAGAGGGGCAGTACTGAGGGAGCCCCGCACTGTCAGAGGGGCAGTACTGAGCTGCATTGTCAGAGGGGCAGTACTGAGGGAGCGCTGCACTGTCAGAGGGGCAGTACTGAGGGAGTCCGCACTGTCGGAGGGGCAGTACTGAGGGAGCGCTGCATTGTCAGAGGGGCAGTACTGAGGGAGTCCGCACTGTCGGAGGGGCAGTACTGAGGGAGCGCTGCATTGTCAGAGGGGCAGTACTGAGGGAGTCCGCACTGTCGGAGGGGCAGTACTGAGGGAGCGCTGCATTGTCAGAGGGGCAGTACTGAGGGAGCGCTGCACTGTCAGAGGGGCAGTACTGAGGGAGTGCTGCACTGTCTGAGGGGCAGTACTGAGGGAGCGCTGCATTGTCAGAGGGGCAGTACTGAGGGAGCGCTGCACTGTCAGAGGGGCAGTACTGAGGTAGCGCTGCACTGTCTGAGGGGCAGTACTGAGGGAGCGCTAAACTGTCAGAGGGGCAGTACTGAGGGAGCGTTGCACTGTCGGAGGGGCAGTACTGAGGGAATGCTGCACTGTCGGAGGTGCCGTCTTTTGCATGAGACGTTAAACTGAGGCCCTGTCTGCCCTCTCAGGTGGATGCAAGAGATCCCACGGCACTATATTGAAGAAGAGCAGGGGAGATCTCCCCGGTGTCCTGGCCAATCCCTCAACCAACATCACAAAAACAGATTATCTGGTCATTCACCTCTGTTGTTTATTGAGTAGGCTAGGCCTATATTCTCTAGAGTTCAGCAGAATGAGAGGTGATCTCATTGAAACATACAAAATTCTGACAGGGCTTGACAGGGTAGATGCGGAGAGGATGTTTCCCCTGGCTGGGGAGTCTAGACCCAGGGGTCACTGTCTCAGAATAAGGGGTCGGCCATTTAGGACTGAGAGGAGGAGAAATTTCTTCACTCAGAGGGTGGTGAATCTTTGGAATTCTCTACCCCAGAGGGCTGTGGAGGCTCAGTCGTTGTGTATATTCAAGACAGAGATCGATAGATTTTTGAATATTAAGAGAATCAAGGGATATAGGGATAGTTCAGGAAATCGGAGATGAGTAGAAGATCAGCAATGTTCTTATTGATTGGCGGAGCAGGCTCGAGGGGCCAAATGGCCGACTCCTGCTCCTATTTCTTATATTCTTATGTTTGTGGGAGCTTTCTGTGTGTAAATTGGCTGTCGCGTTTCCTACATTACAACAGTGACACTTCAAAGGTACTGTGATGCATTTAAGGGGAGGCTTTGATGCATTTAAGGGGAGGCTAGATAAGTATATGAGGGAGAAGGAATAGAGGGTTACGCTGACAGATTTAGATGAGGAAAGACGGGAGGAGGCTCAAGTGGAGCATAAATGCCGGCATGGACTGGTTGGGCCGAATGGCCTGTTTCTGTGCTGTATATTCTATGTAAACGCTTTAGAACATCCTGAGACCGTGAAAGGTGCTATAGAAATGTAAGTTTTTCTTATTTTTAATTACACTGTGGGAATGCCCAACATATAGGGGAAGATTGCCTCTGCGTGCTACCCATTCATAATTTTGCTAACGTAACACACAGATTAAAACCACACACCTGGTACAATTATAGACATAGCCCTTCTAAAGTTGGGCACAGTCTGGAGAGAGTATTTTGAGATGTATAGCTATTGAGACCAAGTTATGCTGAACCTTTATAAAACACTGGTTATTGTGTTGAATTCTGGGCACCGCACCTTAGGAAGTACATCAAGGTGTTGGAGAGGGTGCAGAAGAGATTTACTGGAATGGAACCCGGGATGAGGGAAGTCAGTTATGTGGACAGACTGGAGAAGCTGGGATTGTTCTCCTTAGAGCAGAGAATGTTAACAGGAGATTTGATAGAGGTGTTCAAAATCAAAAAGGGTTTTGATAGAGTAAATAAAGAGAAACTGTTTCCAATGGCTGAAGGGTTGGTAACGAAAGGGCACAGATTTAAGGTGATTGGCAAAAGAACCAGAGGCGACATGAGGCCTTTTTTTTTAACGCAGCGAGTTGTTGTGATCTGGAACGCGCTGCCTGAAAGGGCGGTGGAAGCAGATTCAATCGTGACTTTCAAAAGGGAATTGGATAAATAGTGGAAGGGAAAAAATGTACAGGGCTATGGGGAAAGAGCAGGGGGGAGCAGGACTAATTGGAGAGCTCTTTCAGAGAGTCGGCACAGGCACGATGGGCCGAATGGCCTCCTTCTGTGCTGTAAGATTGTATGATTCTTAGAACTTGTGGTGTTAGGGTCTGCAACTGACAGGTGGCACCAATGTGAGGGGCTGGATAAGGTCTAGGTAAGACACCACTCAATTGTAAAGTGTTTTGGGTCGAGGAGCGCAGAGATCTCGGAGAATTGTAGAGCTGGAGGAGGTTACAGAGATAGGGAGGGGCGAGGCCATGGAAGGATTTGAATACGAGGATGAGACTTCATCTTATCAAGGACAGTGGTGTTAGATGGATTCATTTGTAAAGCGGTTTGGAGCCTCACTAACTGAGAGCGTGGGTGGTAGCAGTACAGCACTGTGTCTGGTAAAAATACACTTCATAAGCTCAGAAGCTCTGGGATGGCTCACTCAGCTGTATTCATTCCGATGTCTCCAGTGTTTACACTACATCGAGACTTGGAATCTACAGACCACTCATGGATATTTGCAAACGGTCAGTACTTCATTGACAGTGTCAATACACGGGTATCCTCTTCCAGTTTGAGGTAAGCCATGCCAGTTAACATAAGAAAGCAAAAAAAAAAGAGAAATCTCCATCCATCCAATCCTTTTGCAGACCATATAACAACAATTTGCGTTTACATAGCTCGTTAACGTACTAAAACGTCCCAAGGTGCTCCACAGGAGCGATTATCAAATGAGCAACGTAAGGAGATATTAGGGCAGATGACCAAAGCTTGGTCAAAGAGGTAGGTTTTAAGGAGCATCTTACAGGAGGAGAGAGAGGCGGCGAGGTGGAGAGGTTTAGGGCGGGAATTCCAGAGCTTAGGACCTTGGCAGCTGAAGGCATGGCCGCCAATGGTGGAACGATGAAAATCGGGAATGAGTAAGAGGCCACAATTGGAGGAGCGCAGAGATCTCGGAGAATTGTAGAGCTGGAGGATGTTACAGAGATAGGGAGGGGCGAGGCCATGGAAGGATTTGAATACGAGGATGAGAATTCATCTTATTAAGGACACTGGTGTTAGATGTTTATAAACTGTGAATAGTTCTGGTCACCATATTACAAAAAGGATATAGAAGCACTGGAGAAAAAGTGTAAAAAATATTTACAAATTGATACCAGAACTGAGAGAATACAATGATCAGGAAAGGCTGAACAGAATGGGGCTCTTTTCTCTAGAAGTGAGAAGACTGAGAGATGACCTAACAGAGGTCTCTAAGATTATGAAGGGGTTCGCTAGGGAAGACACAGAGAAGATGTTTCCACTTGTGGGGGAGTTCAAAACTAGAGGTCATAAATATAAGATAATCACAAATAAATCCGAAGTCGCACAACACCAGGTTATAACAGTTTTATTTGAAATTACGAGCTGAAGAAGGAGCAGCGCTCCGAAAGCTCGTAATTTCAAATAAAACTGTTGGACTATAACCTGGTATTGTGCGACTTCTCATTTTTGTCCACCCCAGTCCAACACCGGCATCTCCGCATCATGCCTAATAAATCCAATAGGGAATTCAGGAGAAACTTCTTTACCCAGAGAGTGGTTAATGTGGAACTCGCTACCCACAAGGAGTAGTTGAGGCGAATAGTATAGATGTATTTAAGGGGAAGCTAGATATGTACATGAGGGAGAAAAGAGTAGAAGGATATGCTGATAGGGTGAGATTAAGTAGGGTAGGAGGAGGTCATGTGGAGCATAAACACTGGCATAGACCAGTTGGGCCAAATGGCCTGTTTCTGTGCTATAAATACTGTGCAATAAACCATTCCAGTTCCCCTACCAGATAAGACACAAATATGACTTATGCAGATAGCTTTATCTTGCTCCATTACAAGACTCACGGACACAGATGTGTATACACAATTGACACTACTGCAGTGTCACAACACTACCATGACAGACTATCTGATGTACATTTTCAAATTCATCCCTTATTTTAATTATACCACCAAATCATTGCTCAAATTTTCCTGTAGCTAATGCATGCTGACTTAGGTTTTAAAAAGAAAGAAATTGTATTTCCACAGCGCCTTTCACGGCCTCAGGACGTCCCAAAGCGATTCACAGCCAATGAAGTACATGTCATTGTTGTACTGTGGCAAACCCGGCAGCCAATTTGCGCACAGCAAGCTCCCACAAACAGCAAAGTGATAATGACCAGATAATATTTTTTTTCTGGTTATACCACCCTTTCAGAGATCCCCTGAGCTTTCTTTTCTCCAATGTGAACAATCTCAGTTTCTCTCCTCGTTGCTCAGATACCTCAGCCAAAGTATCTCCTTTGCTGTTTTCCTGAGCAATTCATTGAGACTCGAGTTACTCAACGCTGATCACAGGCTGGGGCTGTTTAGCAATGAGGCCTTTTAAAAGACTTGAATTTCTACAGCGCCTTTCACAACCTCAGGATGTCCCAAAGCGCTTTACAGCCAATGAAGTACTTTTTGAAGTGTAGTCACTGTTGTAATGTAGGAAACGCAGCAGCCAATTTGCACACAGCAAGCTCCCACTAACAGCAATGTGATAATGACCAGGTAATTTGTTTTAGTGATATCGATTCTATGATTCTGTTCTATGATTGAGGGATAAATATTGGCCAGGACAACGGGTAGAACTCCCCTCTTTGTCTTCAAATAGTGCCATGGGATTTTTACATCCACCTGAGAGAGCAGACGGGGCCTCGGTTTAACGTCTCATCCGAAAGACGGCCCCTCCTCCAGTGCAGCACTCCCTCAGCACTGCACTGGGAGTGTCAGCCTAGATTTTTGTGCTCAAGTCTCTTGAGTAGGACTATGAATCATTAACCTTCTGACTCAGAGGCGAGTGTGCTACCCACTGAGCCACAGCTGATGGTTTAGTTTCTGTGCAACATCAAAATGGCTGTCCCGTGTCTCCACACTGCCACTTTTATAAAACTGCAGTCCAGCTGAAAACTACAGATTCTTTGACACTGTTTTAAATAAACCCACTCATATCTACAAAGATTGGTAGCACCCTCGCCTCTGAGTCAGAAGGTTGTGGGTTCAAGTCCCACTCCAGAGACTTCAACACAAAATCTAGGCTGACACTCCCAGTGCAGTACTGAGGGAGTGCTGCACTGTCGGAGGTGCCGTCTTTCAGATGAGATGTTAAACTGAGGCCCCGTCTGCCCTCTCAGGCGGATGTAAAAGATCCTACAGCCACTATTTTGAAGAAAAGCAGGGGAATTACCATAAACAATATTTATTCCTCAATCAACATCACTTAATAAAAAACAGATGATTTAGTCATTTATCACATTGCTGTTTGTGGGATCTTGCTGTGTGCAAATTAACGGCCGTTTTTCCTACATCACAACAGTGACTCTACTTTGAAAATGCACTTTATTGGTTGTGAAGCGCTGTAGGATGTCCTGAGGTCGGGAAAGACGCTACAGAAATGCAGGTTTTTCTTTCGATGCAAGGGAAATTTGATGCAGAAAAAGATTTGACAGAGTTCATGAAACAACTGTTTGAGGGTTGCTATTATTTTGAAATAACATGAACAGCCTCGCTCTGACATTCCTATCCGCCCAGTTTCCAAATGGCTGCCTCAAATCTCCAAAAGTTAAATGTGGTGCTGCACCTTTTGTGGACCAGTTTAACAGTTTTGCAGACTGAGCAAGTGTTAGAGGCATGCCTGGCTGCTTCTATATATATATATATATATATATACACACACTTCCTGTTATCTTTTCCCATTAAAACTGCTCACATTTACATTTAGAATGGGAATTGTCGACTTGTCAGCTTGTAATTACACCATTGGCCCAGAGTGGGGGGGGGGGGGGGACACTGCAGCGCCACCACTGGCAGCAGAGTGTAATTACAGCGTGACTCGTTGACATAGACAGTTTTCATTACAAAGATGGATGAAGGACTTTATATTGCAAATATAAATATAAGAACAAAATGTTACAGACTTTAAAATAGGGACTCAATTACATTTGCGAATCATGGTCCAATTATAGAATCATAGAATCATAGAAATTTACGGCATGGAAGGAGGCCATTTGGCCCATCGTGTCTGTGCCGGCCGACAAAGAACTATCCAGCCTAATCTCATTTTCCAGCTTTTGGTCCGTAGCATTGTAGGTTACGGCGCTTCAGGTGCACATCCAAGTACTTTCTAAATGTGATGAGGGTTTCTGCCTCTACCACCCTTTCAGGCCGTGAGTTCCAGACCCCCACCATCCTCTGGGTGAAAAAAATTCTGCTCAACCACCCCCTAATCCCTCTACCAATTACTTTAAATCTGTGCTGCCTGGTTATTGACCTCTCTGCTAAGGGAAATAGTTCCTTCCGATCCACTCTATCTAGGCCCCTCATAATTTTGTACACCTCAATTAAGTTTCCCCTCAGCCTCCTCTGTTCCAAAGAAAACAACCCCAGCCTATACAACCTTTCCTCATAGCTAAAATTCTCCACTCCTGGCAACATCCTCGTAAATCTCCTCTGTACCCTCTCCAGTGCAATCACATCTTTCCTGTAATGTGGTGACCAGAACTGTACACAGTATTCTAGCTGTGGCCTAACTAGTGTTTTATACAGTTCAAGCATAACCTCCCTGCTCTTGTATTCTATCCCCTGCCTCCTAACCCTGCTTGACCTCAAGACTTTAGTTGACCTTGACTCCCCATATGCAATGTCAGAGATGATAGTGAGCGACAAAATCTATATACATATTTATATATATATACACACACACACAAATGCACATGCTTGTTCATATGAATCAAACTGGTGAAGTATGAAGGGCTGTCATTATAGGACTCCTATTCTGTTTTCTAACTTCACAGTAGCAGGCTGTTTGTGTTATTTCAAAGATTGCGGTTTAAGTGCTTGATACACTGCACCCATCATTACAGCTGTCAACAATTGTCGTGCATGTGGTTTTTTTGGGAGGTGGAGAGGCGGGGGGTGGCAGGGGGAGGGGACAGGCTGTGGGAGTGGGGCGTAGGTGGTTAATGACCTTCAAATCAATTGTGAAGAAGTGGAATCTCTAGAAATAGGTGGCTCTCATGCCCTTCAATCTACCGTTGAGAATACAAATGTGTCTCGGTTTTGCTTGTTGATGCCAGATGCATTTTTTTTTAAACCAGGTGCACAGTATTTTTCTGCAGTTGAATTTAGTAACTTAAGCCTCATATTTTCCAAAGCAAAGGTTACAAGCAGCTGATCAGCGAAGCCTGTTTGCACTCCAAAGACACGGTTCAGTATGTTACGTAGAATTACACAGTATTTACAGCACAGAAACTGGCCATTCGGCCCAACTGATCTATGCCGGTGTTTCTGCTCCACATGAGCCTCCTCCCACCCCTCTCCAGCTCACCCCATCAGCATATCCTTCTATTCCTTTCTCCCTCGTGTGTTTATCTAGCTTCCCCTTAAATGCATCTCTGCTATTCACCTCAACCACTCCCTGTGGTAGCGAGTTCCACATTCTCACCACTCTCTGGGTAAAGAAGTTTCTCCTGAATTCCCTATTGGATTTGTTAGTGACTATCTTTTATTGATGGCCTCTAGTTTTGGTCTCCCCCACAAGTGGAAATATTTTCTCTATCAGGTCACCTCTCAGCCTTCTCTTTTCTAGAGCAAAGAACCCCAGCCTGTTCGGTCCTTCCTAGAACATAAGAGCAAAGATTCCTGATAGTTATAATCTCTCAGTTCTGGTACCGTCCCTGTAAATCATTTTCTCCAGTGTATAAGGCCAGGCGACTGCAGGAGTGTGGATTACAGAGCGAGCAACGCAACCGAGGCACTTTCATAGCCTTGGGGGCTGCTCTAATAGCTACCTTGCTTGAAACGTCCGTCACGCTCCAGCTCTGAGGTTGAAGAAGGTTAAATGTGCCTTTATGTATTGGAGGACATCTTCCAAGTTTTGGGTCTCACTTACACAGGGAGACGGGGGGGGGGGAACCAGACAACAGCAACAACAACTTGTATTTATACAGCGCCTTTAGTAAAACATCCCAAGGCGCTCCACAGGAGCGATTATCAAACAAAATTTGACACCGAGCCACATGAGATATTAGGACAGGTGACCAAAAGCTTGGTCAAAAAGGTCGTTTTTAAGGAGCATCTTAAAGGAGGAGAGAGAGGCGGAGAGGTTTAGGGAGGGAATTCCAGAGCTTAGGGGCCCAGGCAGCTGAAGACACAGCCGCCAATGGTGGAGCGATGAAAATCGGGGATGCTCAATAGGCCAGAATTGGAGGCGCGCAGAGATCTCAGAGGGTTGTGGGGCTTTAGAGCACCAAACGACAGCAGAGAGCAAAGTCACTGAAAAATCACAAGTTGTGATTTTAATTTCCTGGCAACAGACCTCCTGAATCTCGGGAATGTGAGAGTGTAATGGGCCGGATCATGCCCAGTATGCCCTTTGGCCAGAACAAAATGGTGATGGGCACAAGTGCCCAGTGCCGGTGTCATTGTCATTTGTTACCAGCAGCCTAACTGGAAACATCGCGCCTTTCCCCACCTCAGGACATCCCAAAGCATTTTACAGCCAATGAAATACTTGTTGAAGTGTAGTCGCTGTTGTAATGTACACAGCAAGCTCCCACAAACAGCAATGTGATAATGACCAGATAATCTGTTTTTCGTGATGTTGGTTGAGGGATAAATATTGGCCCAGGACACTGGGAATAACTCCCCTGCTCTTCTTGGAAATAGTGGCCGCGGGATCTTTTACGTCCACCTGAGAGAGCAGAAAAGCCTCAGTTTTAACGTCTCAACTGAAAGACGGGACACCTCCGACAGTACAGCAGTCCCTCAGTACAGCACTGGAGTGTCAGCCTGGATTTTGAGCTCAAGTCTCTGATGCCTTACTAATTAACTTCAGATGGAATTAAGAAGCAACCATGCATTATGGACTTGACTCAGGCTGGACCAAGTAGGGCATTAGTGAACCCATTGGGTTCTAACAACTATCTGGCAGCTTTCATTAGATTTTTTTTCCTCATGTGTATTCCCCAAAATTCAATTCCGTTTCACAACTCACAATGTTGGGATTTGAACTTCTAAACTCTGGATTACTGGCTTCGTACCATAACCACTAGACTACCATTACTCATGGCTCTGATGACAAGGTCGTCTAGCCCCTGATATGGCCTGGTCTGTAAAGCCTCTTGTAACAGCTCCACACTACTCCCATGACAAGGCGAACTATTTGCATTTCCACCATCTGCTGTATCTGTCTTGTCATGAACTTCAACAGTGAAGATTTGGGGTGAAAAGAAACACGGCAGCCAATTTGCACACAGGAAGCTCCCACAAACAGCAATGTGACAACGCCCAGATAATCTGTCTTTTTTAGTGATGTTGATTGAGGGATAAATATTGGCCAGGACTCCCCTTGCTCTTCTTAGATATAGTGCCGTGGGATCTTTTACATCCACCTGAGAGAGCAGATTGAGGTTTTTTTTTTATGTTGGTTGAGTGATAACTATTGGCCAGAACACCGGGGAGAACTCCCCTGCTCTTCTTCGAAATAGTGCCATGGGATCTTTTACGTCCACCTGAGAGAGCAGACGTGGCCTCGGTTTAACGTCTCATCCGAAAGACGGCACCTCTGACAGTGCTGCACTCCCTCAGCACTGCACTGGGAGTGTCAGCCTAGCTTTATGTGCTCAAGTCCCTGGAGTGGGATCTAACATAATCCCAGCGTAATACTTGACACACCTCATGATCAGCTAGGATTTATCTTATATCTCAACCAAAAAAAACAGAACCTCCCTCAGTACAGCACTCCCTCAGTACAGCACTGGCACATCAACCTAGATTTTGTGCTCAAGTCTCAGGAGTGGGATTATGAACCCACAACCCTTCTAACTCAGAGATGAGAATGCTACCAACTGAGACACTGCTGACACAGCATGAGATATAATGTGGGACTGAGCGATATAAGATATATAGTGTGGGCCTGAGTGGTATGAGAGGATAGTGTGGGACTGAGGGATATGAGAGTGAATAGTTTAGGGGATGTTTTGACCTTTGACACGGATCACAATGGTCTCTCTCAGAGCTGTACATTCCTATGGTCCTATGGGCTGGATTTGCCTCCCACTGGCTCTGGATTTTTTTAATTTTTTTTATTCGTTCACGGCATGTGGGCGTCACTGGCAAGGCCAGCATTTATTGCCCATCCCCGAGAAGATGGTGGTGAGCCACTTTCTTGAATAAGTGTCTCGCTAGGCCAGTTCAGAGGGCAATTAAGAGTCAACCACATTGCTGTGGGTCTAGAGTCACATATAGGCCAGGCCGGGGAAGGACGGCCGGTTTTCCTTCCCTAAAGGACATTAGTGAACCAGATGGGTTTTTATGACAATCCGATAGTTTCAGGGTCACCATTACTGACACTAGCTTTTTAATTCCAGATTTATTTAATTAACTGGATTACCAGTCCAGTAACATAACCACTAAGCTACCATTCCTGTTTACGGGTCCATTATGTTCCCAATTATGATAAGGTGCATTGCAAGGCTCCATAGACCAGAGTACTATTGTACTGCTTCAAATTAAATCTGGTGAAAAAGATAGGAAGATGTGAGATGTGAGTCCAAGTTTCTTTGAATCAGATATTTAAGCTTTACCTACAAGACTTGGAAGGTTAACAGACTTATGATTCTTTATTCCAATGTTCCTTCCTTCTCTGCTTGAGGGGCTGAATCTCCCTTGGGGAATATTTCCCTGGACACTTGTAACCCACATGGTATCTGAGTGACCACCCTTCCAAGACTTGAGATACTAGAACAATTTCCACAGGAGCAGATGCTTCTATTGATGCATTGTGGCTCGGTGGGTAGCACTCTCGCCTCTACATCAGTGGAAAGTTGTGGGTTCTAAGTCCCACTCCAGAGACTTGAGCAGAAAATCCAAGCTGACACTCCAGTGCAGTGCTGAGGGAGTGCTGCACTGTTGGAGATGCCGTTTTTCAGATGAGACGTTAAACTGATGGTCCCTCTCTCAGGTGGATGTAAAAGATCCCATTGCACTATACCTAAGAAGAGCAGGGGAGTTCTCCCCGGTGTCTTGGCCAATATTTACCGCTCAAGCAACATCACTAAAACAGATTATCTGGTCATTATCACATTGCTGTTTGCGGGAGCTTGCTTTGCACAAATTGGCTGCCGCGTTTCCCACATTACAACAGTGACTACACTTCAAAAAGTACTTCATTGGCTGTAAAGCGCTTTGGGACGTCCGGTGATTGTGAAAGGCGCTGTAGAAATGCAAGTCTTTCTATCTATCTTTAAATTCTGAAAGGTTTTGATAACATGAACGGAGAAGGACTATGTCCTCTGGTTGGGAGAGTCAGTGGCGAGGGACCATCAGTTTAAAATTGTCGCTCAGATGGTGATCAGGGAGGTTATGAGACAGCGCTCTACACAGAGAGTTGTTGAAGCAAACGGGGGTGGTTGAGGCAGAGTCCGTCGCATCTTTTAAGAGAAGACTAGATAAGCATTTGAAGCAGAGAAGCAGAGGTAGCTCTGGGGAAAGGGCGGAGCACTGGGATTGTTCTAGCGAAGAGATAGCAGAGATAAGATAATCCAAATGGCCCTCCTTCGGTGACGTGCACTTTAAGGGTCCTACACGTGATCCTAGATGTTGAGTTTGGGCATGCTATTTGACAATGGAGGCATCACTATTGAGCCGATTTCCCTCATTGCCCAACATACACACACACACACACACACAGTTAGCAGCAGGAGTCAGGGGAGCAGGAACTCTCCCAAATCCAGCCCTATAATCCCCCTAGACCTCGGCCCTCCGCCTATTCCGGCCTTTTGAACATCCCCGGTTTCAATCGCTCCACAATCGCCTGCCGTGCCTTCAGCTGCCTGGGCCCCAAGCTCGGGAATTCCCTCCCTAAACCTCTTCGCCTCTCTACCTCTCTTTCCTCCTTTAAGACGCTTCGTAAAGCCTACCTCTTTCACCTGCCCTAATATTTGGCTCAGTGTCAAATGTTTTTTTTATAACACTCCTGTGCAGCGCCTTGGGACGTTTTATTACGTTGAAGGCGCTGTATCAATGCAAGTTGTTGTTGTTGTACTGAGGCCAATTTCAGCATCTCACTACCTCCCTGTCTAAGGGCAAACTAGCTCAGGACTAGGGACAAGAACCCGGGGTCGTCCTGATCTTTTATTAACAGACCAGCCGACAGTGTTGTGCACGGGAGGACGAGAAATGTTTCCCAACGAGCTACTCGCCGTCTCTAACTCGTTAACCGAATAGTTTAAGTGAAACCTCACTTTATTAATTCCAGACCCTGCGCCGACATGTAACCTAACCCAATAACAAAACAGGAGACATTCTAGTTAAAAACAGAATTAGCTCATTCTGTGGCTAAGGATTTATTTAAAAAAAAGAAATTATTAAGACTTTACGGAATAAAATCTTTTTGAAAAAAAAATCTTTTTTTTTTGCTGACAATCTAATGAGAGGGATTTATTTATTTCTTTATTTTTTTCCCACATTTTCTTCTCTCGCTCCAGAGAACAGATTTTAAAATTCCTTGCAGAGACATCACAGGTCTCCTCTCTCTGACGCTGCACTTTTATTTCAGACTTTGCAAAGGGTGGGCAGAGTGGATGAATGACGCCCACAGCGGCAGCAGAAGGGTGGCATGGAGCAGAAAGATGCTAATCCTGAGAAACTATCCGAGCATTAGATATTATGGAGGTGCATTAGGAACCAGATGGCTGCGTGGCTTCTGGAGTCTCATAGAGTGACTGTGCCCTCTAGTGGCAGCCTGCACACAAAGACCTTGCAACAGACTTTGACTTCTTCCCCCCTCCACAATATTCTTCTGCATGTCTTTTCCTCCCTTGCCGCCTCTCGCCGAGATAAAGTTTCATTGGTGCCAACCAGTGAGCGCGACAACCCAGTGAGAGTCGGCAGGCTATTTGGCCACAGAGGCATCGTAAACAAGTGATCCTCTCCTTGACCAATGCCCTCCGCACACACTCACTTCCCAATGGTTTTACAGGCAATTCTTGTCATTTAAGATTTTTTTTGCCCCCCCCCCATCTTATATCATAGAATCTTACAGCACAGGAGGAGGCCATTCGGCCCATCGTGCCTGTGCCGGCTCTTTGAAAGCGCTCTCCAATTATTCCCATTCCCCCCCTGCTCTTTCCCCATAGCCCTGCAATTGTTTTTCTTCCATCTAATCCCCTTTTGAAAGTTATTATAGAATCTGCTTTCAGGCAGTGCATTCCAGATAGAATCATAGAATCATACAGCACAGAAGGAGGCCATTCGGCCCACCGTGCCTGTGCCGGCTCTTTGAAAGAGCTCTCCAATCAGTCCCACTCCCCCGCTCTATCCCCATAGCCCTGTCCCAAGTTAGACACTTATACACATGTTAAAAAAAATTGCAACTTTCATACCATTTTGAATCCAGGCTAACACAACCCAACGATGGTGTGTGAAAACTGCAACAGGACTAAGAGCAGTGACTTATTTTTTTAAAACCTTGCAAACCATTTTTTTAAAACGGCCTGAATTCCTGCAATGGTTCCTACAACGGTTGCCACTGGCATGCGATCCCAAAAGCCTAATTGGTGAACATTTGATGGCAGCCTTTGTTATTCCTGGGCCATTTTAACCTGATCTTTACTAACACTTGTGTCAAACATTTTTAAAAGAAAAAAAAACACAGTTCAAGAGGGAACAGTCTCAGTCTATAGCTTCTGTTGTTGTTGTTGCTGGAGTTGTAACTGCAGAAAGAGAGAGATTCGCTTCCCATTTCAAACACAATACAGAGTTGTACCATTTTACAGGGACTCCCAACACTCACCCACCCGTTCCCCTCCACCAACCCCCCAAACCTAACAATCAGAGCTCTGTCTCAGTGCATATGTGGTCACAACAGTCACATCAGAATTTACTCTCCAGATTTGCTTGTCATCCCAGCACACAATGTGTGACAATACAACGGAATAAATATCCCCTCTCTGTGGCTCAAGTGATCTTACTGTACTCTTTAAAAGCTGAATTCATTCTATTGTCTAGTTTCTTTCTCATTAATTCAGCATTTCCTCTGCGCTACTGCATTCACGTCTTCAACAGACCATGTTATGCTCTCAGATCACTCTGACACTTGTGAATTTCCCTCTCACTCATTCTTAACTCACCTTCACACACACACACACACACACTCTTTTCCCCTTCTCCACACTTTTTTTTGGAAATGTATCTCTCCCCCTCTCTCACAAATTACATTTCACAAGCGTACACACTTCACTTATTTGTTCCTGCCTGTCTCTCACACTTTCCAATGTCTCGGTGTTGCACACTCCTACACAACATGCTCCCTCCCCTCCCCTGCACCTCTTCCCGATTATCCGCCAGTGTCTCTGTATCTTCCAAACACCGACTCAATTAATGCGTGCTCCTCACTGGTGTGTTTCCAACTCTTTATCCTGTCTACCTTGTATTCCTTTCATTCATAATTTCTCAAATGTATTTGTTTGCTTGGCTCGCCCAATCATTCCCCTCTCGCGTTATTACCCCGTGCATGACTTTCTTTCCCTTAATGTTTAACCTCTTTGCCTTGTGTAACATCTTAATTTGACGTTTAAACTCAAATTATTTCTCTTGGATGAACACTTGTCTCTCCAACATTCGCACACCGGCTCTAGCCCGCGTACCTTCCCGCAAGTTATTAGCAATTGCAGATATTGTTGATCAATCGGTTTCAATGGGTAATTAAAGCCCCCCCCCCCCCCCCCGACGTTCGCACTCGCGTTGGCTCCATCGATAGTAATCGATTATCCCCACATGAAATTTAAAAAAAAGTGTACAACCCAATAGCTGTATTCACCCAATCGAATACATGAGCTGATATTTACCCACATCCAATTAATCCTTTAACGTGTCAACCACACCGTTATCTCACCCTGGCCCCAAGAAATGGCTAGATTTGGTAAATTTGAAATATATAGATAGATATATTTTTTAAAAATCAAACATTTCCATATTGCAATCCAATCCTGAATTTCGAGCACAGGGTCCCGGCACCGTTACACCAGGCTCAGTCCGCCTGCTTAAATATTCAGACATGGTCGCGGATAGATTAATCACGGAATGAAACCGTGCGAGGGAATTACATGCCCCTTGTTTTAAAAAAAAATACATATAAAAAAACCAATTGGTTTTCAAGTCAGGTTCTGTTGAGTGTATCACAGACCCTTGAACTGTTTGATAAGCGAGAGGAGATGGGAGGGGAGGCGGGGGGAAGAGGAGAGGAAGCATTTTTTTAAACAAAAATCACCCCCAAATAAATCTCGATACATAACAGTAACCCCCATTCCCCCACCCCCCCGAAAAAGATAACCCCATACAAGATTAGCAAAGCGTTGCAAAATAAGCCCGAGGGTGCGCAGGTCGAAATTGACACGAAAAATCCACAGCCTACCTTGGAAAGAGATCGGGTCAGTTTTTCACTGTCAGCTGGATGTAGAAATGCAGTCAGCAACCCCTCATTAACAACTGCAAGGGCTGGCTTCCTTCTCTCTCTCTCTCTCTCTCTTCTCCGTAGCAATGTGCTGGAAGATGTTCACACAACCGAGCAGAAGAGATGCATGTTGTGGTGGGGGTAATTTGTGGTGTTAAATTCTCCTACACACACACACACACACAACTGCACTCGCTGCCTTCAGCTCTACTTCGATGCAAAGGACTAGAGAGAGAAAGAGAGAGAGAGATGAGGGTAGCTTCAAGAAAGGGAGGTCCACATAGCCTCCCCTCCCACACACCCACACACACAAATACAAAAACACAAAACGTCTTTTAACAGCAGAAAGATTTACTCAGAAATTGCAGCGAGTCGGTGACCAGACTAACCTCGTGTGCATCTGCGAGTTACAGATGTAAAGCAGTTTTTCCCTCTCCATCTATCTTCCTCAGTGCTCTGAAATTAGGTTCAACAATCTGAGCCAATAAGACGCAGGGTAGCCGATCCCCCCACCCCCTCGCTCTCTCTCTCTCTCTCTCGATGGGGAGTCTGCATTCAGAAAGATGCACGGGGTGGGGTGGTGGGGGGCGAGAAGAAACGGTGCTAAAATTCACACACACACACACAGACAGGCGAACTGCAGTGGAGATGGGAGGTGGACGTCTTTGGGACGAGGGGAGCAGGAGGAGGAGGAGGAGAGAGACAGAGAGAGAAAGGCAAGGGACAAGTTCTGATTCGCATGAACAAGAGCGCTGACGAGCATTGAGCCGCAAACAGGCACCGCTTTGACAAGGCAATTCTCTCCAGCATCGATTCAAATTCAAAACTAGCTCTCGCCCATTCTAACCCAAACCGACTTACTCCTTAACTCAATTCATGGCTGACTTCTCGGAGAGGGAAGTAGGGAGAGAGAGACAATCTCTTTCAAATCCATTTAAAGTGCCTTGCCATGAACTCCTATCGCAAATAGTTATGCGTTTTGTGTAATAATCTTCCCCGTGATGTGTGTTGTAAATGTTTTCGAAGTCTTCCTTGGACTGGATCTGATGCTGATTCAAGCGATGCCAATTTGCAATTTTGTTCATGCATTCTCATTGCAACCCCCTCCCTACTCGCACAAAGGACTGGGCAATGCTCCAGATAGCTTTCCTTTGTCAATTATAAGTGAGTCCACATTTACAGTCCCTTCCAAATGATTACAGTTTAGTCCATTTTGTTGTATCTGGTTTACTCTAACACTGGGTCCTGTGCCCTGGAGTACCAATCCTTCAAATCTGCCGTCATCACCCTTCTCAAAAGAATCACCCTTGACCCTGACTCCTCTGTCCTTGCGAACTACCGCCCCATCTCCAACCTCCCATTCCTCTCCAAAGTCCTTGAACGTGTTGTTGCCTCCCAAATCCGTGCCCATCTTTCCCGGAACTCCATGTTTGAATCCCTCCAATCCGGTTTCCGCCCTTGCCGCAGTACCGAAACGGCTCTCATCAAAGTCACAAATGACATCCTCTGTGACTGTGACAAAGGTAAACTATCCCTCCTCGTCCTTCTTGACTTATCTGCAGCCTTTGACACGGTTGACCACTCCATCCTTCTCCAACGCCTCTCCACCGTCGTCCAGTTGGGTGGGACTGCACTCGCCTGGTTCCATTCTTATCTATCTAATCATAGCCAGAGAATCACCTGCAACGGCTTCTCTTCCCACTCCCGCATCGTTACCTCTGGTGTCCCCCAAGGATCTATCCTTGGCTCCCTCCTATTTCTCGTCTACATGTTGCCCCTTGGCGACACCATCCGAAAACACAGCGTCAGTTTCCATATGTGCGCTGACGACACCCAGCACTACCTCACCACCACTTCTCTCGACCCCTCCACAGTTTCTAAATTGTCAGACTGCTTGTCTGACATCCAGTTCTGGATGAGCAGAAAGTTCCTCCAATTAAATATTGGGAAGATAGAAGCCATTGTCTTCGGTCCCCGCCACAAACTCCATTCCCTAGTCACTGACTCCATCCCTCTCCCTAACATCTGTCTGAGGCTGAACCACACTGTTCGCAACCTCAGCGCCCTTTTAGATCCTGAGTTGAGACCCTACATCCTCTCCATTGCCAAGACCACCTACTTCAACCGTCGTAACATCGCCTGTCTCCGCCCCTGCCTCAGCTCATCTGCTGCTGAAACCCTCGTCCCACCTTTGTTACCTATTCCAATGTTCTCCTGGCCATCCTTTCACCTTCTGCTCTCCATAAACTTGAACTCATCCAAAACTCAGCTGCCTGTGTCCTAACTCACACAAAGCCCCGTTCACCCATCACCCCTGTGCTCGCTGACCTACATTGGCTCCCAGTCCTGCAAAGTCTCGATTTTAAAATTCGCACCCTTGTTTTCAAAACCCTCCATGTCCTCACCCTCCTTATCTCTGTAACATCCTCCAGCCCTACAACCCTCTGAGATCTTTGCGTTCCTCCAATTAAGGCCTCTTGTGCATCCCTGATTTTAATCGCTCCACCATCGACGGCCATGCCTTCAGCTGCCTGGGCCCCAAACTCTGGAATTCCCTCCCTAAACCTCTCCGCCTCTCTTTCTCCTCCTTTCAGACAGTCCTTAAAACCTACCTCTTTGACCAAGCTTTTGGTCACCTGTCCTAATATCTCCTTATGTGGCTCGGTGTCAAATTTTGTTTGATTACGCTCCTGTGAAGAGCCTTGGGACGTTTTACTCCGTTAAAGGTGCTATATAAATACAAGTTGTTGTTGTATCAGTAAAAGTGACTATGAAGCTGTTGGATTGTCGTTAAAAGCCCACCTGGTTCACTAATGTCCTTTAGGGAAGGAAACCTGCCGTCCTTACCCGGTCTGGGCCTATATGTGACTCCAGACCCACTCGAACGTGGTTGACTCTTAACCTCCCTCTAAAGTGGTCGAGAAAGACACTCAGTTGTATCTCCACCTTCTCAAGGACAACTTGTGATGGACAGTAAATGCCGGCCTTGCCAGCGACGCCCACATCCCGAGCATGACTATTTAAAAATCCCAACACCCGCCCCCCGCCAACCCCCGAAGTCGCTCGCTGACCCATGCTGGGGTGCAGCTTGGTTTCACGGGCAATGCCACCCCTATGGGAAGATGAAATAGAAGCACTTGCTGAGGTGTCAGCTGGGCTCAGATGGTTACTCACTTCTGAGTCAGAAGGTTGTGGGTTCGAGCCCCACTCCAGAGACTTGAGCACAAAAATCTAGGCTGACACTCCCAGTGCGGTATTGAGGGAGTGCTTGGTCTGTCTATGCTAGTGAAAGTAAAAGATCCCATGGCAATATTCAAAGGAAAGAAAGAAATACAGTGACCGCAGGACATCCCAAATTGCTTGAGAGCCAACAACGCACTTTTTGAAGTCACTGTAGGAATTGCAGCAGCCATTTTGCGCTCAGCAAGCTCCCACAAACAGCAATGTGATAATGACCAGATAATCTGTTTTAGCAATGTTGATTGAGGGATAAATATTGGCCCCAGGACACCAGGGAGAACTCCCCTGCTCTTCATCAAATAGTGTCATGGGATCTTTTCCGTCCACCTGAGAGAACAGAGGGGGCCTCGGTTTAATGTCTCATTCAAAAGACAGCACCTCCGACAGTGCAGAACTCCTTCAGTGCTGTACTGGAAGTGTCAGCCTGGATTTTCTGTCCAAGTCTCTGAATTGGGACTTGAACGCACAGCCTTCTAACTCAGAGGCAAGAGTGCTACCCACTGAGCCACGGCTGACACCTTGAGAGATGAGGCATTCTCCCCGGTGTCCTGACCAACACTGCTTCCCTCAGTCAACACCACCTATACAGATTAACCGGTCGTTTACCTCATTGCTGTATCTGGGATCTTGCTATACACTGATTGGCTATCGCATTTGCCTACGCTTCAAAAGTAATTCATTGGTTGTAAAACACTTTGGGATGTCCTGAGGACATAAAAGGTGTTATTTAAATCCAAGTTTGTTCCTGGTTTTCATTTAAATATTGCTTATATCTCAGAACGGTCGCAAGGTGACTTCATAAGCAGTGAATTACATTTGGAACAAAGAGACTGCCGTTATGGAGGCAACACCACAGCCCTATTGTACACAGCACAATCCCACATAACAACATGACCAGGCTTGGGTGAGTCAGCTTCGGAATTCTCATCCTCGTTTTCACATCCCTCCTGCAAATCAGAGCCGATGAGGTAACGAGTGTTGGAATCAAAAGTCAGGAATGTGACTGGAAAAGTACCAGTAAGGAACTGCCAACCACTTACAAAGTTGATCAATCCTGAATGATCAGTCATAAGAACATAAGAAATAGGAGCAGGTGTAGGCCATTCAGCCCCTCGAGCCTGCTCCGCCATTCAATAAGATCATGGCTGATCTTCTACCTCATCTCCACTTTCCCGCCCGATCCCCATATCCCTTGATTCCCCTAGAGTCCAAAAATCTATTGATCTCTGTCTTGAATATACTCAACGACTGAGAATCCACAACCCTCTGGGGTAGAGAATTCCAAAGATTCCCCACCCTCTGAGTGAAGAAATTTCTCCTCATCTCAGTCCTAAATGGCCGACCCCTTATTCTGAGACTGTGACCCCTGGTTCTGGACTCCCCCGCCAGGGGAAACATCCTCCCTGCATCTACCCTGTCAAGCGCTGTAAGAATTTTGTATGTTTCAATGAAATCACCTCTCATTCTTTTAAACTCTAGAGAATATAGGCCTAGTCTACTCAATCTCTCCTCTTAGGACAAATCCCCCATCCCAGGAATCAGTCTGGTGAACCTTCGTTGCACTCCCTCTATGGCAAGTCTATCCTCCCTTAGGTAAGGAGACCAAAACTGTACACAATACTCCAGGTGTGGTCTCACCAGGACCCTATATAATTGCAGTAAGACGTCTTTACTCATACACAAATCCTCTTGTAATAAAGGTCAACATACCATTTGCTTTCCTAATTGCTTGCTGTACCTGCACGTTAACTTTCAGTGATTTGTGTACGAGGACACCCAGGTCCCTCTGAACACCAACATTTCCCAATCTCTCACCATTTAAAAAATACTCTGCTTTTCTATTTTTCCTACCAAAGTGGATAACTTCACACTTCTCCACATTATATTCCATTTTCCATGTTCTTTCCCACTCACCTAACTTGAAGCCTCTTGCATCCTCCTCACAACTTACATTCCCACCCAGCTTTGTATCATCAGCAAACTTGGATAAATTACATTTGGTCGCCTCATCCAAATCATTGATGTAGATTGTGAATAGCTGAGGCCCAAGCACTGATCCTTGCGGTACCCCACTAGTTACAGCCTGCCAACCCGAAAATGACCCGTTTATTCCTACTCTCTGTTTTCTGTCCGTTAACCAATCCTCAACCCATGCTAGTATATTACCCCCAATCCCATGAGCCCTAATTTTGTTTAATAACCTCTTGTGTGGCACCTTATCGAATGCCTTCTGAAAATTCAAATACACCACATCCACTGGTTCCCCCTTATCTATTCTGCTGGTTACAACCTCAAAAAACTCTAACAGATTTGTCAAACACGATTTCCCTTTCATAAATCCGTGTTGACTCTGCCCAATCCTATTATTATTTTCTCAGTGCCCTGTTACCACGTCCTTAATAATAGATTCTAGCATTTTCCCTACTACTGATGTCAGGCTAACTGGTCTGTAGTTCCCCGTTTTCTCTCTCCCTCCTTTCTTTAATAGTGGGGTTACATTTGCAAGTCAAAGAGAATGTGCCAAAATAAAAATTCAGAAAGTAAGAGGTGAACTAAAATAGTCAATCACTTTTTGAAAAAAAATACTCTCCAACATTTTTTTCTCTCGTATTGAATATGCCCAAAATAAAGTTTTAACCAAAGTTACAAACTTCAAAATACATAATAACATGATCAAACTTACCCATTGGTTCAGCTTCTGTGTTCATTAAAGTTTTTGTTAAAGGCTTCAACGTTTCCCAAAAGCCTGAGCGTGGACTCATTGCCCAGAGCTTGACGCTGTTAGCTGAAGGCAAATCTGCAGTCCCAGTCTATGCAGTGTGAACCATTGCTCAGGATCCATCATTAGAATTCAGTCAACCCAACTGCTCCAGATATTCGCCTTAGCTTTCAACAGTATCTACTTTTTTTTTACAAACTTATCTGAAGGAAAGTTAGAGGGCAAATTTCCAATGCTTTTGAAAATTATTGAAAAAATAGATTTTCAGCTAGATTTGAAATAAAAGCAGCTCACATTTTGCTTCAGAAAGCTGCGGCAGAGCAAAAAGAAAGAGTGAGACAGAAATAGAGAGAGAGAGACCTAGACAAACAGAGGGAATCGGATAGGAAGAGACAATAATTGGGGTAGATTTTAGTCTTCGCTGACTGAGCGGTAATCTAGTAGTAACTCGTAACCCACTTGTCATAGAAACGGCATGATTTTCATCCTATTGAAAATCGAGTGGGTTCTATAATGGCTGGGCGATCTTGTGTCTGTCTCTCTGTTCCTCTCTCTCTCTGTCTCACAGCTGTTACTAATTAGAATGTTTACATTTTCTAATTAACAACTCAACATAGGTGATGCTAATCAGAGCCCTTCTCTTTTTTGAGCAGTTTTCAAAATTGAATTAATTTTTTCTTGATTCTTGGGACAAGGAATAAAAGAACTCAAATTAGGAGGTGAAAAGACACTGGGGTAGATTTTATCTTCACCTTCTAAGTCAGAGGTGCCACAGAGCTATGGCTGACGTCTTATATAGATAATAAAGGCCATTCATTTATGGTTGTTACAGAACGATTGATAGATTTGAGAAATTGACTCCCCAAAGCACCAGTAAAACTCTCAAGATTACAATGTAATAAAAGCAGAATTGACTTTTTCCACTTACCCTGTATCAATAACCTTGATATTGGGTCTTACATAAATGCTCCTTTAGATGTGGCTCAGTGGGTAGCACTCGCGCCTCTGAGTCAGAATGTTGTGGGGTCAAGTCCCACTCCAAGAGACTTGAGCACATAAGCCAGGCTGACACTTCCAGTGCAGTACTGAGCGAGTCCTGCACTGTCGGAGGTGCCATCATTCGGATGAGTTGCTAAACCTCGGTCCTCGTCTGCTCTCTCAGGTGGATGTAAAAGGTCCCATGGCACTACTTCGAAGAAGAGCAGGGGAGTTCTCCCTGGTGTCCTGGCCAATATTTATCCTTCAACAAACATCACTAAATTAGGTTATTTGGTCATTTATCACATTGCTGTTTGTGGGAGCTTGCTGTGTGCAAATTGGCTGCCGCGTTTCCTACATTACAACAGTGACTACACTTTGAAAGTACTTCATTGGCTGTAAAGCACTTCGAGAAGTCCTGAGGTTGTGAAAGGCACTATAGAAATGGAACCCGGCTCCAAGCTCATGGTCTACAGAGCAGTAGTGATACCCGCCTTCCTGTATGCTTCAGAGACATGGGCCATGTACAGCAGGCACCTCAAAGTACTGGAGAGGTACCACCAACACTGCCTCCGTAAGATCCTGCAAATCCATTGGCAGGATAGGCGCATCAACATCAGTGTTCTCGCTCAGACCAACATCCCCAGCATCAAAGCTTTGACCACACTCGATCGGCTCCGATGGACGGGCCACATCATCCGCATGCCCGATACAAGACTCCCAAAACCAAGCGCTCTACTCGGAGCTCCAACATGGCAAGAGAGCCCCAGGTGGGCAGAGGAAACGCTTCAAGGACACCCTCAAAGCCTCCTTGACAAAGTGCAACATCCCCACCAACACCTGGGAATCCCTGGCCCAAGACCGCACAAAAGTGAAGGAGAAGCATTCGGGAAGGCGCCGAACACCTCGAGTCTCTTTGCCGGGAGCAAGCGGAAGTCAAGTGCAAACAGCGGAAGGAGCGCACGTCAACCCAAGCACCCCACCCACCCGCCCCTTCAACCACCGTCTGCCCCACCTGTGACAGAGACGGTAGGTCCCACATTGGACTCATCAGTCACCTGAGAACTCATTTTTAGTGTGGAAGCAAGTCATCCTCGGTTCCGAGGGATTGCCTAAGAAGAAGAGAGAAATGGAAGTTATTTCTTTTGTTAACAGAAAGTGAGGGAAATAAATCCACATGTTAGCTATTTGAGTTTGTTGTTAACCTTTGGGGAGCCAGCAAGGATTTACAAGCGGCCGCTGGTTGACATCAGGATGTGCCTATTTACGGTCATTAGGTCCCTAAGGCTTTCAAGGGGCAAAACTCCCCCTTAGCAGTGGAATATTACAATGGGGGAGATGTTCCCGTTCCCAAGTCTGGGCATATTGGATCACCTGGGTGCAGGAAGGTGGAGCTAGGATGATTTCCCATTAGGGTCGCCAACTCTGGGGGGTTTCATCACATGACCTCCCACCTCCAACCGCCCCACCCGGTCAAACAGCAGTTTTTTCCCCCCCCCATCTCCAATATTTTTATAACCAAAGTGTCAGTCGTGGCTCAGTGGGTCAGAAGGTTGTGGGTTCAAGTCCCATTCCAGAGACTTGAGCACAAAAATCTAGGCTGACACTCCCAGTGTGGTACTGAGGGAGTTGCTGCACTGTCGGAGGTGCCGTCTTTCAGATGAGACATTAAACCGAGGCCCCGTCTGTCCTCTCAGGTGGATGTAAAAGATCCCATGGGCACTATTTCGAAGAAGAGCAGGGGAGTTATCCCTGGTGTCCTGGGGCCAATATTTATCCCTCAACCAACATCACAAAAACAGATTATCTGGTCTTTATCTCATTGCTGTTTGTGGGAGCTTACTGTGTGCAAATTGGCTGCCGTGTTTCCCACATTACAACAGTGACCACACTTCAAAAAGTACTTCATTGGCTGTAAAGTGCTTTGGGATGTCCCGTGGTCGTGAAAGGCGCTGTAGAAATGCAAGTCTTTCTTTTCTTTTACAAAGAAAATGAGAAAAAGACACAATTGTTTTGTAACACCCCTACGATTTTTCTCCCTGGGCTTTTTTTGTTGCTCCAATGTCCAGGAGATTAATCTTTAATTCCTGGCGACTCCATGACAGTCTCGGTGAATTTTCCATCATTCTTGAATTGAAAAAAAAATCTCAATGTAAAGAAAACTGGGAGAAGGGGTTCGGGAGCGGACACTGAGCTGGTCCCGTGGGTCATACATTGGCCCAATGGCCTAACCTTTCATCGAGACACTGGGGTAGAAATTTGTCCTGGGTGAAGCGCACAACGTGCGCTGGTGAACTGGCTGCCCGTTCTCTACCCCGCCCGGAATTTATTTTCCATATTAGATCTAAGGGACTGTCCACCTACTCAGGTAGCTGTGAAATATCCCACGGCACTCTTTGAAGAAGAGCAGGGGAGTTCTCCCTGGTGTCCTGGGCCAATATTTATCCCTCAAACAACATCAACAACTACTTCCTTTTATACAGTGCCTTTAACGCAGTAAAACGTCCCAGGCGCTTCAGAGGAGCGATTATCAAACAAAATCTGGCACCGAGCCACATAAGGCGATATTAGGTCAGGTCACCAAAACTTTGGTCAAAGAGGTAGGTTTTAAGGAGCATCTTAAAGGCGAGAGAGGCGGAGAGGTTTAGGGAGGGAATTCCAAGGGTTAGGGCCTCAGCAGCTGAAGGCATGGCCGCCAATGGTGGAGCGATTAAAATCTAGTCGTTTTCCTCATTGCTGTTTATGGGACCTTGCTGTGTACAAATTGGTTGCGGCATTCTACCTACCTTACAACAGTGACTGTAGTTCATTGGCTGTGAAGCGCTTTGGCACGTCCTGAGGTTATGAAAGGCGCTATATAAGTGCAAGTCTTTCTTTCCTTCATTCCTCTGCCAGCCTCTATTTTAGCTCACGCACCACAGTTACATTCAGGGCTAGTCTGTTGCACATAATCCATTCTGCCGTGGGGGAGGAAAGGAACTTACTCTTCCAATCTCCAGTTTCGAGTCTTAAGGTTTATTAATTTGTGGATATGTTACAGTTATTTAAAATGTTGAAAGGCAAAGATAATGTTATAATGTAAGCAACTTATTTGAGTTGGACTGTGACAAAGACCCTTTCCCGCAACTCCATGTTTGAACCCCTCCATAAGAAATAGGAATAGGAGTCGGCCATTCGGCCCCTCGAGCCTGCTCCACCATCCAATAAGATCATGGCTGATCTTCGACCTCATCTCCACTTTCCTGCTCTATCCCCATATCCCTTGATTCCCTTAATATTCAAAAATCTATCGATCTCGGTCTTGAATATACTCAATGACTGAGCCTCCACAACCCTCTAGAGTAGAGAATTCCAAAGATTCACCACCCTCTGAGTGAAGAAATTGCTCCTCATCTCAGTCCTAAATGGCCGACCCCATATTCTGAGACTGTGACCACTGGTTCTAGACTCTCCAGCCAGGGGAAACATCCTCCCTGCATCTACCCTGTCAAGCCCTGTAAGAATTTTGTATGTTTCAATGAGATCACCTCTCATTCTTCTAAACTCTAGAGAATATAGGCCTAGTCTCCTCAATGTCTGCTCATCCACCTCTGCCACAGCACTGAAATGGCCCTTATCAAAGTCAAAAATGGCACCCTGTATAACTGTGACTGTGGTAAACTATCCCTCCTCATCCTTCTCGATCTGTCTGGAGCCTTTGGCACGGTTGACCACATCATCCTCCTCCAATGCCTCTCCTCCGCTGCCCAGTTGGGTGGGACTGCCCTCGCCTGGTTCCATTCCTATCTATCCAGTCGTAGCCAGAGAATCACCTCCAATGGCATCCCCTCACTCTCCTGCACTGCTACCTCTGGAGTCCCCCAAGGATCTATCCTTGGCCCCCTCCCATTTCTCATATTTATACTGCCCTTCGGCGACATCATTCGAAAACACATTGTCAGGTTCCACATGTACGCTGATGACACCCAGCTCTACATCGCCACCACCTCTCTCATAGAAACATAGAATCTAGGAGCAGGAGTAGGCCATTCGGCCCGTCAAGCCTGCTCCACCATTCAATACGATCATGGCTGATCATTCAAATCCAGTACCCTGTCCCTTCTTTAATCCCCACAGTACACATATCCCACCCTACCCCCATAACCCCACGTATTTAATTCCCCCTAACATATCCCATCCTATCCCCATAACCCCACATATTTAATCCCCTCCTAACACTAAGGGTCAATTTATCATAGCTAAATCAACCTAACCCGCACATTTTTGGACTGTGGGAGGAAACCGGAGCACCCGGAGGAAACCCACGCAGACACGGGGAGAATGTGCAAACTCCACACAGACAGTCACCCGAGGTCAGATTCGAACCCGGGTCCCTGGCGCTGTGAGGCACCAGTGCTAACCACTATGCCACCGTGTACCTCTCAGCCCCTCCACTGCCTCTGATTTGTCACGCTGCTTGTCTGACATCCATACCTGGATCTGCAATTGACTTTTGGGAAAAACAAAGCCATTGTCTTCAGTTCTTGTCACAAACTCCGTTCCCTAGCCATCGACTCCATCCCTCTCTCTGGCCACTGTCTGAAGCAGAACCAGACTGCTCGCATCCTTGCCATCCGATTTGACCCTGAGCTGAGTTTCCAACCCCATTTCCTCTCCATCAAAAAAACCGCCTACTTCCACCCCCGTAATGTCCCCCTGTCTCTGCCCCTGCCTCAGCTGGTCTACTGCTGAAACCCTCATCCATGCCTTTGTTACCGCTAGACTCGACTATCCCAACGCGCTCCTGGTCAGCCTCCCACCTTGCACGCTCCGTAAACTTAAGCTCATCCAAAACTCTGCTGCTCATATCCTAACTCGCACCAAGTCCCGTTCATCCATCACCCCTGTGCTCGCTGACCTACATTGGCTCCCAGTCTCTAACCTCCTCCAACCCTCCAAGATCTCTGTGCTCCACCAAATCCGGCCTCTTGTGCATCCACGATTTTAATCACTCCACCATTGGCGGCCGTGCCATCAGCTGCCTTGGCCTTAAACTCTGGAATTCCCTCCCTAAACCTCTCCCTCGCTGCCTCTCTCTCCTCCTTTAAGACACTCCTTAAAACCTACCTCTTTGAACAAGCTTTTGGTCACCTGTCTCGGTATCAAATTTTGCTTCAGAACATCCCTGTGAAGCGCCTTGGGACGTTTTACTGTGAAGTCGCACAACACCAGGTTATAGTCCAACAGTTTTATTTTAAATTACGAGCTTTTGGAGCGCTGCTCCTTCTTCAGGTACAGTGTACCTGATGAAGGAGCAGCGCTCCGAAAGCTCGTAATTTCAAATAAAACTGTTGGACTATAACCTGGTGTTGTGCGACTTCTCATTTTTTGTCCACCCCAGTCCAACACCGGCATCTTCGCATCACGTTTTACTGTGTTAAAGGTGCTATATAAATGCAAGATGTTGTTGTTGTCCTGATGGAGAGACTCCCTCTTTAAAAGGGGTTTGCAAAAGCCAAGCAGTACTTTTGAAAAGCACAACTGCTGGTGAGGCCAAGGGGCCTTAATAATGAAACTTGTCCTTTGAAGTGGATAACCACTATTGAGATCCAGTTTGAGGCCCTAATCTTTGTGAAACGACTTTCTAGGAGACAGTGGCTTCCTGTTACGACATCCTGTCTGAATGAAGGGCACTCAAGGTGTTCAGACAATAGTCAGGCTCTTCCCCGTTGTCAAAAGCCATTCTGTGCTGGAGTGTAAACACATCACGGCAGGCAAGAGGAGTTACTGGGACAACGCATTAGCGTAGGAGAGGTCAGTTGCCTTACCTGATCAAAGCCGTGGAGCCTTTTACAACCCACCGTAAAAGGGCACAAGCCCCATAGCTGCTGTTGTCCAGAGAGGTTGTCAAGGTAGGTCTCAGTCTGCTTCCCATTAGAAGTATTAGCCTGTAACTGAGAGGGCCAGCGGTAGATAGCTGTGTAGCCACCTTAATAACATAATTGCTTCCATCTGCAACAAAGGCCTTGATGCAACAACTCAATCAGTCCAATCTGGTCACAAACAGCTCGCCTGCCAATGAATGGAGACAGTGTTGTCGCCTTCAGGGTTGCTCGCCCTCCAGGCTTGTCCAGAAGTCACCAGGGATTAAAGATAAATATCCGGGATCCTGCTGTAAGCAACACACGGGAGAAAAAAGACAGGGGAAATTAAAAAAAAAAATTGTGTTTATTCTTTGAACACATTTGTTTAATAGTTAGCAAAATATTGGAGGTGACAAAAAAATGGCTCTTTCACTTTGACAGTCAAGAGTCACCCAATCGGATTACGCAAAGAGTCTGTTCGCTTTCCAATTGGCTGAGGGAAGGCGGGGTGCCGCCAGGATTATCGTGTCGGCAATGTTCCCTCTAATTTTCTTCAGGGTGTGCGGTCCCTTTAAGTGGCTGCGTGGCCCGTTCAAAATTTTCGCGCATGCAGTTTATCCCGTTTAAAAACCGGCGAGCGGCTTGTGCGGGACCTCCAGACTGCGGCGCAGCCGCGCAGCTTAACGGGAACGTTGCACGAGATCAATAGATTTTTGGACACTGAGGGAATCAAGGGACATGGCGGGAAAGTGGAGTTGAGGTCGATGATCAGCCATGATCTTATTGAATGGCGGAGCAGGCTCGAGGGGCCAAATGGCCGACTCCTGCTCCTGTTTCTTATGTTCTGATGGGAGCATAATATCCAGCACAAAGCAGCCCGCTTGATCGACAGCCCATTCACCTAAAACATTCACTCCCTCCACCACCGGCTGCAGTGTGTACCATCTACAAGACGCACTGCAGCAACTCACCAAGGCTTCCTCGTCAGCACCTCCCAAACCCGCGACCTCTACCACCTAGAAGGACAAGGTCAGCAGGCGCGTGGGAACACCACCACCTCCAAGTTCCCCTCCAAGTCACACACCATCCTCACTTGAAAATATATCGGCCGTTCCTTCATCGTTGCTGGGTCAAAATCTTGGAACTCCCTCCCTAACAGCACTGTGGGAGTACCTTCACCACACGGACTGCAGCGGTTCAAGAAGGCGGCTCACCACCACCTTCTCAAGGAGCAATTAGGGATGGGCAATAAATGCTGGCCTTGCCAGCGACGCCCACATCCCAGGAATGGATAAAAAAAAGGCCTTCTCCTGTTCCTAAGTTTGTATTAAGAACTGACCTCATAGAGTTGGGCTGGAGTCACATGTAGGCCAGACCAGATAGAGGTGGCAGGTTCCAACTCTGGTTGGATGTATTCCTGTTGGTTTCATCACGTGGACTCGTGCCTCCAACAGCCCCGCCTCCGCACTCCCGCCATTGGTCGCATGACATGTCTATCCTCGTGGTTTAACTCCTTCCTCCGCCAATTGGAAAGCAAACAGACTCTTCATTGACCGATCGGATGACGATTGACTGTGTCAAACCGCTTTTTGTCCCCCAATCGCCACTATATTTTTATGACTGATAAATGAAAGTGCTCAAAGTAAATGAAAGAAAAATATATTTTTTTAAGGCCCCAATGATTTTTCTCCTGGGTGTTGCTGGCAGCAGAGTCGTGGAGATTAATCCATTCCACAAACTAGGGATGTATTCCCTAGAATTTAGAAGGTTAAGGGGTGATCCGATCAAAGTTTTCAAGATATTAAGGGGAACAGATAGGGTGGATAGAGAGAAACTATTTCCACTGGTTGGGGAGTCTTGGACTAGGGCGACAGAGTCTAAAAATTAGAGCCAGACCTTTCAGGAGTGAAATTAAGAAACACTTCTACACACAAAGGGTGGTGGAAGTTTGGAACTCTCTTCCGCAAACGGCAATTGATGCTCGATCAATTGTTAATTTTAAATCTGAGATTGATAGCTTTTTGTTAACCGAAGGTATTAAGGGATATGGGCCAAAGGCGGGTATATGGAGTTAGGTCACAGATCAGCCATGATCACATTGAATGGTGGAGCAGACTCGAGGGGCTCCATGGCCTCCTCCTGTTCCTCTGTTCCTAATCTTAAATTCCTGGAGACTCCTGGAGGGTTGGCACAAACTCTACCTTCCCCGATGCACATCGATGAACCAGTTGGGTTTTTATAAAGAAAGAAAGGCTTGCATTTATAGAGCGCCTTCACGACCTCAGGATGTCCCAAAGCGCTTTACAGCCAATGAAGTACTTTTTGAAGTGTAGTCACTGTTGTAATGTAGGAAACGCGGCAGCCAATTTGTGCACAGCAAGCTCCCTCAAACAGCAATGTGATAATGACCAGATATTCTGTTTCAGTGATGTTGATTGAGGGATAAATATTGGCCCCAGGACACCGGGGATAACCCCGCTGCTCTTCTTCGAAATAGTGCCGTGGGATCTTTTACGTCCACCTGAGAGGGCAGACGGGGCCTCGGTTTAACATCTCATCCAAAAGACGGCACCTCCGACAGTGCAGCACTCCCTCAGTACTGCACTGGAGTGTCAGGTTGGATTTTTGTGCTCAAATCTCTGGAGTGGGACTATGAACCCACGACCTTCCGACTCAGAGACGAGCGTGCTACCCACTGAGCCACGGCTGACAATTGAGTAGCTTTCATGGTCATTTTTCAGCTCACCTGACAACAGATTTATTAAATTCACTTTCATAACTAGCAATGGCGGGATTTGAACTCTGGGATATTATTCCAGCTTTACAAGACGGTTTAATAACAACTGTTACATACTGAATGGAGGCTGTCTTCTCAGGATGTGTGTGTGGTCAGAGCGTTGTGGCTGCATGAAGATTTCTTTAGGAAGAAAGCAGATTGTCTCTCTAAGGTCTTCTAAGAGGTTTGCAAACATTTTAAGAAAGCAATTTTAGTTTACAACCCACTTTCCACCCAGCCTCCCCCCCCCCCCCCCCCCCCCCCCCCCCCCCCAGCCACACAATGATTTAATGGGAATCTTTAGAGAACTAATTAGGGAGAAAAATTGGCCCTTTCAACTTTTGGTTTATTGTTTCTGTGCTGTCTGGATGTACACTGAATTCTTGCCTGGTTCCGCGTTGCTGTTTGTTTGTGTCTGTGTGTATGTGCGGCTTCTACATTTTCCTTCACATGTTGTCAGCCCGTGTGGGCAGGTCATGTAAGAAAGGAGAAAGGTTTGGAGGAAGAGAAAGGCAAAATAAAAATTCTATGTACGAAGCTCGCAATTCAGTGTTGAACTTGGCAAAGCGGTAAACAAGACCGCCAGATTCATTTAACCCGTTAGATTACATTCGGACATAGGAGACTGACGGGCAGGAATTAGACTAGCTGGTACATCAAGCCTGCCCCACACTCATGACAGCTGGAGCATTGTGACTAGACAATTCCTACCCACACCCCACCCCCTGTAGCCTTGGGAGATGCAAAGACACAGAGAGAAAAAAAATACAGGGCCAATAAGGGAAAGAAATATTGGGATAATTCCTCTCCAACCCCCTCAGGCAATCAAAACCAGTCCAGTAGATCACACGGACCAAGGAAAGAGATTAAAAAGCAGGACCTCAAAGGTAGTAATCTCCGGATTACTCTCAGTGCCACGCGCTAGTGAGCATAGAAATAGGAGGAGAGCGCAGATGAATGTGTGGCTGGAGAGGCGGTGCAGGAGGGAGGGCTTCAGATTCCTGGGGCATTGGGACCAGTTCTGGGGGAGGTGGGACCTGTACAGGCCGGACAGGTTGCACCTCAACAGGGCCGGAACCAATATCCTCACCGGGAGGTTTGCTAGTGCTGTTGGGGAGGGTTTAAACTAATTTGGCAGGGGGATGGGCACCAGGATGTAACATTAGAAAGGGGAAATAAAGTGCTCAAAGGATTGGGAGAGGCAGAGAGCACTAAAGTAAGAAATAGTGGGGTAAAACTAAGAGAGAGTACAGGATGGTCTTAGGTGGGTTTACAGTGTATGTAAGTGAACGCACAAAGCGTAGTAAATAAGGTAAGTGAGCTGCAGGCACAAACAGCCACATGGGAATATGATGTTGTGGCAATAACTGAGACCTGGCTCAAAAAAAGGGCAGGATTGGATATTAAATATTCCTGGTTATAAAGTGTTCAGGAAAGATAGGAAAGGAAAGATAGGAGGTGGTGTGGCAGTATTGGTTAAGGAGAATGTTACAGTGCTGGAGAGAGAGGATGTCCTGGAGGGGTCAAGGACAGAATCTATATGGCTAGAGTTAAGCAATAATAGAGGTGCCATTACACTACATTATTCTATATACACTATCAAATAGTGGGAAAGATATGGAGGAGCAAATTTGCAGAGAAATTACAGAGAGGTGCAAGAACTATAAAGTAGTGATAATGGGGGACTTCAATTATCCTAATATAGACTGGGATTGTAATAGTGTTAAGGGCAGAGAAGGGGAAGAATTTCTGAAGTGGTTTCAGGAGAACTTTCTTGATCAGTACATTTCCGGCCAACGAGAGAGGAGGCATTGTTGGATCTGGTTCTGGGGAATGAGATAGATCAAGTGAAGCAAGTGTCAGTAGGTGAACATATAGAGAACAGTGATCAGAGTATCAAAAGGTTTAGATTAGCTATGGAAAAGGACAGGGAGCAATCTAGAGTAAAAATGTTTTAACTGGGGGAAGGCCAATTTCAGTGGGATGAGAACGGATCTGGCCCGAGTAAACTGGAATCAAAGATTGGCAGGCAAACTGTAGTGGAACAATGGGCTGCCTTTAAAGAGGAAATAGTTCAGGTACAGTTGAGGTAGATTCCCACTAGGGGGAAAGGCAGGGCAACTAAAGTCAGAGCTCCCTGGATGACAAAACAGATAGAGAATATGATGAAGCAGAAAAAGAGCGCGTATGACAGATGTCAGGAGACCTATGCATGGAGGCAGAGGGTATGGCTGAGGTACTAAACGAGTACTTTGCATCTGTTTTCACCAAGAAGAAGGTGCTGCCATAGACATAGTGAAAGAGGAGGTAGTGGAGATACTGGATAGGATAAAAATTGATAAAGAGGAGGTTTTAGAAAGGCTGGCTGTACTTAAAGTAGATAAATCACCAGGAGTGGATGGGATGCATCCTAGGATGCTGAGGGAATTGAGGGAGGAAATCACGGAGGTACTGGCCATAATATTCCAATCCTCCATAGATACGGGGGGGTGGTGCCAGAGGACTGGAGAATTGCAAATGTTACACCATTGTTCAAAAAAGAGTATAATGATAAACCCAGCAACTACAGGCCAGTCAGTTTGACTTCCGTAGTGGGGAGGCTTTTAGAAACAGTAATCAGGGACAAAATTAACAGTCACTTGGACAAGTGTGGATTAATTACAGAAAGCCAACACGGATTTGTTAAAGGCAAATCATATTTAACTAACTTGTTTGAGTTCATTGATGAGGTAACAGAGAGGGTTGATGAGGGTAATGCGGTTGACGTGGTGTACATGGATTTCCAAAAGGTATTCGACAAAGTGTCACATATGTAGGGGGTGGTGTTTTGTGTCAGCTTCACCTCTGACTTCTGAGTGGTTCAAATCGCTCCCACTCCCTTGGTTCTAGACCTTGGACTTATTTGGGGGTTGTGACAAAAGGTGCAGCAGACAACTGAGTTTGATGAAAGAACTTCAATCTTTATTAAAAAGGTAAAACACAAATAATAACACTCTTAATACTCTAAAGGTGGGGAACACTTCGGTACAAGCGAGGGAAATGACAGTAGAACAATACTTCACCCCTCCCAACCCCACTTTACTAGCTAAGTTAGGTTTTGAAGGACCAGGGATAATGCTCACCAATCCTTTGACAGTTGGGCTAAATCGCGGTTTTGGGATTCGCTGTTTATGGCAGTTAGTGTCTGCCGTACCCCATACGCGGTAGAGGACTTCACCTGCGTATCTGGTCAGTCTTCGCGAGTCCGCTGATGCGGTAGGGTGTCGTTTTGGATCTATCTGGTGAGTGCCCAATTTCTTTAGTTGAGCAGTAGGGTTTAGAGTCTTTGGGGAAAATCTTACCCAGGGGTAAGTCAGGAGTAGATTGTAGAGTGGAAACTTTGCGGTTCTTCGGGTTTTCTTCCGTTGAGTTGGTCTTTGTTGGTCGCGGTGGCCTGCTATTACCCGGTCAGTTGGGGGTAATGTGCGGTTGTTGGTTTCTTGAGGCCTTTGGTTTCCGCGATGGTTTTAGGCCTTGTCCAGTGTGTCGGTCGACCTCGTGGAGCCGTCGGTGACTTGTTGCTGCTTGTTGCTCCGGGTGGCTGTGTTGGGACCGTTGTTGGAGGTCCGTCGAGGTGGTATTTTCACGAGCTGGACTCAGATGTGTCTGAATGGTGAGCAATGCCGACTCGCTTCCAGCTCGGCTTATCTTCTTCCTTGCTTCTTCTTCTTCTGATGACCACTCACTTTGAACTGCTTAACGGGCCTTCAATTATACTGAATCGAAGTGGCCTTATCTACCTGCCAAATCTACTCAATTCATTGTCTGGTTTTGGCGGGCCCGTTAACCGGTAACGACTTACTAGTGTGTTAACTGGTTTTTTAACAGGCCTTCAATCTCACCCATTGAACATGACCTTATCTACCTGCCAAATCTGCTCAGTTCATTGTCCGGTTTTGGCGGGCCTGTTACCAGTAACTGCTCTGTAAGTGTCAAATGGCTTTTGGGATGGTTTGCATCCTGTCGATCTCCTTGGTTGATCACTGGTGATTGATTTTGTGTTTGGGTTTCTAGGCTGGACTTGGTCTTTCTATAGAATGGTCCTGAGTGGGTTTTATTATGCATGTTTCTGATGGGCCCTGTAATCAGTTTTGAAGGGGCCTGTATTTTGGGTGGGACTGTCTTCTCCCAGGGTCTATTGTTCAAATGTTAATGTCTGCTGGGGCTTGAGTGGGGTCATCCCGGTTCCCCAGACAGTGTAATTAACTACAATAGCCAAACTGCTGTTACAGAGGTCAAACCCACCTCCTTGTCCCTTTACAGGCCCAGACATGTTTTTAAAATGCCAAAACTTGGTTTTTGGTCTTAAATTCCTTATGTTAGGCCCAAATGCATTTTTATCACTCTGAGGCAGTTCCAAAGTCCTTTTTCCTTAGGTTTTTGGGGATCTGCAAATTTTGGAAACCTTATACATAATAGGCTTGCCAGCAAAGTTGAAGCCCATGGAATAAAAGGGACAGTGGCAGCATGGATACGGAATTGGCTAAGTGATAAGAAACAGAGAGTAGTGGTGAATGGTTGTTTTTCGGACTGGAGGAAGATATACAGTGGTGTTCCCCAGGGGTCGGTTCTAGGACCACTGCTTTTCTTGATATATATTAGTGACTTGGACTTGGGAGTACAGGGCACAATTTCAAAATTTGCAGATGACAAAAAACTTGGAAGTATAGTGAACAGTGAGGAGCAGAGTGATAGACTTCAAGAGGACATAGACAGGCTGGTGAAATGGGCGGACATGTGGCAGATGAAATTTAGTGCAGAAAAGTCTGAAGTGATACATTTTGGTAGAAAGAAATATAAACTAAATGGTACAATCCTGAAGGGGTGCACGAACAGAGAGACCTGGGGTTATGTGTGCACAAATCACTGAAGGTGGCAGGGCAGGTTGAGAAAGCAGTTAAAAAGGCTTACGGGATCCTGGGCTTCATAAATAGAGGCATAGAGTACAAAAGTGAGGAAATTATTTTGAACCTGTATAAAACACTGGTTCAGCCCCAACTGGAGTACTGTGTCCAATTCTGGGCACCACACTTTAGGAAGGATGTGAAGGCCTTAGAGAGGGTGCAGAAAAGATTTACGAGAATGATTCCAGGAATGAGGGACTTCAGTTACGTTGATAGACTAGAGAAGCTGGGGTTGTTCTCCTTGGAGCAGAGAAGATTGAGAGGAGATTTGATAGAGGTGTTCAAAATCATGAGGGGTCTAGACGGAGTAGATGGAGGGAAACTGTTCCCATTGGCAGAAGGGTCGAGAACCAGAGGGCACAGATTTAAGGTGATTGGCAAAAGAACCAAAGGCAACATGAGGAAAAACTTTTTTACTCAACGAGTGGTTAAGATCTGGAATGCACTGCCTGAAAGGGTGGTGGAGGCAGATTCAATCATGGCTTTCAAAAGGGATTTGGACAAGTATCTGAAGGAAAGAAATTTGCAGGGCTACGGGGAAAGGGCGGGGGAGTGGGACTAGCTGAGGTGCCCTTGGAGAGAGCTGACATGGGCTCGACGGGCCGAATGGCCTCCATCTGTGCTGTAAACATTCTATGACACTTGCCTTCCATCTACAAGATGCACTGCAGCAACTTGCCAAGGATTCTTCGACAGCACCTCCGAAACCCGCGACCTCTTCCACCTAGAAGGACAAGGGCAGCAGGCGCATGGGAACACCATCACCTCCAAGTTCCCCTCCAAGTCACGCACCATCCTGACTTGGAAATATATATTGCCTATCCTTCATCGTCACTGGGTCAAAATCCTGGAACTCCCTCCCTAACAGCACTGTGGGAGTACCTTCATCACACGGACTGCAGCGGTTGAAGAAGGAAGCTCACCACCAGCTTTTCAAGGGCAATTGGGGGATGGGCAATAAATGCCGGCCATGTCAGCGACGCCCACATCCCATGAATGAATTTAAAAAATCTATGATGCGATCTCTTCCCCAGCCAGGAATCGATCTAACTCCCTCTTGAAGGCGTACAAGAAGGCATGCTGGGGAAAGTCTTAGGTTGGGGAGTGGAGGGTAGGTTTAGCTCGGCTCTGGACATGGGTGAGATTCGGGCAGCCTCTGCCAGAGTGATCTCCTGGACTTGTTTTGATTACCTAGGGTTGGAGGGTCGGAGAGGAATTTACCAGATTTTTTTTCCCCAAATTGGCCTGGGAATTTTACCTATTTTTTTCGCCTCTCCCAGAGATCACAATGGCCCGTAATTTTCAATAGGAGGCTTCCTGCGTGCGGATGCCTCCTATCGGGAAAAAATCTACGCTCTTACCTGAGGGCTCCCGAGGTCCGGACTCTTCCGCTCCTGTGCCTCTCCTGGTGCGCGCGCGGAGACCCAGGTATCCCAGGGGCGCAGGCGGTTCGCAAGCATCACTTGATGGGCCAGGTGAGCCAATGGGAGAAGGGAATCCCCCTTCATACTTTTGACAGATAGACCTGTCAAATATATGAATGGGGATCACTGAAAAAAGACATCAAAACATTAAATAAATTTTTTTTAAAACCATCATGTTTTTAAAATGAGTTAAAATTACATTAAATTAAATATTTTAAACAAAAATTTAATGTTTTGAAAAAAATAATTAAAGCTTTTAAGGGGCTAAAAATAAACTTACCTTTTTTAAAAGTATTTTTAAATTATAAATGAGTAAAAAAAAAATGTTTAAAACTTTTTTAAACTCTTACGCTGGTAAAAGCAGGCCTAACACATGCTTTTACCAGGCGTAAGATTTTTAAGGGATTTCAGCGGGTGGAGGTTCTGCAGAAAGCGGAACACTCCGCCCGCAGAGGCCCATCTCCAGGGCAGGCGTCCGATCTGTCAAGAGGATTCTTGACAGATCGGAAGTGTCGGTTTTCAGCACGTGCGCTTCGCATGCCTGAAACCGGCACTTGCGAGGTCCCTATGGGTGTGTACACCGCGCGTACACACCCGTAGGGATCGGAAATTACAGGCCATAGTTTCGGGTGGGTTGGGGAGTGCGTATATTGTGATGGACAAGGTATCACAGTTGTGTGGGACAGACGGGATGGACCAGGGGGGTCTTTTCCTGTCCGCAATTGTCCGTATAATTGAAGAGAATCAAACCTCACTACCAGCCATTCAATGAATAGAAAAATCCCAATCAGTGCGGCTGTGATTTTTCAGTGCATGCTAGGGGACCAGTGATATCCGTAATACTCACCCTCTTCACTCAGGCATAAAAGAAATAACTTGTATTTCTACAGCGCCTTTCACAACCTCAGGATGTCCCAAAGCACTTTACACCAATGGAGTACTTTTTGAAGTGTAGTCACTGCTGTAATGTAGGAAATTGCGGCAGCCAATTTGCGCACAGCAAGCTCCCACAAACAGCAATGTGATAAATGACCAGAAATTCTGTTTTTTAGTGATGTTGGTTGAGGGATAATTATTGGCCCCAGGACACCAGGGATAACTCCCCTTATCTTCTTCCAAATAATGGCCTTGGGATCTTTTATGTCCACCCGGGAGAGCAGACGGGGCCTCGGTTTAACATCTCATCCAAACCTTGAGGTCATCCAAAACTCGGCTGCCCGTGTCCTAACTCGCACCAAGTCCCGTTCGCCACTCACCCCTGTGCTCGCTGACCTACATTGGCTCCTGGTTAAGCAGCGCCTCGATTTCAAAATTCTCATCCTTGTTTTCAAATCCTTCCATGGCCTCGCCCCTCCCTATCTCTGCAATCTCCTTCAGCCCCACAACCCCCCGAGATCTCTGCGCTCCTCTAATTCTGCCCTCTTGAGGATCCCTGATTATAATCGCTCAACCTTTGGCGGCCGTGCCTTCTGTTGCCTGGGCCCTAAGCTCTGGAATTCCCTCCCTAAACCTCTCCGCCTCACTACCTCTCTTTCCTCCTTTAAGATGCTCCTGAAAACCTACCTCTTTGACCTGTCCTAATTTATCCTTATGTGGATCGGTGTCAAATTTTTTGTCTTAAAATACTCCTGTGAAGCGCTTTGGGACGTTTTACTACGTTAAAGGCGCTATATAAATACAAGTTGTTGTTGTTGAAAGACGGCACCTCCGACAGTGCAGCGCTCCCTCAGTACTGGAACTGGGAGTGTCAGCCTAGATTTTGTGCTCAAGTCCCTGAGCGACCCTTTGGGTGAAGTACCAGTGGGTGAGGAAGAGGGCACTTTAATTCCTGAAGCGTTACCTTGACCATGTTCGGGAAAAGAAAGGTGGGGGGTGGTGGAGAAAAAAAACCATTAGGTTTTGACTTTCTTTACAGCACCTGAAAAATGGCCTTCTGTGGAGATCATTATAAAAGTTAATTATTTGCTGGTGTTAGTAATTGAAATAAGAGTTTCCTTTGGTGTCTCAAAGTGTTAATATTCTGTTACAGGCCCACTGGCCAGCGTTCTGCTTCATTGGCCTCGAGCCCAGGAGAGTCCAGTAGGCCGGTTACCATGGGAATGGGCTTGTTGTTGCCTCGCCAATTTAGGGGTCCTCATTGCTATCTAGCATCAGAAAGTATAACCACTTGTGTACTGGTGCGGGTATAGTTTGGAAACCCTTACGTTTACACTGCTGAATCCTGTTTCCCCGTATCCAGGTAACCAGATCCAGTTTACAACGGGTCTAAAAGTCTACCAGCAGGATAAGGGAGCTGGATCTAGCAGTGTGAACGCAGGGAATCCAAACTAAACAGCAGCGTGAGATGCCTTTCTTCAGGAGAATTAAAGGGGGGATTTGTAGGGGGTGGTGGTGGTAGGGGTCAGCCTTACCCCTGACTCAGTGAGCGGTTCAAATCGCTCCCACGCCCCAGGTTCAGACCTTGGACTTATTTAGGGGTTGTGAATAAAGATGCAGTAGACAACAGGTTCCGATGAAAGAATTTTGACTTTTATTAAAAGAAAAAAAAGTCACAAACTTAAAACACACTTAACACTTAAACAGGTTGGGGAACACACGGTACAGGTGAGGGAGAATGACAATATACAAAAACCCTTATCCCTCCCAAAAATCCCACTATCTAGCTAGGTTTCGGTTTCAGGAGATCAGGGATAATGCTCACCAAACAGGGGTTTTAAAAGTGCGAACTCCAGCCAGGTAAGTTGATGGTGGTCTGGTCGTCGAGTGTCTTCCTAGAACATGCTGCTTCTGGAACAGAGCCGAGAGGGAGAGTCCGGAGAGAGGGCCTCTTGGGGAATTAGGCCCCCCTTTTATACTTGTTCAGCTCCTTTGTTCTTTTCGCTCCCAGAACCCCTTACTAAAAATGGTTTTGTGCTGAAGTGATTTGCTTTCAGTTGAGGCCTGTTCATTCCATTGTCTTGGTTTCTTGCAGGCTTGTTAAGTTTTGATGGGTTTAACTTGGCTTACTGAACTGTTGTAACTGCTTGATGGGCCTTCAATTATTCTAAACCAAATCAAATCCTGGTCATTGTAAGACCTCATCAACAGTAACGGCTTTTTACTGAGTGTCAAATGGCTTGCGTCCTGTCGATCTGTTGTTTAATCGGAGTTTGCATTGTCCTCATGTTTTGGATTTCTTGCTGGGCCTAGCACTCCTATCTTTATGCGTCTCTTTAATGGGGCCTGTGTTTTGGGTGGGGCTGCCTTCTCCCAGGGCCTATTGTCCAAATGTTAATGTTTGCTGGGGCTTGAATTCCAGCCTTTTAAAATGCCAAAGCTTGGCTTTGGTCTTAAATTCCTTATGTTAGGCCCAAATGCATTTTTATCACTCTGGGGTAGTTCCAAAGTCCTTTTTCCTTAGATTTTTGGGGATCTGCAAATTTTGGAAACTTTACAGATTGTATTCATTTAAAGTCTCCTCCAGTTCCAGGGTCAATCCCTGGTCCGCATTGAGTTGCCTGATCTCAGGTGCTGTGGCAGCACATAAGAAATGGCAAGGGCAAGAGGAGGCTGCTTTGCCCATTTATTTCAGCCGTGGTTCAGTTGGTAGCCTCTGAGTCAGAAGTTTGTGGGTTCAAGTCTCACCACTCCAGGTACTCAAGCACACAAATCTAGGCTGACACTCCCAGCGCCGTACTGAGGGAGTGCTGCACTGTCAGAGTTACCATCTTTCGGATGAGATGTTAAACCGAGGCCCCATCTGCTCTCTCAGGTGGACGATAAAGATCCCACTATTTCGAAGAAGAGCAGGGGAGTTCGCCCAGTGTCCTGGCCATTATTTATCCCTCAATCAACATCACTAAAACAGATTATCCAGTCATTATCACATTGTTGTTTGTGGGAGCTTGCTGTGTGCAAATTGGCTGCCGCGTTTCCTACAATACAACAGTGACCACACTTCAAAAAGTACTTCATTGGCTATATAGTGCTTTGGGACGTCCAGTGGTCGTGAAAGGCGCTATAGAAATGCAAGTCTTTCTTTCTTTTGAAGCTCATCCCTATAATCCGCTCCAACCCCTCCTATTAAAGAATTCTGCTGCAGTTAGAATGTCTCTAATAGGCTGTCAAGCTACAGCTACTCTAATCCTTCCTCAGTCTTGTTGCTCAGCTCTGAACTTTCTACAGTGCAAGGACATTATTTGTGTGCTACACCAACCAGAATGGAATTCGTCACTCTGAAGGCTACTAAAAGAAAGATCTTGCATTTCTATAGCGCCTTTCATGACCCCAGGACGTTACCAAAATGCTTTACAGCCAATGAAATACTTTTTGAAGTGTAGTCACTGTTGTAATGTAGGAAACGCGACAGCCAATTTGCGCACAGCAAGCTCCCACAAACGGCAATGTGATAAATGACCCGACAATCTGATTTTTTTTTTCAATAATGTTGGTTGAGGGATAAATATTGGCTAGGACAGCGGGAAAACGCCACCAGTTCTTCTTCCAAAAGTGCCATGGGGTCTTTTACATCCACTTGAGAGGGCAGACGGGGGCCTCGGTTTAACGAAAGACGACACCTCCGACCGTGCCGCGCTCCTTCAGTACTGCACTGGGAGTGTCAGCCTGCGTTATGTGGTCAAGTCTGTGGAGCTGGGCATCGAACGCACAAAATTCTGAGGCCCCCAAGATCAACCAGCCCATCAGCACTCATCATCCTCACACACAATGCCCACTTGAGCAGGGCATCAGAGGGCAGTCGGCACCAGAGGGACCGTACTGTGGCATGAATGAGCACCTCAAGGAAAGAGCGGGGAGACTGCATTTGCAAGGCATTGCGCATTTGAATGTAAAAATCTTTGAACGTGATGCTTTTGGCTAAGATGTGTTATGTCATATCACTGTATGAAGCCAAGAGAGAAAAAAACGCCAGGGTTAATGGTTCATTGGAAAGATTCATTCTGATGGACTGTGAGTAATCAGTTATTCAAAGGTTTCCTTGGCACAGAGTCAAATCCCAAATAGAGTAGGATAATTACAATGCACATACTATTTGTAACCATCTGATATTACACTTTGCACTCCGAATTATTCAACAGCCCAGAATAAGCATCTCCGAGGCAGCCAGTGAGATTCAGCATGTATAAAAAGACAAGTTCACGGCAAAAGAAAAAAGGCTTGAAGCACATCTACTTAGTATGGAGATAACTCAGGTTAGCAAACTCCTCTCAAGCTAACTCGCCTGAAAACCGTTTGGAGACAGTGACATAAGTGAAATTTATACAAGCTTTTTAGGCCCCATATAGTTATCACATGAAACAGCGCAGTGTAGGCATGTTGACAAGATAAAGGGCATAGCTAGTCTTAAGAACAAGAGTATAACCAGAGAATTACTTAAGCTCAACTGACAAGACAGACTGGGTCCTCATTAAATATTTCACCCCCCTGACATACAGTGTTTTTGTGATAATTTGTACCGTAAGTTCCCACAAGCGCGCTGTGTAATGTATAATGTATTCATTTAATGATGACTCCAGATTCTGGTAAATAGTTGGCCAATTAAGCTTGTTGGTGTTCTGTTATCAACCTGACATACTGCTCAAGACCCTGCAATGGCGCAGAAATGGGTTCGAGTGTGCAAAGAAACAAAAGACTTGCATTTCTACAGCGCCTTTCACGACCTCAGGACGTCCCAAAGCGCTTCACAGCCAATGAAGTACCTTTGAAGTGGAGTCACTGTTGTGATGTAGGAAACGCGGCAGCCAATTTGCGCACAGCAAGCTCCCACAAACAGCAATGTGGTAATGACCGGAGAATCTGTTTTTAGTGATGCTGGTTGAGGGATAAATATTGGCCCCAGGACATGGGCGAGAAATCATCTGCTCTTCTTCGATTTAGTGCCAGAGGATCTTTTACATCCAGCTGAGAGGGCAGACGGCACCTCTGGCAGTGTAGCACTCCCTCAGCACTGCACTGGGAGCATCAGCCTAGACTTCATGCTCAAGTTTCTGGAGTGGGACTTGACCCCACAACCGTCTGACTCAGAGGCAAGAGAGCCACCCACTTTGTTTTTATATATTATTTATTAAACATTAAAAACATTTACAACATTGTGATCATTCCATTGTATCATACAAATCCATTCCGCCGCTCTGCCCAGCCATTCCTCCACCACATATTAACATCAAAACCTGAAGTTTAATTTGTCTCCCATAGCATATACTAATCTATTGTACTTTAAAAATTGATCAGTAATCATGGCTCCGAATAAGGGAAGTGTGCCTGATAATCCCCACAACATTTAATCTCCGGCCCTTCCCTCCTCTCATGCTCCTTCCCAACTTTTCGGGCAGCTGCTGCTTTCTCCTGCAGCCTCCGGCTCTTTTTCACCTCCTGTTTGAACCTTCCCTGCAGTTTCAGCCTCTTCCTTACATTAGGTTTAGGCCGAGGAGCTGCCCCTTCTCCCTCTTTCTGCCCCTCACTAACCTTTCCTTTTCCACATGATGCCACCCCACCCCCCCACCCCACTTCCATGTCTCTGTCCCCCTCTGACTCCTCACTCTCGAGCTCTTCTGTAACCTCCCGTCCCTGCTCCACATCAGATCTCCCTTAGAGAGTCTTCCTGCTATCTGTAGGGAGTGGTGTTTTTGTGTCAGCTTCACCTCTGACTTCTGAGCGGTTCGAATCGCTCCCACTCCCTTGGTTCTAGACCTTGGACTTATTTGGGGGTTGTGATAAAAAGTGCAGCAGACAACTGGTTTTGATGCAAGAACTTTGATCGTTATTTAAGAAAGTAAAACACAACACAAACACTCTTAACACTCTAAAAGTGGGGAACACTTTGGTACAAGCGAGGGAAATAACATTAGAAGAATACTTCACCCCTCCCAATCCCACTTCACTAGCTAGGTTGGACTCCAGAGGACCAGGGATGATACTCACCAGAATCCTTGACAGTTAGGTTATTTTGCGGTTTTGGGGTTCACTCTATATGTCGGTTGGTGTCTGCCGTACCCCGTACGCGGTAGAGGACTTCAACTGCGTATCTGGTCAGTCTTCGCGAGTCCGCTGATGCGGTAGGGTGCGTATTGGATTTATCAGGTGAGTACCCACTTTCTTTAGTTTAGAGTAGGGTTTAGAGTTTTTTAAGGGAAAATTTTACCCAGGGGTAAGTCAGGAGTGGATTGTAGAGTGGAAACTTTGCGATTCTTCGGGTTTTCTTCGAGTTGGTTTTGCTTTGGTCGCGGTGGCCCAATTGTTGATACTTGATGTTTAGTTGGTTGTTTCGTGAGGGCCTTGTTGCCGCGAGGTGTCCGGTGGTCACTGAGGCGGTCGTTCTGGGTTCTTCTCGTGTCAGCCTACTTTGTTGGATGGTCTGGCCTTCGAGCTGTCGACCTCCTGGCTGGACACAGAACGCTGAACAGTGTTGGTTTTAGAACTGTGTTGCGGAGAATGCCTCCATCGATGTCTTCTTGTTCTTTCTTCCTCTTCTTCTTTTTCAGGTTGAGAACAGGCCTTCAATTATACCCATTGAAGGTTCCTTATCTGCGCGCCAAATCAGGTCCCGGTCTTTGTTAGTTTTGGCGGGCTCGTTAACGGTAACGATTTTAATAATGTGTTAACTGGTTTAAAACAGGCCTTCAATCTCACCCATTGAGCATGGCCTTATCTGCGCGTCAAATCTTGTCCTGCTCTTTGTGAGGTTTTGGCGGGCTCGTTACCAGTAACTGTTCTGTAAGTGTCAAATGGCTTTTGGGATGGCTTGCATCCTGTCGATCTCCTCGGTTGATTACAGGTGATTGGTTTTGTGTTTGGTTTTCTTGGTTGGGCCTGTAATTTCTACAGGGTAAGCCGAAGTAATTTGTTTTATGCATGTCTTAATGGGCTCTGTAGCTTGGGGTGGAGACTGTTCTCCTCGGGTTTATTGTTAGGATGTCAGTGTCTGATAGAGGCCGATTTACACTCCCAGTGAGATCATGCGGTTCCCCAGACAGTTCCCATTAGCTCCAATGCCCAAACTGGTTTTACAGAGGTTGACCCACCTTCCTTCACAGCCTTTTCTCCCTTACAAGTCCAGACATGTCTTTTAAAATCCCAAATCTTGGTTTTTGCTTGAAAGGTCCTTCGGTTTAGGCCCAATGCACTTCACCACCCTGTAATAGCTAGGAAAGAGTCCAAAGTCTTTTTCCTTAGAGTTTTCTTAGAGTTAGGGGATCTGTGAATTTTGAGAATCTTACATATCACAGTTTCTCCAATAGTGCCGCTCCCTTCGCCCTCATCTCCACCGCTGACCCTTGCTCCCCGTTTCTTCTCTCTCTGGGACATTGGCACATCTGCACCTATCATGCTCCCTTCTGGCGTCTTTGTCTCCCCGCTCTCATCCTGCTGCCCCTTTAAGGCTCCTGCCTCTTGCACCCTCTCCTTGTTTTGTCCCCTCCTGCTCCCCGAGATGTCCATCTCCCGGTCTTTCTTTGGAGTACTTACACTTACCCCGCACCCTGCTCTCACCTCCTCTCCCCCCACGGACACCAGATTCTTTTGGGAGAGCCAAGCCGTATTATGGCTCAACTCTGCCCTCGACCCGTGCTGCCCACTGCTGTCTTTGTCCTTTTCCACCATACTTGGTGTGTTTTCCACCATCTCCATCCTGTTCTCTGCTCCACAATTTTCTGCCTCTTCCTGCGCTCTTTTCTCCTTCCATTCACCAGCTGTGTCTTCCGCCTGCTCCGTTCCTCCGGCCGCTCCACTCACACCTCCTGCTCCTTCTCCTTCTCCCATCTCCTCGTCACTCAAGGGGCTTCCTTCTGCCTCACACTCACAGAGGGTGGGGCCTTTGTGACACACCCCACAGTTCTCCGCCTTGCAGCTCCGAGCGATGTGTTCAGACTCGCCGCAGTTATAACAGTACAAGTCTGGACAGCTTCTTACAAGATGGTCGTGTCCAAGACAATAATAACAAACCTTCACCTGGTTATCATGCAGTACCCGGAAGTACTGCACTCCTTCCATTGTCTCGAATTTCATGCTGTACGGCAATGACTTCATCCCCTCTGGGAATCGCACCTTTACATAACGGGTTCCATCTGCTACATGCGTTCCTGGATAGTATCTCCTCTTTGTTGCTGAGCAAATTTTAATGTCCCACGACTCCAACTTTTTGATTAGCACATCATCCTCAATATAAACCGGCAGGTTTAAGAATGAGATCACCACCTCTTCAGAATATAGCCGAGAGACCTCCAAGAACTTATCTCCCACCTTCGAACTCAGTAAAAGTCTTTCCACCTCCTCTCGGCCACTGACCGTCACCTCGACCCCGCCATTCGGCTTTGGTCGGCAGGCAAAGCAGCTTCCCTCGCCGCAGTCCTCATGTACCACCTGGATAATATCCCAAGCTCGTATCTCCTTATCCTCGCACTGAACCACCACCGTGTTTACTTTTCCAAACCTCCTGGGGTCCCAGCCCAAATCTTTGGGCCTTTTTTTCTCCCTTCCCCCAACATTTTCTCCCCTGATTAAATTCATCCTGGGAACATTGTCCTCTGAGGGGCCCAGCACTCCACCTGGCTGCTGTTTAAGGACCAAAAAGGCCCTAAAACCTGAAAAAAAACCACCACCAACTTTTTACAAACTCACTGCAGTAATCAAGCACCCAGCAGCACCTGCTCACTCCTAGCCCCTCCCACCTAGAGAGTGCTGCCCTCTGAGCCATGGCTGACACCATGTACTCTCTTTATATTGAGGAACCCCTTCCATTGACAGTGTCAGGACAGATCGCAAACATAGGCGTCAGCTAAAGCAACATGCTCCCCAAATGGGCTAAGAAGTATAAGACCCAGGTTCTTATCTAAGTCTGTGTTGGTAGTGGAACTACGACTGACCCTCTGGGGAGAGTAGATCATTCAGATTCCGCACTCCTGCTCACTATCAATCACCCTCACTATAAGTGTGCGAGTGTGGAGATTGGGCGGGGGCAGGTTGAGGTTGGGTGTGATGCTTCGACCTCCCCTCCACACAATAATATAGTCCAATGACACACACTAACTAGGTTTACATATAAAGATTGGACACTTGCGTGAGGGACTGGCCCCCAGTAGGAGTCAGAACCCCCCCCCCCCCAGACAAGGAGAAGGGACGGCGAGAAAGTTGATCAAAACAGGAGGGGAAAAAGTTCACAAGGGATGAGGGACTTCAGTTCTGAGGAGAGGTTGGAAAAGTTAGGACTCTCCTTGGAACAGAAAAGGTTAAGAGGTGACCTCATAGAGGTTTTCAAGATGATGAGAGGTTTTGATAGAGTAGAGAAAAACTATTCCCTCTGGTGAGTGGGTCAATAACCAGAGGTCATAGAGTCATAGAGTCATAACGGCACAGAAGGAGGCCATTCGACCCATCGAGTCTGGGCCGGCTCTCTGTAGAGCAATCCAGTCAGTCCCATTCCCCTGCTCCATCCCCGTAGCCCTGCAAGTTTATTTCCCTCAAGTGCCTATCCAGTCTCCCCTTGAAATCATTGAGTGTCTCCGCTTCCACCACTTCCATCGGCAGCGAGTTCCAGGTCATCACCACTCGCAACGTAAAAAAGTTTTCCCTCACACCCACCCCTGTATCTCTTGCCCAAAAACCTTAAATTTGGGTCCCCTAGTCCTTGTACCATCAACTAGTGGGAACAGCCTTTCCCCGTCTAACCTATCCAAACCCGTCATAATCTTGTAGACCTCATAGGTACATACACCTCATCTTGTACAGGTCATAGATTTAAAATCATTGAAAAAGGATCTCAAGGGGAGATGAGGAGAAATATTTTCACTCGGAGAGTTGTTGGGATCTGGAACGCTCGACCTGAAAAGGTGGTGGAAGCTGATTCCATGAATAATTTTAAAAGGGAGTTGGACGGTACTGGAGGATGAGGAACTGACAGGGTGACGGACAAATAGCGGGGGGTGTGGAACTGAGCACGACTGATCCTTCAAAGAGCCAGCACAGGCACGACGGGCCAAATGGCCTCCTCCTGTGCTGATAGTGATTCTACTGCTGTCTGTCCATTCTCTCGAGAACTCAGTCCCATGTATTCATTACTCTTTCTCTAATGTAGTTCCAGATATCCTTAATTCCCCATTCTCTCCCAGTTCACCATTACTCTCTCGCTCTGTAAGTCACTTCCATATAACCATTATTCTACACTAATTCCTAAGTATCCATTACTCTTTCTGTAACTCAACAACAGCAACAACTTGTATTTATATAGCACCTGTAATGTAGTAAAATGTCCCAAGGCGCTTCACAGGAGTATTGTAAGACAAAAAATTTTACACCGAGCCACATAAGGAGAAATATGGGCAGGTGACCCAAAGCTTGGTCAAAGAGTTAGGTTTTAAGGAGCGTCTTAAAGGAGGAAAGAGAGGTGGAGAGGCGGAGAGGTCTAGGGAGGGAATTCCAGGGCTTAGTCCGATGGTGGAGTGAAGGAAATCGGGGATGTTCAAGAGGCCAGAATTAGAGGAGCGCAGATATCTCAGAGGGTTGTAGGGCTGGAGGAGGTTACAGAGATAGGGAGGGGCGAGGCCATGATGGATTTCAGAAAAAGAGTGAGACTTTTAAAATTGAGGCTTTGCCAGACCGGGAGCCAATGTAGGTCAGCGAGCACAAGGGTGATGGGTGAACGGGACTTGATGCGAGTTAGGATATGGGCAGCAGAGTTTTAATGGATTTTGTATAACTCGTTCCTGGGTATCCATTACTCTAAATAACTCATCCCTAGGTATTCACTACTGTCTGTATAACTCACTCCTAGTTATATGTTAAACGGCCCAAAAATTAGTGCCGCTACGCAAGAGTACACACTGTGTACTCTCGCGTATTCTGTCTCCAATTGCCGGTTTTCTGCATGCACTGCGCATGCGCTGAAAACCGGCACTTGGTGATTTCAAAAGGGGGCGGTTCTTAGGTGAACCGCGTGCGCGCTACAGGCTGCGCGCACGCAGTGCACTTAGTGCTTTGAACGCGCAGGTAAGCATGGAACATTTTACACATAAAGAAAGGAGGCGTAAGACCCTCTTTTAACAAGGTAAGTAGTTAATTAAGTATTATTTTGAATTTTTTTCAACAGGTATATCTTTTTTAGAGACTTTAAAGAAAGGTAAGTTTATTTTTATAACTTTTTAAAAGATTTTACATTTTTTCAAAAATTTAATTTTTTGTTTAAAGTGGTTAATTTATTTAACTATACTTATTTTATTAATGTGATGGTTTTTTTTTAATTTAATTGAGGTTTAGCTGTTCTTTTGGGGGGGTATAGTATTCATAGCTTTCACAGCTGTGCTGTGAAAGCTATGAATGAAAGATGGTGTGCTGCCATTGGCTCTAACTGAGTCACGTGATCCCACAGCTCGCACGAATTAATTGCGCCTGTGGGATACGAAAGCCCTGCACAGCTGCTGTCCAGAACATCAAGTTCGTGCGAGCTGGGAATAAAAAAGCCAGCGCGCAGTGAGAGATCGCGGGGAAGCCTTACCCTCGCACGAAGGCTCACTCACTAATTTTTGGGCCATTACCGTCTGTAGTTACTCTCTCTGTAACTGGCTGTCATGTATCCATTACTGTCTCTATACCTCACCCTAAGCTGCTCATTGCTCTCAGTAACTTACTCCCAGGTATCCATAATTTGCTATCAACTTCTCTAGTTATGTTCACTGTTATCGCCACTGTGATACTGGTCTGGCTATGAAGCAGAATTCCCTCAAAATATCCTGGTGTAATTTGTGACAATGACTGTGTCCCTGACTCGATCCCTCCAACAATCAGGTGGGGAGGTGGGCACGATCCCACCTTGGGATTCGCTTCTCTGATGTCCAGTCCACTGATCCAACGAGCCATGATCTCACTGAATGGCGGAGCAGGCTCGAGGGGCTGAATGGCCTCCTCCTGTTTCTGTGTTCCACTAAAAAAAAATTTGGAGGGTGGAAAATATGTTGAAGTGGCTTGCCAACTGATTCTGTGGTAATGAAAGAGAAGTAATATGGAGAGAACGTGAACTGAATTTGAACTATCGCAGAGAACTTTCAGCTCACCAAAGAGAGTTTCTTTTCAATCGATTTCCTCTTATTTTATTCTCTCCTCTCTCAAACATGCCAATCCATGCCAGGTTTTAGCTCCCTGGGCAGTAATTACCACCCAATACCCCATCCAAGTCATTTCAGTGCAGTACTGAGGGAGTGCTGCACTGTTGGAGGTGCAGTCTTTTGGATGAGACGTTAAACCGAGGCCCCGTCTGCTCTCTCAGGTGGACATAAAAGATCCCACGGCACTATTTCGAAGAAGAACCGGGGAGTTCTCCACAGTGCCCTGGTCAATATTTATTCCTCAATCAACATCACCAAAACATTTTAAGTGGTCAGTTATCACATTGCTGTTTGTGGGATCCTGCTGTGCGTAAATTGGCTGCCGTTTTCGCCTGCATTACAACAGTGGCTACACTTCAAAAAGAACAACTTTGGCTGTGAAGTGCGTTGGGATGTCCTGAAGACATTAAAGGTATTATATAAATGCAACCCAAGACACTGAGTGCTGGCAGGCTGGTGGGCCATGGGAGGCATTTAAAAAAAATAATCATTAGGGGTTGTGGGTATTGCTGGCAATGCCAGCATTTATTACCCATACCTAATTGCCCTTGAGAAGGTGGTGGTGAGCCGTCTTCTTGCACTGCTGCAGTCCATGTGGTGAAGGTACTCTCACAGGTAGGGAGTTCCAGGATTTTGACCCAGTGATGATGAAGGAATGGCCAATATATGTTCAAATCAGGATGGTGTGTGACTTAGAGGGGAACTTGGAGGTAATGGAGTTCCCATGCACCTGGAGCCCTTGTCCTTCTAGGCGGTAGAGGTTGCGAATTTGGGAGGTCCTGTCGAAGAAGCCTTCGACGAGCTGTTGCAGTGCATCTTGTAGATGGTACACACTGCAGCCACGGTATGCCGGTGGTGGAGGGAGTGAATGTTTAAGGTGGTGGATGGAGTGCCAATCAAACAGGCTGCTTTGTCCTGGATGGTGTCAAGCTTCTTGAGTGTTGTTGGAGCTGCACTCAACCAGGCAAGTGGAGAGTATTCCATCACACTCCTGACTTGTGCCTTGTAGATGGTGGAAAGACTTTGGGGAGTCAGGAGGTGAGGCACTCGCCGCAGAATACCCAGCCTCTAACCTGCTCTTGTAGCCACAGTAGTTATGTGGCTAGTCCAGTTAAGTTTCTGGTCATCCACATCACAGATACGCTGCCCTCACCCAACGTCCACGCATGCATGTCTAATCATCTGAAGCATTGGGCATTAGGACCTCAACGTTTTCTCAGATCTGATTTCAATTGGAGTACAGTGAAGTTGCAGAAGTGTCGTCAGTCATCATTTCATTTTGTGGCTCACAAGAAGCCATCGCTCCATTCTTCTTTCTTTCTCAAAGAGCCTTGATTGCCTCTGAATCGAAATGCGAGCACAAAAAGCACAATAGAGGCACTTCACTTGAGAAAGGCCAATTTTCAGGCGAGGAACTTTGAGTGAAGGAAACTCAACCGGAGCAAAAATGTTAGAGGGGAAAATATGGAATAAAAGTGGGTCGTGTTTAGACATAATGTAAACAGAGTTAGCCTTGGCTTCTGGAGGCTAAATCCATTGGGGCGGAGATGTGTCAGAGCAAGTTGCCATCCAATCTTCCATCCTTGTCCGGATCTACCCGGAAATCAGTGGTTGGGAGGGGAGAAGACTGGCAAAATTCTTCAGGAGAGACGGGAGAAAGTTGGAAAGAAAAATAAATGGGGCTCAAAGACGAAGATGCGGCTCTTCAGGTGTGTATTTAATAGTAAAATCTGAATAACCAAGTAATTTCTTGTATTACAACAGTGACTACACGTCAAAAGTATTTCATTGGCTGTAAAGCGCTTTGGGAATCCCGAGATCGTGAAAGGCGCTATAGAAATGCAAGTTATTTTTTTAGGGGCTGCAGGTCTTGTAGTTCCTATCCTCTACTTTATGCTTCTGCGCTCGTCTAATTTAATTTTTCCTTTACAATTACTGTCACCAGAATCCAGGCTAAAATTATCAAACAATGTACAAGTGACAGTAAACAAGATAATAATTACAGTCACAACCCAAACAAAAGATTCATGGGAAAAGTAGTTATGGGTAATACCAGAGATGTTATTTAAAAATGTCAACTTGATTTATTGCCCATCCCTAGTTGCCCCTTGAGAAGGTGGTGGTGAGCCACCTTCTTGAACCGCTGCAGTCCGTGTGGTGAAGGTACTCCCGCAGTGCTGTTAGGGAGGGAGATCCAGGATTTTGACCCAACTTCTTCTTATTCTTAGGCAACAACGATGAAGGAACAGCCGATATATTTCCAAGTCAGGATGGTGTGTGACTTGGAGGGGAACTTGGAGGTGATGGTGTTCCCATGCGCCTGCTGCCCTTGTCCTTCTAGGGGTAGGCGGGAATGTGGAGTAATCAGATCAGCCATGACCTTATTGAATGGCGGAGCAGGCTCGAGGGGCCGAGTGGCCTACTTCTGCTCCTAATTCGTATGTTCGTATGGTAGAGGTCGCGAATTTGGGAGGTGCTGCAGTGCATTTGGGAGCCTTGGCGAGTTGCTGCAGTGCATCTTATAGATGGCACACACTGCAGCCACGGTGCGCCGGTAGTGGAGGGAGTGAATGTTTAAGGTGGCGGATGGGGTGCCGATCAAACGGGCTGCATTGTCCTGGATGCTGTTGAGGTTCTTGTGCAACATTATTCTACAAATGGTTAACTGGTTTGTATGAAATTTCTCTGTCTGTTATTTTAGTGAGACAGGGCTCGCGCCCCTATTAAAATAGCAAACAGAGGAATGTCAGAAGGATACATGAATTACTTGAGCACTAATATCATGCACAGTAAATCCTCGGCTTTCATTCTAGCTTTGTACCCTGTCATTGTAGACGGTTGGTTGATTTGGCCAGAATTTGCTGGAACGGAGCATCTCGCGGCGAGCACCATGAATTGGATTTTTTTACCTCACATTTCAGATCCTATTATTTTTGCACCGTAATTTTCTGGGAGTGCGAGCTGATAACGGCGCAGCGAGAGCAACGGGGCATCTGGGACCTCGGTGAACGACGGGATCAACAGCCTATCTCCTTAACCAATGAGATTTAAGGATTGAGACAGAAACAGAAGAACACGGAGAAGGGAATAGAGTGAATTAGAGTGAAATCAGGTACAGAAAGAGAAATAAAGAGAGGGAAAGAAAGACTGGATTAAAAGAGAGAGAGGGAAAAGATACAGAAAGGAAAAGTAAGAAAAAAAATTTAATTTATAAAATCTCAAACAACAATTTACTCCACAGTTTCAATTGTTCCCTTTCTGAGCTGGAGAGGTTGAGTGGCATTGCAGAAACATAAATCTCCTCATTAACAGGGTCCTTACGCTGTTAAATACCAGCCCTAACTTTCTGCGGTGAGTTTAATGGGTAACTAATGCGTAAATGCAGCAATTTCTTGAAACTCACGGGGAGGTTGAGGGCGAGCTGCTGTTTTCGCGAGGCTAATGACCGAGCTGCACAAATCGTCCGGCAACTTTTGGTGATTCGCACGTCATGAGCTATCTCTAACTCGCCACAATTTGCTGGGTTATTCACGCATTAATAATGATGAGCATACTTCTTATATTTCTCTGTGCTTAAGGTGTCAGACATGGCTCAGTGGGTAGCAGTCTCACCTCTGCGTCAGAAGGTTGTGGCTTCAAGCCCCACTCTAAGGGTGTTAAGCACAAAATCTAAGCTAACACTCCCAGGACAATACTGACAAAGTGCTGCATTGTCGGAGGTGCCGTCTTTTAGATGAGACATTAAACCGAGGCCCTGTCTGCCCTCTCAGGAGGACGTAAAAGATCCCGCGGCACTATTTCGAAGAAGAGTAAGGGAGTTCTCCCCAGTGTCCTGGCCAATATTTATCCCTCAACCAACATCACTAAAAACAGATGATCTGGTCATTTATCTCATTGCTGTTTGTGGGAGCTTGCTGTGTACATATTGGCTGCCGTGTTTCCTACATTACAACAGTGCCTACCCTTCAAAATATTTCTTTTCTTTTCTTTATTCATTCATGGGATGTGAGCATCGCCGGCAAGGCCAGCTTTTATTGCCCATCCCTAATTGCCCTTGAGAAGTTGGTGGTGAGCCGCCTTCTTGAACCGCTGCAGTCCGTGTGGTGAAGGTACTCCCACAGTGCTGTTAGGGAGGGAGTTCCAGGATTTTGGCCCAGTGACAATGAAAGAATGGTGATATATTTCCATGTCAGGATGGTCTGTGACTTGGAGGGGAACTTGGAGGTGGTGGTGTTCCCATGCGCCTGCTGCCCATGTCCTTCTAGGTGGTCGAGGTCAGGAGTTTGGGAGGTGCTGTTGAAGAAGCCTTGGCGAGTTGCTGCAGTGCATTCGCTGTATTATGATTTGGTACGTCCTGAAGTTGTGAAATGCGCTAAAGAAATGCAAGCGGATTTGAGGTAGAAGATCAGCCATGATCTTATTGAATGGCAGAGCAGGCTCAAAGGGCTGAATGGCCTACTCCTGCTCCTTTTTCTTATGTTCTTATGTTCTTAAGTCTTTATTTCTTGCTCTGCACTTGAAAGTGTCCCTTGTTTCTTGGCAACCAGAACTGGATGTAATACTCAGAGTGCGGTCTGAGCAGAGCACTGGACAGCTTGATCAATACCAACTCAGGCTTATATTGTGCTCAAAGGCGGGCAAATTCAAAACTAATCTTTGGAAACAATATTTCAGTGAACGAGTGGTCAATCTATGGAACAGGCTCCCGAGGGAGATGGTGGGAGCGGTTAGTGTTAGCAGTTAGTTTATTCAAATGCAAATTTGATAGATTTCTTTCATAAAATAACATTTTGGGCTAGAGTATATGAGTAATTTGAGACATGGGGCTGGATTTTGATACTGGGGCAGGTTGGGGTCGTGTCATCCACTTTTCGTGTTATCCACCCGACTGCAATTGGATGTGGGAGATTGATGCAATTTTCACCTAATTGGGCAATTGAGTTCCAGCATGTGGGAACCCATGACCCAATTAGTGTTTTCAGTCTGAAAGTCGCCTTTGATGATGTCATCATTGCTGCTGCATTGAAGGTCTTCAAAGACTGCCTGGCCTTTGCTGTGAGAGGACCTGGATGCAAAATGAGCAGCAGCAGCCCTGAGTCTGCTCCCAGATATTTTTACACCACCACTCCCAGATATGTCTCCTCTCTATACATCCATCCTCATAGCCATCCATATATGCATCCCCATAGCCTTCCAGCCAGCCCGCCCGCCCCAAATGTGCTCCCGCCAGGTTTCACAATCGTGGATCAGAACAGGCGTGCTTCACGTAGAACAAGGGTTAAAATCACAAAGGCCTTTCAAAATGGCATTATAGAGCCAATTTAGTGCTTGTTAAGGGCCTTAACAGCCTATCCCGCCTCTTAAAGGCGGGACGGAGTCGGGACCAGCAGACACGATTTAATGAAAATTGCATGGAGGCGGGATGGAGGCGGACTTGTGCCCGCCCGCCAGTTTTCACAATTTTAACCCCCCACACACCTCTAAACCCGCCTCCACGGGTCAATGAAAATCCAGCCCATGATGTGTGGTGGGTGTAGCGTGCTCGGGGGGAACAGGTTTCTCTGGACCTCTGGTTCCCAAAGCTCTCCCCCACTGGGGGTTTTTCTCGCCTCATGTCTGGGTCTGTCGTAGACTCATTGATAGAGATTGATCGCTGTGATTAGTCAACAACCCCATTATCGTTGGATCGTGCGGCTCCTGGGATGGTAGAAGGTGAACTAGATGGGCCCTGGTCTTTTTCTGTCTCGCAATTCCTATGTTCCACTGTGCCAGTTTTACTGCAGCCTCAATTTTGAAAGCAGCATGAATTGATATCCGATGTGAGATAGATGTGCCACTGGCAGCCTCCCAGGTCAGGTTCTGCCAAGGGGCTGTTAAACACAAAGCTTACAGATATCTGAATGCCAGTGAAGTATCTCCAGTCAGTTAATGATTGAACCGAGCGGCCAGCTATCTACATATCATTTAACGCGCCTCAAACAGATTGTCTGGACACTTCTTGAAGTTTCACTTCTTAAAGTTAAACTTTAATTTTGCCACTTGTTAGTGTGAAGCGCAACTGATGTGAGAACATTCTTCACGGGGTGAGTTCGAACCTCAAACCAAATCCTGAACTCACGGAGCTGAGGGTCTGGCCACGCCTGTGGCTCAGTTAGTAGCCTGCTTGCCTATGATCTGCACGGTTAGCCCCACCATGGCATATAATCTCGTCTGATACTTCAGTACAATACTGAGGGAGACTTTAAACCAAAGCCCTGCTCATCTGTTCAGTTGGCGGTAAAAGATCCCATGGTCCTATTGGTAGAAGAGCTGGGGAGTTTCTCCCAATATTCTGGCCAGCAATTTTATCCCTTCTCCAAAAGAGATTAGCTGGTCATTTATCTCACTGCTGCTTTTAGGCGCCTTGCTGTATGCAAGATGGCTGCTGCACTTGCCTGCGTGACAGTGATTGGCCTTCGGAAGTAATTCACTGCCTGTAAAGTGCTTTAAAGAAAGAAAGACTTGCATTTCTACAGCGCCTTTCACAACCTCAGGACGTCCCAAAGCGCTTTACAGCCAATGAAGTACTTTTTGAAGTGTAGTCACTGTTGTAATGCAGGCAAACGCGGCAGCCAATTTGCGCACAGCAAGCTCCCACAAACAACAACGTGATAAATGACCATTTAAAATGTTTTGGTGATGTTGGTTGATGTTCCTGAGGATGTGAAAGGTGTTATATAAATATAAGGTCTTTCTTTTTTTTCCTTGTAGAGTTGAAAGGTAACACGGTGGCATAGTGGTTAGCACTGGTGTCTCACAGCGCCAGGGACCCGGGTTCGAATCTGACCTCGGGTGACTGTCTGTGTGGAGTTTGCACATTCTCCCTGTGTCTGCGTGGGTTTCCTCCGGGTGCTCCGGTTTCCTCCCACAGTCCAAAAATGTGCGGGTTAGGTTGATTTGGCTATGATAAATTGACCCTTAGTGTTAGGGGGTGATTAAATATGTGGGGTTATGGGGATAGGATGGGATATGTTAGGGGGAATTAAATACGTGGGGTTACGGGGGTAGGGTGGGATATGTGTACTGTGGGGATTAAAGCAGGGACAGGGTGCTGGATTTGGATGATCAGCCATGATCGTATTGAATGGTGGAGCAGGCTCGACGGGCCAAATGGCCTACTCCTGCTCCTAGATTCTATGTTTCTATGAAAGTGCATTGTGGGATATTATTTTTGTTGCTGTGCTGATTTTTGGTCCACTATTTACCATTTTTGAAAAAGAAAAGCAGAGTATTTTATAAATGGTGAGAGATTGGGAAAAGTTGGTGTTCAGAGGGACCTGGGTGTCCTTGTACATGAATCACTGAAAGTTAAGATGCAGGTACAGCAAGCAATTAGGAAAGCAAATGGTATGTTGGCCTTTATTACAAGAGGATTTGAGTAGAAGAGTAAAGATGTCTTACTGCAATTATATAGGGCCCTGGTGAGACCACACCTGGAGTATTGTGTACAGTTTTGGTCTCCTTGTTTGTGGGAGCTTGCTGTGCACAAATTGGCTGCCGTGTTTCCCACATTACAACAGTGACTACACTCCAAAAAAGTACTTCATTGGCTGTAAAGTACTTTGAGACGTCCGGTGGTCGTGAAAGGCGCTATAGAAATGTAAGTCTTTCTTTCTTTCTCCTTACCTAAGGAAGGATATACTTGCCATAGAGGGAGTGCAACAAAGGTTCACCAGACTGATTCCTGGAATGGGGAGATTGCCCTATGAGGAGAGATTGAGTAGACTAGGCCTATATTCTCTAGAGTTTAGAAGAATGAGAGGTGATCTCATTGAAACATACAAAATTCTTACAGGGCTTGACAGGGTAGATGCAGGGAGGATGTTTCCCCTGGCTGGGGAGTCTAAATTGAGAGGTCGCACAACACCAGGTTATAGTCCAACAGTTTTATTTGAAATCACAAGCTTTCGGAGCTATCGATCGCCCCTTCCTCAGGTGAAGTAAAGAAATACAGACTCGACAAAGGATATATAGATAGAACCAGGGGTCAAAGTCTCAGAATAAGGGGTCGGCCATTTAGGACTGAAATGAGGAGAAATTTCTTCACTCAGAGGGTTGTAAGTCTTTGGAATTTTCTACCACAGAGAGCTGTGGATGCTCAGTCGTTGAGTATATTCAAGACAGAGATCAATAGATTTTTGAATATTAAGCAAAGCAAGGGATATGGGGATAGAGCAGGAAAGTGGAGATGAGGTAGAAGATCAGCCATGATCTTATTGAATGGCGGAGCAGGCTCGAAGGGCTAAATGGCCGACTCCTGCTCCTATTTCTTATGTTCTTATGTTTTACCGTGCTTAATGGTGTTAGCCGTGTCTCAATTGGAAGCACACTCACCTCTGACTCAGAAGGTTGTGGGTTCAAGTCCCACTCCAGAAACGTGAGCTCACATTCTAGGCTAACACTCCAGTGCAGTGCTGAGCGAGCCCTGTACCGTCGGAGGTGCCGTCTTTTGGATGAGACGTTAAACCAAGGCCCCGTCTGCTCTCTCAGGTGGATGTTAAAGATCCCATGGCCACTATTTCGAGGTAGGGCAGGGGAGTTCTGGCCAATATTTATCTCTCAACCAACGTCACTAAAACAGATTATCTGGTCATTATCACATTGCTGTTTGTGGGAGCTTGCTGTGTGCAAATTCGCTGTCGCATTTCCTACATTACAACAGTGACCACTTTTCAAAAAGAAAGTATTTCATTGGCGGTAAAGTGCTTTGGGACGTCCTGAGATGGTGAAAGGCGCTGTAGAAATACAAGACTTTATAAAAAAAAATGACTGTGTTCAAATAGCAGACGGATTTATGCCCGAACGTGCTGGCCTCTTTGTTACTAATGATGCACGGTGAGATTTCAGCTCATGGAACCGCTTCTCAAGACCTCTTTACACTTCTCTTATGACATCGCTTGGCTTGAGCCTTCTCATCTCTATTAAAGATGTTGGATGGAGCAGAGCGTTCCTGCAGTGACAGATTGATTTACAACAGAGCAACTCTCTCGTCGAGCCAGGCTTTTTAATCTGCACAGGCTGCAGTCATAGAAATGGTTTCAGAATTCCCAGCTCAGAGATGTGAAGGTCCAGGGGTTGACTCCTTGGCAGCGCACGGCTTAACACGGTCACACAAAATTGCTTTGTGTACATTAACGCAGTCATTAATCCTTTAAAGGGAAATTAAACCCTTAAACCCTTCAAGATTAGATCTCATCGCCATAGCCTCATTTTAAATTCCACTTTTTCCCTCCTTGCCCCCAGTGCTGCAGTTTGGTTCCCACTTGCGTTCAGGAGATTGAGGGGTGATCTGATCGAGGTGTTTAAAATGCTAAAAGGATTCGATAGGGTAGATAGAGAGAAACCATTTCCTCTGGTGGAGGAATCAAGAAAATAAGAAAGAACTTGCATTTATGTAGCGCCTTTCATGACCTCAGGACGTCCCAAAGTGTTTTACAGCCAATGAAGTGTAGTCACTGTTGTAATGTAGGAAACACGGCAGCCAACTTGCGCACAGCAAGCTCCCACAAACAGCAATGTGATAATGAGCAGGTCATTTTTTTTCTGTCATGTTGATTGATGGATAAATATTGGCCAAGACACCGGGGAGAACTCCCCGGCTCTTCTTCGAAATAGTGGCCGTGGGATCTTTCACATCCACCTGAGAGAGCAGCTTTAATGTCTCATCCGAGAGACGGCACCTCCACTGGGAAGGTCAGCCTTGACTTTGTGCTCAAATCTTTGGAGTGGGATTTAGAACCCACAACCTTCTGACACAGAGGTGAGAATGCGACCCACTGAGCCACAGATGACACAAGGAACAAGTGGACACAATCTTAAAATTAGAGACAGGCCATTCAGCAGCAAAATCAGGAAGCACTTCTTCACACGAAGGGTGGTGGAAATCTGGAACTCTCTCCCCCAAAATGCTGTGGATGCTGGGGGTCAATTAGAGCTTTTAAGACTGAGACCGGTAGATTTTTGTTGGATAAGTGCACCGAGGCTGCTAAGGCAGGTTGAAGGAGTTGAGGTGCAGATCAGCCAATGGCAGAGCAGGCTCGAGAGGCTGAATGACCTGCTCCTGTTCTTGTGTTCCACAGGCCTCGGCTGTCCTTCAGCACATTGTCCAATGCCCACTCTCTCTGTGTGACCCTGGGCAAGGAGTGTTGACTTGCCATTTTTCTGCCAGTCCCTCCTCACCGCTCTCCTGAAGGTATTGATTCTGCACTGGGATAAGGTTCTGCAGGGCACCAGGGCCCCTCCGGTACCTGTCCAAGTGGCCAATCTACGTGTGTGTCAGCGCCTACTGTGTGTGTTAGTGGCAGGCTATTTGACTGCAGGGCCCATCACAAGCAAGCACACCCCCTAAGACTCACCCAAAGTGACACACATCCCTCTCACAGGAGTCTCTTGGGAGCATTAAGGATTAGGAATCATGACTGATTTTCCCCTCTCTGAGAGGTTCTAACTATCAGGAAAGACTGAACAGGCTAAGGCTCTTTTCTCTACAACAGGGAAGGCTGAGGAGTGACCTACAACAACAACTTGCATTTATGTAGCGCCTTTAATGTAGCAAAACGTCCCAAGGTGCTTCACAGGAGCGCTTTTCAAACACAATTGGACACCGAGCCACATAACGCTCCTGTGAAGCGCCTTGGGACATTTTGCGATGTTAAAGGGACTATATAAATACAAGTTGTTGTTGTAGGTCACTCCTCAGCCTTCTCTTTTGTACCTACCTCTTTGACCAAGCTTTTGGTCACCTGTCCTAATTTCTCCTTATGTGGCTCGGTGTCAAATTTTGTTTTATGACAGTTTTGTGAAGCGTCTTGGGACGTTTTACTATGTTAAAGGCGCTATATAAATACAAGTTGTTGTTGTCGTTGTTGCTATTTATGTCTTCTGGTTCTATTATCCTGGTTTAAGGAGTTGCGAATGGCCCTGAACACTGTGCAATCATCGGCGAAAATCCCCACTTCTGACCTTATGATGGAGGGAAGGCCATTGATGAAGCAGCTGAAGATGGTTGGGCTGAGGACACTGCCCTGAGGAACTCTTGCAGCGATGTCCTGGGGCTGAATTGAGATTTTCAAACTGCCATGGTGGGATTTGAACTCATGCTCCACTGCATTATTAGTCTAGGACCTACTGAATTAGTAGTCCAGTCTAATGGAGGCTCGTGTCTGAGGTCCCAGACGGTCTAATGGAAGCTTGTGTCTGAGTTCCCCAGGTTTGAACACGTTTCCCACCCCAGCCCCCGCCTAACTTTTACCACCCCCGCCCCCACATTTGCGAGCGTCAGAGACGAAGACCCCAAACTGAAAACAATGTCAAAACGGGCCCACATGAGCAGCCGGCTGCAGGAGCGAGAGCTGGGGGTACCTGACACACCACGATAAATAACGTCATCACTGAACGGAGCCAAATACAACACTCCATGAATGGCATTCTTCTAAAGGAACAGAAAGGCACAGTGTTGCCGGGGTCAGTGATGCAGAAACTGTGTCCTGAGAGCATTAAGTTCAACTGTTTTGTTTGACCCTCTTGGGATTGCATTTACATTCCATGTCACGTCCAGATATATAAGCAGTTATCAAGCACTCTGGATATTTTGAGGGCTCTGTAATTGCATATATTTTCTGTGGCACTGAGTGTTTCACATATGATTCTTATTTTTCTTTATTTTACTAAGTATATTTTTAGAAAACAGAATCTCATTGTTGGGGAATGGTGTGAGGCACTTTATTAACTATAAACTGTTAAGGGGAATCTAGTGCTGATAGTCGTTAGTCGACAGGAAGATTTTCCATTAAGGGATAGATACACTGATTCTTTTGTTTAAAAGGGCATGGACTTCATGAAAGGTCAGCTTGCAAACCTTTCTTCATTGGCTTATCATAACCTTATGCCCAAACAGAATCCTAACCCTGATCTTAACCTTAATTCACCCTAAAGTCTAATTGTAATGGTAACCCAAATTCCAATCTTAACTCGGAATCCGAGCTGAAAGCACAACTCAAACCCTAACTTTAATCCTAAATCCTGACCCTAATCATAACCTTGAACCCTATTCATAACCCCAACCACAAATTCTAACCAAAACTCATAAACCTTAACTATCCTGACCAGAAACATTAAATCATAACTCTAACTTTAAAATCATAACTCTGATTCTAAACTTTAACCTGAAAGCTAACCTGAGTACCACAACCTAACCTTTACCCTAGCTAAGACTGCCCATTTCCACCTTCGTAATATCGCCCTTACCTCAACTTATCTGCTGCTGAAAACCTCTAGACTTGACTATTCCAATGCACTCCTGGCTGGCCTCCCTAGTTCTACCCTCCAAAACTCTGCCGCTCGTGTGCGGACTTGCACCAAGTCCCGCTCACCCATCACCCCTGTGCTTGCTGACCTACATTGGCTCCCAGTGAAGCAACGCCTCGATTTTAAAATTCTTATCCTCGCTTTCAAATCCCTCCGTGGCCTCACCCCTCCTTATCTCTGTAATCTCCTCCAGCCCTATAATTCCCCTAGGCCTCTGCGCTCCGCCTATTTTGGCCTTTTGAACATCCCTGATTTCCTTCGCTCCACTATTGGCGGCCAGGCCTTCAGCTGCCTGGGTCCTAAGCTCCCTCCCTAAACCTCTCCGCCTCTCTACCTCTCTCTCCTCCTTTAAGATGCTCCTTAAAATCGATCCCTTCGACCAAGCTTTTGGTCATAGAATCATAGAAACTTACAGCACAGAAGGAGGCCATTCGGCCCATCTTGTCCGCGCAACCGACAAAGAGCTCTCCAACCTAATCCCACTTTCCAGCTATTGGTCCGTAGTCCTGTAGGTTACGGTACTTCACGTGCAAATCCAAGTACTTTTTAAATGTGATGAGGGTTTCTGCCTCTACCAGCCTTTCAGGCAGTGAGTTCCAGACCCCCACCACCCTCTGGGTGAAAAGAATTATCCTCGACTCCCCTCTAATCCTTCCACCAATTACTTTAAATCTGTGCCCCCCAGTTATTGACCATTCTGCTAAGGGAAATCGGTCCTTCCTATCCACTCTATCTAGGCCCCTCATCATTTTATACACCTCAATTAAGTCTCCCCTCAGCCTCCTCTGTTCCAAAGAAAACAACCCCAGCCTATCCAATCTCTCCTCATAGCTAAAATTCCCCAACCCAGGCAACATCCTCGTAAATCTCCTCTACACCCGCTCTAGTGCAATCAGATCCTTCCTGTAATGTGGTGACCAGAACTGCATGCAGTATTCTAGCTGCGGCCTAACTAGTGTTTTATACAGTTCAAGCATAACCTCCCTGCTCTTCAAGCATAACCTCCCTGCTCTTCAAGCATAACCTCCCTGCCTCTATGCCTCGGCTAATAAAGGCAAGTATCCCGTATGCCTTCTTAACCACCTTATCTACCTGTCCTGCCCTAACATCTTCTTATATGTGTCTCGGTTTCAAATTTTTTTTTGATAACGTTCCTGTAAAGTGCATTGGGACATTTTTATTACGTTAAAGGCGCTATATTGTTGTTGTCATTAACATTAACCCTAACATTAACCCTAACCCTTAAACCTAACGTAACCTCACCACACCTTATCCCTAAAAATAACAGACTGCTCTTCTAATACTTGTCCTTCTATCCATCCTCATCCAGCTGGACAGTGTCCCGTTAAGACTCCTTTGCAAACTTTCGTCCGAATACCATTTAATAGAAAGAAAGACTTGCATTTCTGTAGCACCTTTTACGACCACCAGACGTCCCAAAGCGCTTTGCAGCCAATGAAGTCCTTTTGAAGTGTAGTCGCTGCTGTAATGTAGGAATAATATTCCAATAATTTTTTCAGGCTTTAACAGGTTTTCTTCTTTGCAAACCTTTTCTTCTCTCTGTTAGTTTCAGCTTAATCGAGCTGAGTGGAGTTCTTCTCCTTCTCCCTCTCTCTCCCCTCCTCTCAACACACAATCCGGAAATCTCCAGCCGGAACTCCTTCACTCACGGAATCGGTGGGCCCATTTACTGGACTCGTTCCCTTTCCCCCCCCGCCCCAAGTTCCTCCCCTGTTTCTCCTGGAGGTGCTGTGGTGCAGTTCCACAGTTCACGACGGTTCCCTGGTATTTTTGCCCAAGTGGCCATTCTATATAGCTGAGAACATCAATGGGGTGTTCGACCATGGAATGCATCACGGCTAAACTCGACCCTCTTTCCCCCCCCACAACCCCACAACCCCCAACCCCCCAACACCCAACACCCAAGGATCTCATTGAAACGTATAAAATTCTGACAGGGCTAGACAGACTGGATGCAGGGAGGATGTTTCCCCTGGCTGGGGGGTCTAGAACGAGCAGTCACAGTCTCAGGATACGGGGTAGGACATTTAGGACTGAGATGAGGAGAAATTTCTTCAGTCAGAGGGTGGTGAACCTGTGGAATTCTTTACCACAGAAGGCCGTGGAGGCCAAGTCACTGAATATATTTAAGAAGGAGATAGATAGATTTCTAGACACAAAAGGCATCAAGGGGTATGGAGAGAGGGGGAATATGGTATTGAGATAGAGGATCAGCCATGATCATATTGAATGGCAGAGCAGGCTCGAAGGGCTGAATGGCCTACTCCTGCTTCTATTTTTCTATGTTTCTATGTTTCTATTTTGAACTCGCCAGCAGGGAGTGGCTGCAAAGCAGGGTGAGAATCTTGACTGGTTAACACCATCCCTAGGCCCATGGCACTGAGGCCAGTTGATATTCCATCACCACTTTCTGGGCTGGGATCAACTAACTCAGGAGGGACCAGGGCCTGAAGCTGAGCATTTCCTGGTCAGTTTCACAGCGGATATTAACTTTAACTGTTCAACTTTCAAGGGGAGGTCAACTCAACCCTGGTTATTTGATTTCAGATATATAAATTGTATTAATGAAAAGCTAAAATGAATATTTTTATATAATTCATTATGATAAGACCATTGAATCACTGAAGCCCTGGGCAGTTCATAGCTCAATAGTTTTGTCACATTAAAAGTCAAAACTATTATCTTAAAAACTAATTTAAATATACCCCGGGTATGTAAAATTTAATTAACATTCTAATTTCGAGCAAGATGTTTACACAGGATATTTGTTAATGTATTTAAAGTATTGGAAACGATGGGATCTATTCAATCAAAATAAGCTAATTGACAGATTCATGCCTTTTAATTAGTAACAAATGCTAATTATGCAGCAATCACTGCATCCTCATAAGCTGGAGGGTCTCTGCGATACTGTCGTTGGTTCGAAACTTCTTTAAAAAAATGTGAAGTGCTCTTCTCCCAATGTTTTCCAGCCCCTCTGTCACCAGACCACAACAATTTACACATTTTAAATCTTTATAACTCACTGGTTAGACCTCAGTTGGAGTTTTGTGTCCAATTCTGGGCACCACACTTTAGGAAGGATGTCAAGGCCTTAGAGAAGGTGCAGAGGAGATTGACCAGAATGGCACCGGGGACTTCAGTAATGTGGAGAGATTAGGGAAGCTGAGATTGTTCTCCTTAGAGCAGAGAAGTTTACGTGGAGGTTTAATAGAGTTGTTCAAAATCATGAAGGGTTTTGACAAAGTAAATAAGGAGAAACTGTTTCCAGTGTCAGGAGGGTTGGTAACCAGAGAACAAAGATTTAAGGTGATTGGCAAAAGAACCAGAGGCGACTTGAGGAAAAACATTTTTACGCAGCGAGTTGTTGTGATCTGGAATGCATTGCCAGAAAGGGCGGGGGAAGCAGATTCAATAGTAACTTTCAAAAGTGAATTGGATAATTACTTGAAAAGGAAAAAAAAATTTGCAGGGCTGTGGGGAAAGAGCAGGGGGGAGTGGGACTAATTGGAGAGCTCTTTCAAAGAGGCGGCACAGATGTGATGGGCCGAATGGCCTCCTTCTGTGCTGTCTGATTCTATGAGATGAGGAAGACCATTTGGCCCATCTTAGTTCACCCATCCAGAATTGATTCTGAAGCCTCTCCATTGTTGCATCCAAATTGTGCTTAAATGATTCCAGGGTTTCTGGCCCTAGTTCTCTATCTTGGGGATGGGAGTCCATACCATGTATTGGTCATCCTCTGAGTGAAGAACATTTAGATCATCAGCAGGACATGATCTGCCTAAAGCAGGTTCTGGCTCAAGTCTCCCTTCTCCAAACCACTTCCTGATATCAGTCCTAAATTTACTACTTGGAACCTGTTCCCGCCAACCCCACACCCCCTCCACCCCCCACTCCCTGCCCTACTCTCTTTAGTTAATTTAAAGTACTTTCCTTTGATTTATCTTTCACTGTCATATACACATACACATTAGGTGTTGTCAGCCGTGGCTCAGTGGGTAGCACTCTCGCCTCTGAGTCAGAAGGTTGTGGGTTCATAGTCCCGCTCCAGAGACTTGAGCACAAAAATATAAGCTGACACTCCAGTGGAGTGCTGCACTGTCGAAGGTGCCGTCTTTCAGATGAGATGTTAAACCAAGGCTCCGTCTGTCCTCTCAGGTGGATGTAAAAGATCCCATGATCACTATTGGAAGAAGAGCAGGGGAGTTCTCCCCGGTGTCCTGGCCAATATTTATCCTTCAATCAAAATCACTAAAACAGATTATCAAGTCATTTTCACATTGCTGCTTGTGGGAGCTTGCTGTGCGCAAATTGGCTGCTGTGTTTCCTACATTTCAACAGTGACTCCATTTCAAAAAGTAATTCGTTGGCTGTAAAACGCTTTAGGACAGCCAGTGATTGTGAAAGGCGCGATGGAAATGCAAGTCTTTCTTTTTCTATAAGATCACCTCTCATTTGTTTTCTTTCTCGGCTGGGGGGACCAGATTTCTCCAGTCTATCTCATAGCTCAGACCCCTGAGATGAGGGAACCAGTCTTGTGGCTCTTCTCTGCACTGACTCCAGTCTTTGAAGGTCTCCCTTGTGTCTCACTGACCAGGGATGGATATAAATCTCAAGGCGTAGTCTGGCCAGGGCATTGTACAGCTTCACCATGACTTCCTCGGACTGTTTTGGCTATAGCCAAAGGTCTATTGGCTTCATTGACTAGCATTTTGCATTATTTGGACATGTCGGGATTGAAATTCATTCTGGACACTAAACGGATGATTTTGCATAAGACGGCTGTTATATGCCTCTCCCGATAGTCAGTTCTAATTGAAATCAATGGAACTGAGTATCTGATATATGCCGATCAGGAAAGACTGAACAGGCTGGGGCTCTTTTCTCTAGAAAAGAGAAGGCTGAGGGGTGACCTGATAGAGGTCTTTAAGATTATGAACGGGTTCGATAGGGTAGTCGTGGATAAGATGCTTCCACTTGTGGGGGAGACCAGAACTAGGGGTCCTAAATATAAGATAGTCACTAATAAATCCAATAGGGAATTCAAGAGAAACTTCCTTACCCAGAGAGTGGTGAGAATGTGGAACTCGCTACCACAGAGAGTGGTTGAGGCGAATAGTATAGATACATTTAAGGGGAAGCTGGATAAACACATGAGGGAGAAAAGAATAGAAGGGTATGTTGATAGGGTGAGATGAAGAGGGGTGGGAGGAGGCTCGTGTGGAGCATAAACACCGGCACGGACCAGTTGGGCTGAATGGCCTGTTTCTCTGCTGTAAATACTTAGTAATATATAAACCCCCCAAACCTCTCAATCAAATTTGAGCCTGTAACTCACTCCCGGGTATCTGTTATTCTACATATAAACCCCCCGAACCCCTCAATTAGATTCCAGCCTGTAACTCACTCCCGGGTATCTGTTATTCTATATATAAACCCCCGAACCCCTCGATTAGATTCCAGCCTGTAACTCACTCCTGGGCATCTGTTATTCTATATATAAACCCCCCGAAACCCTCAATTAGATTCCAGCCTGTAACTCACTCCTGGGTATCTGTTATTCTATATATATAAACCCCCAGAACCCCTCGATTAGATTCCAGCCTGTAACTCACTCTCGGGTATCCGTTATTCTATATATAAACCCCCTGAACCCCTCGATTAGATTCCAGCCTGTAACTCAATCCCAGGTATCTGTTATTCTATATATAAACCCCCCGAACCCCTCAGTTAGATTCCAGCCTGTAACTCACTCTCGGCTATCCGTTATTCTATATATAAACCCCCCGAAACCCTCGATTAGATTCCAGCCTGTAACTCACTCTCGGGTATCCGTTATTCTATATATAAACCCCCCGAACCCCTCGATTAGATTCCAGCCTGTAACTCACTCCCGGGTATCTGTTATTCTATATATAAACCCCCGAACCCCTCGATTAGATTCCAGCCTGTAACTCACTCCCGGGTATCTGTTATTCTCTATATAAACCCCCCGAACCCCTCGATTAGATTCCAGCCTGTAACTCACTCCTGGGTATCTGTTATTCTAGATATAAACCCCCAGAACCCCTCGATTAGATTCCAGCCTATAACTCACTCCTGGGTATCTGTTATTCTATATATAAACCCCCCGAACCCCTCGATTAGATTCCAGCCTGTAACTCACTCCCGGGTATCTGTTATTCTATATATAAACCCCCCGAACCCCTCGATTAGATTCCAGCCTGCAATTCACTCCCGGGTATCTGTTATTCTATATATAAACTCCCCGAACCCCTCGATTAGATTCCAGCCTGTAACTCACTCCCGGGTAAAGTGCTATGACGGTTCTCAAAGGGTTAATACATTTTCCACTGGGTTTTTTATTTATTGGCTTGATTCCTTTGATCTGTTTAATAAATGGCTCTGGCCTCCCACAGAACGACTGAATGATTCTGTGAGAGCGCCGTGACCTCACTGACAATCTCACCGTTCCTCGGTCTGATGTTTTTCCGGTGGGATTTCTGTTGCAAAAATGCTTTTAAAAGTTGTTCATTATTTGCAAAATCGAAATTGGTGTTCGATGCATCAGAAACAACTTTTCCATCATCGCCAAATAAAGAAATATCAGTCGAACGTGAGGCAGAGGAGATGAATCCTAAAGATTAATCAAAGGCATGTGTAGAGGCGGGAGGTGGTCAGGAGGGACGGAGACCAGTCACAGCAGGACACAACGGGAATGAAGAAAAGAAAGAAAGATCTTGCATTTCTACAGCACCTTTTACAACCTCAGGACGTCCCAAAGCGCTTTACAGCCAATGAAGTATTTTTTGAAGTGTAGTCGCTGTTGTAATGTAGGAAACGTGGCAGACAACTTGCGCACAGCAAGCTCCCACAAACAGCAATGTGATAATGACCAGATAATCTGTTTTAGATGTTGATGGAGGGATAAATATCAGTTAGGACACCAGGGATAACTCTGATACAGTAGTAAAATCTCTGTCTCTTAAACTGTCCTATTACCATCTCGTCTCGCCTTGAGTATCTCTTAACGTCTCTTTACTTCTCACTTTTGTTCTTTCATTCCCTCCCCCAGCCTCCAAACTTGCTTTTTCATCTGTTTCATTTCCTGCTTTTTTCTCAGTTCTGACGAAGGGTCTTCGACCTGAAACGTTGACTCTGTTTCTCTCTCCACAGAGGTTGCCTGGCCTGCTGAGTTTTTCCAGCGCTTTCTGTTGTTATACCAGGGAGAACTCCCCTGCTCTTCTTCGAAATAGTGCCTGTGGGATCTTTTACGTCCACCTGAGAGAGCAGACGGAACCTCGGCTTAACGTCACATCTGAAAGACGGCACCTCCGACAGTGCAGCGCTCCCTCAGTGCTGCACTGGAAGTGTCAGCCTGGAGTTTTATGCTCAGGTTTTTTGGAGTAGGACTGTGAACCTACAACCTTCTGAATCAGAGGTGAGGGTGCCACCCACTGAGCCACGGCTGACACTAGATGGGATCATAGTTCTGCTTTTTGCCACGCTACTAATAAAATGATATTGAAAACTTCAAAAACCAATGCCTCTCCCTGAAGTCGTGAAAGGCTCGATATAAACACATGTTCTTTGTTTTTTCTTTTTATCTCTGGCCCTATCTCTTCCTTTTCCCAACCTGGTTCTGGACTTGGGAAAACAACTTAACCTTATAAAGCACCTTCAATATAGCAAAACCTCCCAAGGTGCTTCGTAAAGTAGGGGTTAAGTCGAGCAGGAATAGGGAAAAGGTAAAGGGAGGTAGTATCACAGAATCAGCACAGCACAGAAAGAGGCCCTTCGGCCCATCGTGCCTGTGCTGGCTCTCTGAAAGAGCTCTCCAATTAGTCCCACTCCCCCCTGCTCTTTCCCCACAGCCCTGCAAACTCTTCTTTTCTAAGTAGAGATCCAATTCTTTTTTAAAAGTTACTATTGAATCTGCTCCCACCGCCCTTTCAGGCAGCGCATTCCAGATCACAACAACTCACTGCGGAAAAAACAAATTCTCCTCATCACCCCCTGGCTTTTTTGCCAATTATATTGGCCCGTATTTTGTGGGGCCTACGGGTGCGTACATGGTGTGTAGAGGTATTGAGTACAAAAGTAGAGAAGTTATGCTGAACCTTTATAAAACGCTGGTTAGGCCACAACTGGAGTATTGCGTCCAGTTCTGGACACCACACTTTAGGAAGGATGTGAAGGCCCTTGAGAGGGTGCAGAGGAGATTTACCAGAATGGTTCCGGGGATGGGGGATCTTAGCTACAAGGACAGGTTGGAGAAGCTGGATTTGTTTTCATTAGAGCAAAGGAGGTTGAGGGGTGATTTGATAGAGGTATACAAGATTATAACGGGTTTGGATAGGCTAGACGGGGAAAGGCTGTTCCCACTAGTTGATGGTACAAGGACTAGGGGACACAGATTTAAGGTTTTGGGCAAGAAATACAGGGGGGATGTGAGGGAAAACTTATTTACGCAGCGAGTGGTGAGGACCTGGAACTCGCTGCCGACGGAAGTGGTGGAAGCGGAAACACTCAATATTTTCAAGGGGAGACTGGATAGGCGCTTGAGGGAAATAAACTTGCAGGGCTACGGGGATAGAATGGGGGAATGGGACTGACTGGATTGCTCTACAGAGAGCCGGCACGGAAGCGATGGGCCGAATGGCCTCCTTCCGTGCCATTATGACTCTATGACTCTATGACCTCTATTAAATCTCTCTGTAACCTTCTCTTATTGTTATAAATAAACTTGTATTCCCTGGAATACAGAAGGTTAAGGGGTGATTTGATTTGATTGAAGTTTTTAGGATTTTGAAAGGAATTGATAGAGTAGATGGAGAGAAACTTTTTCCGCTGGTGGGGGAGTCTAGGACAAGGGGACATAACCTTAAAATCAGAGCCAGGCCATTCAGGAGAGAAGTTAGGAAACACTTCTTCACGCAAATGGAGGTAAAATTTTGGAACTCTCTCCCACAAAAAGCTAGCTCAATTAATAATTTTAAATCTGAAATCAATAGATTTTTGGTAGGCAAGGGCATAAAAGGATATGGAACCAAGGGGGTTGGATGGAGTTAAGATACAGATCAGCCACGATCCCAATGAATGGCAGAAAAAGCTCAAGGGGCTGAATGGCCTCCTCCTGTTCCTATGTTATGTTCCTATAACCCGAAGCCCCGTCTGTCCTCTCAGGTGGATGTAAAAGATCCCACAACCACTATTTCAAAGAAGAGCAGGGGAGTTCTCCCCAGTGTCCTGGGGCCAATATTTATTTCTCAACCAACATCACTAAAACAGATTATCTGGTCATTATCACATTGCTGTTTGTGGGAGCTTGCTGTGCGGAAGTTGGGTGCTGCGGTTCCTACATTACAACAGTGACCACACTTCAAAGGTACTTCATTGGCTGTAAAGTGCTTTGGGACGTCCTGAGATCTTGAAAGGTGCTAAATAAATGCAATTCTTTCTTTGTTTCTTTCTTTCAGAGAAGCAGGTTCCTTCACCACGAGCAATGAACTGCCTCACAAAATGTGACACAAACATATTTTTCTCTGTCGAGCAAGCCTCATTTACCTCGGAAAAATACTCAAGGCGAACAGCTTTTTGCAACAAATTCACCATTAAACGATTCAGTGTCTTTGCCTAGTGACTGGGCTGTTGCAGTTTTATGGAGATTCTGATTGCGTCCCATATTCCGAAGGTCCTCGAAACATTTGAATGTGACTCTGTGACAGGAAAATGATGATAAAGTATACAGTACAACAGATAAAAGCCAGCAATTCACTCGTCACTAGCATTGTACGGCTTGTATGTGGCTCGTGTACCCAGTTGCTGTAAGTAAGAATAACTAAGTACCTTGTAGAGGAGATAAATACTGTGGCTACAAGAGCAGGTCAGAGGCTGGGTATTCTGTGGCGAGTGACTCACCTCCTGACTCCCCAAAGCCTTTCCACCATCTACAAGGCACAAGTCAGGAGTGTGATGGAATACTCTCCACTTGCCTGGATGAGTGCAGCTCCAACAACACTCAAGAAGCTCGACACCATCCAGGACAAAGCAGCCTGCTTGATTGGCACCCCATCCGCCACCTTAAACATTCACTCCCTCCACCACCAGCGTACCGTGGCTGCAGTGTGTACCATCTACAAGATGCACTGCAGCAACTCGCCAAGGCTACTTTGGCAGCACTTCCCAAACCCGTGACCTCTCGGACAAGGACAAGGGCAACAGGCACATAGGAACACCACCACCTCCAAGTTCCCCTCCAAGTCACACACCATCCTGACTTGAAAATATATCGGCCGTTTCTTCATCGTCGCTGGGTCAAAATCCTGGAACTCCCTCCCTAACAGCACTGTGGGAGCACCTTCACCACACGGACTGCAGTGGTTCAAGAAGGTGGCTCACCACCACCTTCTCAAGGGCAATTAGGGATGGGTAATAAATGCTGGCCTTGCCAGCGACGTCAACATCCCGTGAATGAATAAAAGAAAGATGAAAGCGAGACATAAGGGGGGAGAAATTCGGTATCGCCCTGTTTGGGGCGCAATTATCGGTCGGGCACAAAGTTTAGTACCTGGTGCAAATTATCACCTCCGACTGCAAACTTGGCTTCTATCGCCCCTGGAGGTGATTGGAGCGCTAAATCAGGCACTACACACCTGTCTTAAGGCGCTAACGCCGAGTAGCGAGGCGCTACCTCAGAGCGCTGGCGAAGCTCAGATGATGTCAGTTAGCAATGGAACACAGACACACTGGCGCCGGCCAGCTCTTAAAGGGGAGGGTCAATCTTGCTCTCCAGCCACACCCTGCTCATTGCAGCCTTGAATCTCGGCCTGGACAGACCTCAACTTCAAATCTGCTGCAAGGAACAATGGAGAGGGTCAGGGAACGAGCTCAGCACTTCAGCGACCGGGCCTTGGTGGCTCTGGTTGGTGCAGTGGAGCGCCGAAGATTAATACTCTACCCACAGAGTGGCAGGAGGCCATTGCCCCGCGATTATAGAAGAGTGTGGAGGGAGGTGGCGCAGCACGTCTCCTCCAGGAGCATGGTGCTCAGGACCCACACACAATGTCGGAAGAAGTTCAACGACCTCACTCGGGTGGTCAGGGTGAGTGGCTGCTTTTCAATACTTCTCCATCCATCCATCTCAACCTCACTCTGTGGCCAGAGTGTGTAAAAACCCCAAATGCCCTCATCCAAGGCCTATGGCCATCTCATAAAACACACACGCACATTCCACACCTTGCATACATTAAGGGCTATTCAACTATGGGAGGCACATCAGGCAAGCATATGGCTGCATATTTACTCAGACGCCGTCCTTTTTCTTGCAGGCCAAGCTATCTCATAACAGGCGGCAGCAGCAACGCACGGGTGGAGGGCCGCCTCAGCTGCAAACCCTCAGCGATCTGGAGGCGCGTGTCCACAGGATCGTTGCAAACCAGGTGATCGGTCCCGTGGCCGCTGGAGAGGTTGACCCCATTCAGGACAGCAATGGTAAGTTCATCAGCTTTCTCTCCTCTCTCATTCCACTTGTCCCTCACAACACCAGCCTTTTACACTTTCAATCCAACTTACTAACTGTCTCCAGTCCTTGCTCCCTTACTGCTCCCCTGTTCTGACGCTAAAGCCACTCTTGTACCTCCCTGCTTTCAGATAGTGAACCACCAGCTGACCAGCCTGTCCCTCAACCAACCAGTGGGAGCAACGCCCCAGGCGAGGAGGAAGAGGAAGCTGGAGCCTCAGCGCCTGCATCTCCCGAGGAAGCCCATGCCCACACTGGGAACACGTCTTTCCTGGAGGGGAGCAGGGGGAAAGGGTCTGATGAGGGTGAAGCTCCGGGACCCAGCGGGCTGCAGCAACGCGATGGGGGTAGGGAAGCTCGGGGGCCTTCTCCCCGGAGGGAGAGTAGGCCAGTGAGTCCTGCTGCACTGGACGCAGAGGAGGAGCGGCTCATCGCTGAAATGAACACCCAGGCAGTGGACATGCACACTCAGCTCATGGGTGCAATGGGAAGGGTGCCCGAAAGCATTGATGGACTGGCTAGGAGTGTGGAGCACTCCGCTGTAGCACAGGCCGACGCAACGCAACGGCTTAGTGCTGCAATTCAGTCACTGGCTGCTGTGATCCAATCTCAGACTGCTCTCATGCAGACTCAGATTGAGATAACGCAAGCACTGACTGCTGCCATCATCGCTGGGTCGGCCACATTGCCCCGGGGCTCTCACGGTGCCACAGCAGGCCAGCAATCTGTGCTCGAGCAGATTGCTGCGGACGCTGAGGTGCTGCCCCGTGGGAGTGCCAGTGTGTCGGTCGAGCAGGGAGGTGCTGTCCTCTCTCAGGATGACAGCATTCCTGCTCCCACCACTGGCACTTCCCCATTGCACTTGCCACCGCCTGCAACACAGCCGGCCCAGACTGCTGCCGCCCATGCAGAGTTGGTACAGTCTGCAGCCAGGCCCTCCAGGCCCAGAGCTGGTCGAGGCCGTCCTTCAAGGGCATCTGTAGTCTCAGGTTCTGACAATCAGCAGCCTTCCACCAGCCTTGTTGCAGCCACTGGGGCCCCATTACGGAGGAGCAGTAGGGTGGGAAGGGGGGAAGTGCGCAAGGGATGGAGATCACCCTCGAAGGGCAAAAAGTAGGAGGTCTCAAGAAATGGTGGGAATGCTTTTATTAAAGGTCGAGGTTCGTCTGATAACTTTTGTTTACTGTTTTGGCCTTTATCTCCAGCCTGTGAGAACCAGTTCTGTTAATTAATGATTTGTTTTGTTTGTTTCTATAGTTTGTCATGAATAAATGACACACACAGAGTTTGTTAAATAAAAAAGTTGTTGTATTCAAAATGTACAGGTTTGGCCTTTGGAATCATTGCTGCTTTGGCCGGCTATAGGGGTTGCGGGTTGCTTTCCATTATGTTGTTCTCCATGCCAGAAGCCATCTTCTGAGTAGGGGCCTAGAAGCGGCTTGTTATCAGCCATTGATGGACGGCCCTTACAGTGTCAACATTGTGGGCCTCCCTCCCGCCTTGGTGCTGCTGCTGATCATCCTCCTCCTCTTCCTCCTCCTCTTCCTCCTCCTCCTCCTCCGGTGGTGCACCAATCCCTGGTGGCATTGGCTGGGTCCTGAGGATTGCAAGGTTATGAAGCATGCAGCACACAACTATGAAGAGGGGGACTCGCTCAGGAGAGTACTGTAGGGCTCCTCCTGAGTGGTCCAGACAGCGGAACCGTTGCTTGAGCACGCCGATCGTCTGCTCAATTATGTTCCTGGTGGTGATATGGCTCTCATTATACCGCAGCTCGGCAGGGGTGTTGGGGTTATGGAGCGGTGTCATCAGCCAGGTTCAGAGTGGATAACCCTTGTCCCCGAGGAGCCAACCACTTGGGTGATGCGGTGCCTGGAAAAGGTCTAGCACACCAGTCTGGCGCAGGATGAAAGCATCGTGGCTGTTGCCAGGATAGCGGGTATTGACGGTGAGTATCAGCTGTCTGTGGTCACAGACCAACTGCACATTTAAGGAGTGGTAGCCCTTGCGGTTTCGGAATACCTCTGCATTTTCATGCGGTGCCCGCAATGCCACATGCATGCAGTCAATGGCGCCCTGCACCATGGGGAAGCCCACTATCCTAGCAAAGCCACATGCGCGTTCATGCTGTTTGGCCTGGGTCATGGGGAAAGAGATGTACTGGCTTCTCCTTTTATAGAGGGCATTTGTCACCTCCCGGATACAGCAATGGACAGCGAACTGGGAGATATTGGTGATGTCCCCAGTAGCTGCTTGAAAGGAACCGGTGTCATAAAAATTCAGAGCCACTGTCACCTTCACTGCCACCAACAGAGACGTCCTGGTCCTCAGTTGAGGCTGCAGATCTGGCTGCAGCAGGTGGCAGAGCTCAGTGACCACCTCCTTGCTGAAGCGCAGCCTGCACAAACACTGCTCCTCAGACAAATGAATGTAGGAGAATTGTTCCCGGAATACCCTGGGAGGGTAAGGTCTCCTGTGCAGAGGCCTGTTGGCCCTCCTCCCTCTGGCCAAGTTTGCCTCTCTCTCTCTGCAACTCTGATGCCTCCGATTCTGAAGGTGCAGGACGAGGTTCCGAATCAGTGCAGCCCCCATAGTCTCTTCTAAATCGATGCAAGGAAGGTCAAATCAAAAAGAACCTGCAAAGTGCTGCTCAGTAGCCAAAACTCCTTCACACAGCGTTGAATCTCTCCAGAAGTCTCTCTCTCTCTCTGAATCTCTCTCTCGCTCTCTGAATCTCTCTCACTCTCTCAGAATGCGTGGTGCAAAATTGTCTCCGACAAAAAAAGGCAGGAAGAGGCCGCCTTTAAATAGCGCTCCCCCAGCCCCTTCCTGACTGCAAAACATTCCCCTCTACCTGTCGTTGCTAGCGGCAGGCGATAAGGCAGGGGGCGCCACTCAATATCCGGTCCGGGGCGCTACCGGGGCGTTGCATGCTTGACTGACATCACGATCTGCAGGCGCAGGAGATCGTGGCGGTAGAGTTTAGCGCCACCGCAAAACCTCTGGTCAATTTCGCGAGCGGCGCAAACATTGCCGCACCCGGGCGGTAGTTGCTTTGCGCCCCGTTAGCGTCCTCTTAGGGCACAAACGGGAGGCGCTAATCAACCAAATTTTTCCCACAAGGAATATTAGAGTCTAAAATTCAGCATCGTTGCGCCCATTTTGTGGGCCTGAAATGGGTGTAACAATAACAGACGTTCGAGCCACTGCTAAATTGGTCGGGACCATTTTTTAGACTGCCTGAAATGGGCACAGGTCTCAATTTAATATTGAAATGAGGCTCCTGCACTCATTTGAGACCCGGACTCCTAAATTGGTTTGCCCTTGTGATGTGCTGTGTCAGGATCTGGAGCAGCCTAACCAGGGGTCCTTCAAGGGGACTTTGAGGCCCCTCAAAAAAAAGCTTCCAAAGACGTGGTAAATGTTTGGTATTTTGTGGAGTCCGAAGGGCTCCTCCTGGCTCCGCAACAGAAAAAAACAACTGCAAATTGCTACAGGGCCTCACTCACACCACCCCCCCACCCCACCCGATCGCCTCCCAGACTCACTACTGGGCCTCGATGTAGGCCGATGTCGATAAGGCCCCGACAAGGAGAGTCTTAGCACCTGAACTGGCACCCACCCCCCCCCCCACCGCCCCTGCTCACCATATTCATTTTGAGAATGCCCGAGGACTAATTTTCTTTGGCCGTGGGGCCCCTCCATTCCTTGGGTCTCTCGCGCTCCGCTGGAATCGCGCCCAGTCTGGGGCGCCGGTGAATCTAGGCCGCATTGTGTTTGGAGCGGCCTGCCATTCTCTGCCCGTGTGTCACAGAAGGGGTACAGTGGTGGTGTACATGCACACTGAGGGAGTAAAGATTATTTCTCACTTATTTCCAGGTTCCTTATAATCCAAGATTAGATTAAAAAGAAATAATTTTAATTACATTTTAAAAACATTGGTCTTCGGCAGTAGCGGAGTAGATGGAGTGGTTGCGGCGAAAAGCATAGATTTATTCAGAAGCTAGATAAACACATGAGGGAGAAAGGAGTAGAAGGATATGTTGATGGAGTGAGATGAAGAGGGGTGGGAAGAGGCTCGTGTGGAGCATAAACACTGGCATAGACCAGTTGGGTCGAATGGCCTGTTTCTGTGCTGTAGATTTGTTTGTCATTCTATCTAATAGTCACAAGTAGTATTTTCATTTACAGACTATTACGCATTACAATTACATATGATTATTCTCAGCCAATAATGAGTTATGATATGTAATTCTATGTGAATTCATATCCCTCACAAAAAATGAAAATATAATAGGCTCATAGAATCTTACAGCACAGAAGGAGGCCATTCGGCCCATCATGTCTATGCCGGCTCTTTGAAAGAGCTCTCCGATTAGTCCCACTCCCTGCTCTTTCCCCATAGCCCTGCAAATTTTTTTCCCTTTAAGTATTTATCCAATTCCCTTTTGAAAGTTACTATTGAATCTGCTTCCACCGCCCTTTCAGGCAGCGCGTTCCAGATCACAACAACTCGCCGCATAAAAAAATGTTTTCCTAAATCTCCTCTGGTTCTTTTGTCAATTACCTTTAATCTGTGTCCTCTGGTTACCGACCCTACTGCCAGTGGAAACAGTTTCTCCTTATTTACTCTATCAAAACTGTTCGTGATTTTGAACACCTCTATCAAGACACCCCTTACCCTTCTCTGCTCTAAGAAGAACAACCCCAGCTTCTCCAGTCTCTCCACATATCTCCTCCACCTTGGCGTGTTTGCAGTCCATTATGGGAAAGCCAGCACAGTTCTCTGGACAGGTTTTATCTGGGGTCATGTCAAGGAAGAGAGAAGGACAGTGTATTTCTGTTCCAGAATTTCTAATCGCAGGGTTGGTGTTTACGTGAGAGCGTACAGTAATGGAGGAGATGAAGGCGAGTGTGGGGGTGGCAGGAATGTCAAGTATGAAGTGCATTTTGGCTGGAATTGTCAAAGGCTCTAGGCCAAGCGACTCTTGGAGTGAAAACTAATAACTGTTTGGATTATTGTGTTTGTGTTCTCTTTTTATTAATATCAAATGTCCTCTTTGCAGCCTGTGTGTGTGTACGAGGGATGAAATTTAAGCATTCCGTGTTCAATTTGAACAAATTGCAGACAGATACAATGAAAGTGGAAAATTAATAAGTTACACAGAGGTCAGCGAGAAGCTTGGAGTGTGACGGTGTGCTGCGCTGTCGGAGGTGCTAAAGTCAGGTCCCATCTGTTTGTTCTGATGGACTTTAAAGATCTCTTGACACTAAAAAGAAAGACTTGCATTTTTACAGCGCCTTTCACCATCTCAGGATGTCCCAAAGCGCTTTACAGCCAATGAAGTACTTTTGAAGTGTAGTCACTGTTGTAATGTAGGAAATGTAGAAATTTGAAAAAGAGCAGGTGCATTTATATACTGCTTTTAATGTAGTAAAATGTCCCACGGAGCTTCACAGGTGCGTTATCAAATACCGAGCCACATAATGAGATATTAGGACAGTGGCCAAAAGTTTGGTCAAAGAGGCAGGTTTCAAGGAGCGTCTTAAAAGGAAGAGAGAGAGGCAGAGAGGTTCAGGGAGAGAATTCCAGAGCTTTGGGCCTCAGCAGCTGAAGGCACGGCCGCCAATGGTGGAGCGAAGGAAATCAGGGAGGCGCAAGAGCCCAGAATTGGAGGAGCGCAGAGATCTCGGAGGGTTGTAGGGCTGGAGGAAGTTACAGAGTTAGGGAGCTCGCCCATATTTATTTTAGAAGAGGACTGAGACCCAATTTCAGGCCAGCTTCGGGCGCGATGAGACATTAAAATAATGCTCCAAAGTGCCCGTAAAAGATCCCGTGGTACGAAATTATTTGAAGAAGAGCAAGGTGTTTCCATGGTGACCCATGGGGAACATTCCTCTTGTTAACCAACTGCACCAAAAGCAGATCAACTAATCATTCATCTCTTTTTCTGTGTGTGACAGAGTGAGTTACACACTGGTCTTTCATTCCCTGTTGTCCTGGGTTCATATCCAGTCCAGGTTGATGGGATAATGGTCTTCTCTGTATGATGGCTTTAAGGATTGAGATAGCCCATGGTCACTTCACTTAACGTAAAATGAACTTGGCCAGTCTCGATCCAGTTCCTTGTCTTTATTGACCTTACAACACAAAAATCTAAACAATTGGCACTGATTGGCAATCTCACCCATTGAAGCATTCGCTAAAATGAATAGGGTACTAGGTTGTATTCACTGGACAATTGACTATAAAACAAAGCACACCATCTTGTCCTTGTACAAGACCTTGGTTAGGCTTCAGTTAGAATACTACGTCCAGTTTTAGTCTCTTCACATGGTGGAGGATATTGAGGTGTTGGAAAGAATGCAAAGAGGACCACAAGATTGGCCTTGGTTACCCAGATAGGCTCAAAGGGCTGGGTCTGTACACATTAAAGGAGCGTAGACATAAAGGTGATTTGATCGAAGTTTATAAAGTAATGAAGGGACTAGATTGTGTTTACGTGGACCAATTATTTTAACTGACTTGGTCAGGGAGGAACAGGGATCATACCTACGAGTTACGTAAGGGCAGAACTAGGTTGGATGTTGGGCAGTTCTCCCCTTTGCCCTCTCGTGTGGTGGACGCCGATTTGCTGAATTCCTTCAAAGTGAGAGCTGGACCGGTTTCTGGCTGGGGCGGAGATCACCTCGTAAAGGAGGTAGGTACTGCAGGGAATTATCAGAGCCAGAGTGATCTCCTGGACTAGTTTCAATCTCCTAGAAGGGTGGATGTAGGGGGGGGAGGGTGGGTGGGGTGGGGGGGGCTGGTCTGAGAGGAATTTCCCAGATTTTTTTCCTCTAATTGGCCTGGATATTATCTGGTGTTTTGCCTCCCCCAGGAGATCACATGGTTTTCGGGTGGCAGGGATTGGCGGGGTTGGGTGGGGGGGGCGGGGGGGGGCAAGTGTATATATATATATATATATATGCACGAGGCATCACAACTGTGTGGGCCAGAGGGCTTTTTCTTGTCTGTCACACTCAGAGAGGCCACAGGGTAGGGGGAAATGAGAAAAGTAATGTAGCATTGGGGCTGACTGCACTGTCGGAGGTGCCGTCTTTCGGATGAGACGTTAAACCGAGGCCCCATCTGCCCTCTCAGGTGGACGTAAAAGAGCCCATGCCACTATTTCGAAGAAGAGCTGGGGAGTTCTCCCCGGTATCCTGGGCTCAATATTTATCCCTCAACCAACATTACTAAAAGACAGACGATCTGGTCATTGTCACATTGCTGTTTGTGGGAGCTTGCTGTGCGCAGATTGGCTGCCGCGTTTCCTACATTGACTACACTTTTTTAAAAAGTACTTAATTGGCTGTAAAACGCTGTGGGACATCCTGAGGTTGTGAAAGTCATTACACAGATGCAAATCTTTCTATTCCTTCCTACCTGTGATTGGGGCCGAGTGGAGGGAGCTTCACTCTGTGGCTACCTGTGCTGTTCCTGACCTTGGGAATGCCTGATGCTGACGCTGCGTCCCTGAAATGGGAAGCGTTTCCTCCCCCTGTACAAACATTCCTCACTTTCTCAACCTCACCCTAGAACACAACATGTGGCTTATTTTAAACACATGCCAATGTTGTGCAAGTAAGGACTGCTGAGTGTCTTAAATCACCGTTGGGACTGCAAGCAGAAAGGTAAAGTAAGCTGATGTTGCACACTCGAGGTGAGAGTTGCAATCGCGGCATTAACTGGACTGCGAGAGCCATCGTGGAATGCGCAACAGGAAACCACACTTTTAATAAAGTACTCGGCTTCAACTCCCATAAAATATTTTGGCTGGCTCTTTACTAAATGTACCGCAGACCAAAAGATTGATTGTTAACCCTCGGGGATCCTTGTAAAGGAAAGCATTTGTAGAATCAGAGAATGATACAGCACTGGAAGGAGGCCATTCGGCCCAGCGTGCTTGTGCCGGCTCTTTGGCCCTGCTATCCAATCAGGCCCACTCCCCTGCCCTTTACCCATAGCCCTTCCAATTTTTTCCTTCATCCAATTCTCTTTTGAAAGTTACTATTGAATCTGCTTCCACCGCCCTTTCAGGCAGCGCGTTCCAGATCACAACAACTCGCTGCGGAAAAAAAATTCCTCCTTGTCTTCCCCCCCCAGGTTCTTTTGTCAATTATCTTCAATCTGTGTCCTCTGGTTACCGACCCTCCTGCCACTGGAAACAGTTTCTCCTTATTTACTCTATCAAAACCATTCTACGCCATTTCTACAGTTTTAGGATAGATGAGAACCTCAAAACATAGTGCTCCTGATTTCAATGGCCAGGGAACCAGAGGGCACTGCGGACTGGGTAGGCTGACAAGGTTACCCGGTATTCCGATCTGCACGCCATTTGATAGGAACAGGAACAGGCCACTCAGCCCCTCGAGTCCTGCTCCTCCATTCAATCAGATCATGTCCGATTTGCACCTCAACTCCATTTAACCCTTCTTGGCTCCATATCCCTTGATACCCTTACCCAACAAAAATCATCCATCTCAGTCTTGAAGCTCCAATTTTGGGGGAGAGTGTTCCAGATTTCCACCACCATTTGTGTGAAAAAGAGTTTCCTGATTTCGCTCCTGAATGGCCTGGCTCTAATTTATGGTTGTGCCCCCTTGTTCTGGGGATCAGTGCGTGGGCCTCATCTATTCACAATCTATATCAATGACTTCGATGAGGGTCCGAGTGCAATGTATCCAAGTTTACTGATGATGCAAAGCTAGGTGGGAAAGGAAGCTGTGAGGAGGAGGACGCAAGGAGGATGCAAAGGGATACAGACAGGTTAAGTGAGTGGGCAAGAAGGTAGCAGATGGAGTATAATGTGAGGAAATATGAGGTTATTCACTTTTTTAGGAAGAATTGAAAAGCAGAATATTTTTAAAAGATGAGAGACTAGTAAATGTTGGTATTCAGAGGGACCTGGTTGTCCTTGTACACGAATCACAGAAAGTTAGCATGCAGGTACAGCAAGCAATTAGGAAGGCAAATGGCATGTTGGCCTTTATTGCAAGGGGGTTGGAGTATAAGAGTAAGGAAGTCTTGCTACAATTATATAGAGGGCTTTGGTGAGACCACACCTGGAGTACTGTGCACAGTTTTGGTCTCCTTATCTAAGGAAGGATATACATGCCTTAGAGGCGGTGCAACGAAGGTTCACTAGATTGATTCCTGGGATGAGAGGGTTGTCCTATGAGGAGAGATTGAGTGGAATGAGCCCTATACTCTCTGGAGTTTAGAAGAATGAGAGGTGATCTCATTGAAACGTATAACATTCTTAGAGGGCTTGACAGGGTCGATGCTGAGAGGCAGTTTCTCCTGGCTGGAAAGTCTAGCACTAGGAGTTACAGTCAATGTTCCCTGTAATTTTTTTTTTGGTGGGCGGGCCCTTTAACTGGCTGCGCGGCCCAGTCAATTTTTCGCGCACTTGCGTGGTTATTTCTATTGAAAAGCCGGTGAGCGGCCTGCGCGGGACCTCCAGACCGCTGGGCGGCCACACAGCTCAGCATGAACGTCAGTCACAGTCTCAGGATTAAGGGGTCGGCCATTTGGGACTGAGACGAGGAGAAATTTCTTCACTCAGAGGGTGGGTGAATCTTTGGAATTCTCTACTCCAGAGGGCTGTGGAGTCTCAGTCGTTGAGTGTATTCAAGACAGAGAGCGATAGATTTTTGGGCACGAAGGGGAATCAAGGGATATGGGGATCGGGCGGGAAAGTGGAGTTGAGGTCGAAGATCAGCCTTGATCTTATTGAATGGAGGAGCAGGCTCGAGGGGCCGAATGGCCGACACCTGCGCCGACTTGTTGTGTTCTTATGAGGAGACCGGAGAGAGAAATCTGGACGAGATATCGCTGAATAAGTAAGAGCCTCGGCAGTGTTCTTTTGAGTCCAGCTGCTGTGCCACAGAGATGTCTTTATTCTTAACGGTTGAAAATTAATAAAGCTTAAAAAAGAAACAGACCCTGAACTCCTGCACTTTATGTTGCAATTACTTCATCCTATAAATTGTGTATTTTCTAGTCGGATCTGCTTGCTTTGCTGGCCTTTGCTGTGGTATTTCAGCACAGACTCCTTACACAGCAGACTAAAGCCCTAGGATTCCAAATTCCTTGCCAGCTGTCAAAAGAGAGAGATAAGAATATCTTAAAGCCTCTTGGCCAAATTTCTCCCTCGCTATACCGTAAATTGACAAATATGAGATCTTACAGTGACTACACTTCTAAAGTACTCTGTTGTCTGTGAAGGGCTTTGAGACGTCCTGAGGTTGTGAAAGACATGCTAAACAAATGCAAGCCTGCCTTTGCTTTGTGCCCGGGGATGCTCACTTCCAAGTACAAGGCAAAGGAAAATAAGGAGCAAAGATCTGAGAGGCCAGTTCTCCAATCCAGTTTGCTTTGCCCCGGTGCGTTCTGGGGTTCCTCAGGGAGGGGGCGGGGAGCAGAGGGGGCGGGGAGCAGAGGGGGTGGGGAGCAGAGGGGGCGGGGAGCAGAGGGGGCGGGGAGCAGAGGGGGGTGGGGAGCAGAGGGGGGCAGGGAGCAGAGAGGGCAGGGAGCAGAGGGGGGCAGGGAGCAGAGGGGGGGGAGCAGAGAGGGGGGGAGCAGAGAGGGGGGGGAGCAGAGGGGGTGGGGAGCAGAGGGGGCGGGGAGCAGAGGGGGCGGGGAGCAGAGGGGGTGGGGGAGCAGAGAGGGGGGGAGCAGAGGGGGGCGGGGAGCAGAGGGGGCAGGGAGCAGAGAGGGCAGGGAGCAGAGGGGGTGGGGGAGCAGAGGGGGCGGGGAGCAGAGGGGGTGGGGGAGCAGAGGGGGGGGAGCAGAGAGGGGGGGGAGCAGAGAGGGCAGGGAGCAGAGGGGGGGGAGCAGAGGGGGCAGGGAGCAGAGAGGGGCGGGGAGCAGAGAGGGGGCGGGGAGCAGAGGGGGGCGGGGAGCAGAGAGGGGGCGGGGAGCAGAGAGGGGGGGGAGCAGAGGGGGTGGGGGAGCAGAGAGGGGGCGGGGAGCAGAGAGGGGGGGGAGCAGAGGGGGTGGGGGAGCAGAGAGGGGGGGAGCAGAGGGGGTGGGGAGCAGAGAGGGGGGGGAGCAGAGGGGGCAGGGAGCAGAGAGGGGGGGGAGCAGAGGGGGCAGGGAGCAGAGAGGGGGGGGAGCAGAGGGGGCAGGGAGCAGAGGGGGCGGGGAGTAGAGGGGGGGGCGGGGAGCAGAGAGGGGGGGGAGCAGAGAGGGGGGGGGAGCAGAGAGGGGGCGGGGAGCAGAGAGGGGGCGGGGAGCAGAGAGGGGGCGGGGAGCAGAGAGGGCAGGGAGCAGAGGGGGCAGGGAGCAGAGAGGGGGGGAGCAGAGGGGGCAGGGAGCAGAGGGGGTGGGGAGCAGAGAGGGCAGGAAGCAGAGAGGGGCAGGGAGCAGAGAGGGCGGGGTGCAGAGGGGGGAGCAGTGGGGGGGGGGGTGCAGAGAGGGCGGGGTGCAGAGGGGGGCGGGGTGCAGAGGGGGGCGGGGAGCAGAGGGGGGGAGCAGTGGGGGGGTGGGGTGCAGAGGGGGGCGGGGAGCAGAGGGGGTGGGGTGCAGAGAGGGCGGGGTGCAGAGAGGGCGGGGTGCAGAGGGGGGGCGGGGTGCAGAGGGGGGCGGGGAGCAGAGAGGGCGGGGTGCAGAGGGGGGCGGGGAGCTGAGGGGGGAGCGTGGAGCAGAGGCAGGGAATGGAGGGGCGTCATGGGAGCAGAGGGAGGGCGTCAAAAGAGATGCAAGTATGGAACTGTGGCAGAAGTGATCTCCCGATGCCTCACACCTTACTGTCCCAGATTTCTGCTGGCCGGAGGCCTCAACAGAGGCTTTTCCAGCAAGAAGTGGGGCCATACTGATTGCAACCAGCCACACTCAGATCTGAGACAGCAAGTATGTTCCTTCTCCTTTTTCAGGAAGATTGTCTGGGCTGGAGGCCTTCTGGGTTTTGTTTGCGGATGGCAGGCAAGAGGCATTGCGGCCTAGCGGGCAACAAGCCTCTGAGGCCTGAGGCCTGGGGCAGAATTCGGCTTTACCCCACGATTTGAGGCATCGTGTACAGAAGCAAGGAGGTTATGCTAAACCCTTATAACTCACTGGTTAGGCTTCAGCTGGAGTACTGTGTCCAATTCTGAGCACCACACTTCAGTAAGGATGTCAAGGCCTTGGAGAAGATGTGCTAGAATGGTACCAGGGATGAGGAGGAGAGGTTTAAGAAGGAAATTCCAGAGCTTAGGGCCCAGGCAGCTGAAGGCACGGCCACCAATGGTGGGGCGAGGAAAATCAGGGATGCACAAGAGGCCAGAATTGGAGGAACGCAGAGATCTCGGAGGGTCGTGGGGCTGGAGAAGGTTACAGAGATAGGGAGGGGCGAGGCTATGGACAGATTTGAAAACAAGGATGAGAATTTTAAAATTTTACGTCCACCTGAGTGGGCAAACGAAGCCTCAGTTTAACGTCTCATCAAAAAGGCGGCACCTCCGACAGTGCAGCAGTCCTTCAGTGGGAGTGTCAGCCTAGATTATATGTTCGAGTCTCTGGAGTGGGGCTTGAACCCATGACCTTCTGACTCAGAGACGAGGGTGCGACCCACTGAGCAGAGGGAGGGGAGAACAAAATATATCTCTCTATAGTGGAACATCCCACCATCTAGTACCGCAAATGCCACAAGCAAACGCAACTTTTCTTTTCAGCATTTATTGCCCATCCCTAATTGCCCTTGAGAAGGTGGTGGTGAGCCATCTTCTTGAACCGCTGTAGTCCGTGTGGTGAAGGTACTCCCACAGTGCTGTTAGGGAGGGAGTTCCAGGATTTTGACCCAGCGACGATGAAGGAACGGCCGATATATTTCCAAGTCAGGATGATGTGTGACTTGGAGGGGAACTTGGAGGTGGTGGTGTTCCCATGCGCCTGCTGCCCTTGTCCTTCTAGCTGGTAGAGGTCGCGAGTTTGGGAGGTGCTGCCGAAGAAGTCTTGGTGAGTTGCTGCAGTGCATCTTGTAGGTGGTACACACTGCAGCCACGGTGCGCCGGTGGTGGAGGGAGTGAATGTTTAAGGTGGTGGATGGAGTGCCAATCAAGCAGGCTGCTTTGCCCTGGATGGTGTCGAGCTTCTTGAGTGTTGTTGGAGCTGTACTCATCCAGGCAAGTGGAGAGTATTCCAACATACCCCTGACTTGTGCCTTGTAGATGGTGGAAAGGCTTTGGAAGCATTGCAGCAAGGTTTGAGTAACTATCTGGCCTCGGACTGACGTCTTGTTGGGTTGGCGGCGATGAAACCATTCATTTAACGGGATTGTCAGTTCATTGGGTTTATAATAGCTGGTCTCTCCCACTATAATTATGCACTGTGCTACTATTTTTTCCCTGCTTAATTGAACTGGGTGGGGGCCGCTTTTTGTGGTTAACCCACAGTGGAAATCCATTGATTTTATTGGGTCTCTATTTACGGTACAGCATTTTGGTGAATTTAAGGTCTCAGTGATAGTCGATACTTTGCAGCTTCTGGTCTCTCATTACCAAACTTAAACTTTAACGTTTTCGAGTCATCATAATTTGCCCCTTTGAGTAAAATTAAACCAGGTTTTGACTCAATAGTGACACTTGTAGACACAGCTGTTGCATTTGACTTGGTATCAGCCTGACTCACTTCTGCCTTTATGTCAGAAGGTTGGGAATTCAAGGCACACTCCAAAGACTTGGGCACGTAATCGAGGCCGACACTTCAGTGCCCTGCTGAGGGGATGCTGCACTGGCGGAGGTGCCATCTTCATAACGAGAGATTAGATGGAGGCCCCGTCCACTTGCTCAGCTGGTTAAAGCATCCCATGGAACTGCTTGAAGAAGAACAGCGTGTTCCCCTGGTGGTCTGGCCAACAATCCTCCCTCAATCAACACCTTCTTCAAAAGTAATTCACTGGTTGTAAAGCATTTTTAAAATTCTAGATGTGATGTAAAAGGCATTATATAAATATTAGTTAGTTCGTTTGCTCTTTTCTTGGTATCCCTTCACCTCTGAGCCACAGCAGAGTTGCTCTGGCAAACATTTACCCCTCAGCCAACACCTAAAAACTGATGACCTGGTCATTATCACATTGCTGTTTGTGGGATCTTGCTGTGCGCAGTTTTGGCTGCCGTGTTTCCTACATTACAACAGTGACTAGACTTCAAAAAGTACTTAATTGGCTATCAAGCGCTTCGGACCGTCCTGAGGTCGTGAAAGGCGCTGTAGAAATGCAATTTCTTTCTTTTTCCCCACATGTCTCTAGGCTAATTTTCTTGAGGTTATGGAACATCACCAGAACTGGGACTCAGTGCCGGCCCTTGTTTCTCTACTAGTCCCGTGAGAGAAAGGGATTACTACTCGGAAACAGGGCAACCGAACATCAATATAGCAAATGTCAGGTTTGATTGACAGTGTAGAACATCCAGTTTTAACAGAATTCTTGGGCCCAGAAGCTTTTCTTTCCTTCCTTTTCTTGTGTCGGCCATTTGGGACTGAGATGAGGAGAAATTTCTTCACTCAGAAGGTTGTGAATCTTTGAAATTCTCTACCCCAGAGGGCTGAGGAGGCTCAGTTATTGAGTATATTCAAAACTGAGATCGATAGACTTTTGGACACTAAGGGAACCAAGGGTTAAGGGGATCAGGCGGGAAAGTGGAGTTGAGGTCGAAGATCAGCCATGATCTTATTGAATGGAGGAGCAGGCTCGAGGGGCCGAATGGCCGACTCCTGCTCCTATTCATTGGCCCAGAAATTGATCTCGCTCTGTTCCCGCGGGGGTAAGCCTTCCCCGCGATGTCTCACCTCGCTTGTGCTTTTTCAGATCCAGCTCGCACGAACTTGATGTTCTGGACAGCTGCTGTGCTGGGCTTGCGTATCCCACCGGCGTAGTGAATTCGTGCGAGCTGTGGGATCACGTGACTCAGTTAGAGCCAATGGCAGCACACCATCTTTCATTCATAAGTTTCACAGACCTGCTGTGAAATCTATGAATCTTACACCCCCCCAAAATAACAGCTAAACCTCAATTAAATTTAAAAAAAAAACACCACATTAATAAAATAAGTATAGTTAATTAAATTAACCATTTTAAATAAAAAATTAAATTTTTGAAAAAATTTAAAATCTTTTAAAAAGTTATAAAAATAAACTTACCTGTCTTTAAAGTCTCTAAAAAAGATATACCTGTAAAAAAAAATTCAAAAAAATACTTAATTCACTACTTACCTTCTTAAAAGCGGGTCTTACTCCTCCTTTTTACATTTCCAAAATCTTCCCTACTTACCTGCGCGTCCAAAGCATGAAGTGCACAGCGTGCGCGCAGCCTGTAGCGCGCACGCGATGCACCCAGGACCCGCCCCCTTTTCAGAAGAGCAATTGCCGGTTTTCAGCGCATGCGCAGGGCATGCAGAAAACCGGCAATTGGAGTGGGAATACGCGAGAGTACGCAGTGCGTACTCTCGCGTCCCGGGATCAATTTTCGGCCCATTATGTTCTTATGTGTACGGTCTCCTGAGTGGAGAGTTGTGCGTGCAGCCCATCAGTCCGTGCGGCAGTATTTTGGAGTACTCCTGAGAATGACTGTCAAGAGTCACACTGTTCAGTACTGTGACCTGCAACAAAGGGGTTAGTCTGAAGCAGGATCACAGGAACAGGAGGAGGCCTTTCAGCCCCTTGAGCCTGTTCCACCATTCAACTAGATCACGGCTGTTGTGTACCTCAACCTCATGTATCTGTCTTTGCTCCATGTTCCTTGATACCTTTACCCAACAAAAATCTATCAATTTCAAGTGACCCCCAGCACCCACAGCCTTTTGAGAAAGTGAGTTGCAGATTTCCCTTTGTGTGCAAATGTGCCTCCTGATCTCACTCCTAAATAGCCTGGCTCTAATTTTAAGACTGTGACCCCTTTTTCTGCATTTCCCCACCAGAGGACCAGAGGAGATGTTGCCTGGGCCCTAAGCTCTGGAATTCCCTGCCTAAACCTCTCCGCCTCTCAGCCTCTCTACCTCTCTTTCCTCCTTTAAGACATTCCTTAAATCCTACCTCTTTGACCAAGCTTTTGGTCACCTGCCTTAATTTCTCCTTATGTGGATCGGTGTCAATTTTTTTTGTCTTAAAATACTCCTGTGCAGCGCCTTGGGATGTTTTACTACGTTAAAGGCGCGATATAAATACAATGTGTTGTTGATGAGATAGCTTTCCTGTAACTGCCATATCGAATCCTTTTGTCATTACAGCTCGATTAGATTACCTCTCAACCTTTCAGAGTGTCTCAATAGTGACGCTTTTAGATGTTGGAGGTTGCAGGTTCAAATTCCACTCCAGAGCCTTGAGCACAAAAATCTGACACTCCCAGTGCAGTACTGAGGGAGAGCGGCACTGTCGGAGGTGCCGTCTTTTGGATGAGACGTTAAACCGAGGCCCCATCTGCTCTCTCAGGTGGATGTGAAAGATCCCATGGCACTATTTCGAAGAAGAGCAGGGGAGTTATCCCCGGTGTCCTGGGGCCAATATTTATCCCTCAATCAACATCACTAGAGCAGATTATCTGGTCATTACAAGATTGCTGTTTGTGGGAGCTTGCTGTGCGCAAATTGGCTGTAAAGCAGTTTGGGACGTCTGGTGGTTTTGAAGGGCGCTATATAAATGCAAGTCTTTCTCTGTAAGTTGAAAAATAACAATCTATTGAGTGCAGAGCCAGGGGTGCCACTCAAGTGGAATTACATAGAATTTACAGCACAGAAACAGGCCATTCGGCCCAACTGGCCTATGCCGGTGTTTATGCTCCACACGAGCCTCCTCCCACCCCTCTTCATCTCACCCCATCAGCATATCCTTCTATTCCTTTCTCCCTCATGTGTTTATCCAGCTTCCCCTTAAATGTATTTATACTATTCGCCTCAACCACTCCCTGTGGTAGCGAGTTCCACCTTCTCACCACTCTCTGGGTAAGCTTCTTTGTCCTGGATAATTTTTGAGTTTCTTACGTATTGTTGGTACAGCACCCATGCAGGTGAGCGCTGAGTATTCCATCGCGATCCTAACTTGAGCCTTATTGTGTGGGATGAGATTACGTGTTGAAATACTGGCACAAAAGTTAAATACTGCGGATGCTGGAAATCTGAAATAAAAACAGAGAATGCTGGAAATACTCAGCGGGTCAGGCAGCGTCTGTGGTGAGAGTAACAGATCCGGGATCTTGGCTTCATGTCACGCTACGTGTAACCCCACCTGACGTAGAGTCATCCAGACTCGAGTCGTCGTTGGCTTGTTCTCTCTACACAGATGCGGCCGGACCTGCTGTGATTTCCAGCAAAAAAAGTTTTTTGTTTTCCATACAGACCCCAGCATCTGCCACATTGTCTTTGATGTAATGTTTTCCTGACTGACCTGTTTGGACACGATTCACACCTTTGATTGCCGTGATTATCTCTCTGCCGAGGTGTGATAAAGGGCAGTTAGAAAGATTAACTGTAATCATCTGGCTGTGTTCTCTGGCTATATATGCTGTGACTATATGCATCTCGTCACTTCACCTGATGAAGGAGCAGCGCTCCGAAAGCTTGTGATTTCAAATAAAGCTGTTGGACTATAACCTGGTGTTGTGCGACTTCTCACATTTGTCCACCCCAGTCCAACACCGGCATCTCCACATCGAGAGAAACAGAGTTAACGTTTCAGGTCGATGACCTTTCTATTGTTGAAATACTGGAGTGGGGTTTGAACAACAACAACAACTTGTATTTATATAGCGCCTTTAACGTAGTAAAACGTCCCAAGGCGCTTCACAGGAGTATTTTAAGACAAAAAATTTGACACTGATCCACATAAGGATAAATTAGGGCAGGTGACCAAAAGCTTGGTCAAAGAGGTAGGTTTTAAGGAGCGTCTTAAAGGAGGAAAGAGAGGTAGCGAGGCGGAGAGGTTTAGGCAGGGAATTCCAGAGCTTACGGCCCAGGCAACAGAAGGCACGGCCACCAAAGATTGAGCGATTAAAATCAGGGATGCTCAAGAGGGCAGAATTAGAGGAGCGCAGATATCTCGGTGGGGGGGGGGGGTGGTGTTGTGGGGCTGGAGGAGATTACAGAGATAGGGAGGGGGCGAGGCCATGGAGGGATTTGAAAACAAGGATGAGAATTTTGAAATCGAGGCGTTGCTTAACCGGGAGCCAATGTAGGTCAGCAAGCACAGGGGTGATGGGTGAACGGGACTTGGTAAGAGTTAGGACACGGGCAGCCGAGAACCCACAACATTCTAAGTCAGAGAGAAGAGAGCTATCAGCTAAGTCAGCAATTAGCAATTGAGCCCTGCGACACGCTCTCGCGTTCTCCCCATCCTGAAGGACAGTGTACTGTACAGGATGAAGGCCCAATTCAGAAATGCTTGCTATAAATCAGCTGGGCTTACTGTGCAAGGCCCAAGGCGCACGTCATTGGTGTGATTATCTGGACTCAGCAGATAACGAGCGATAATAGGCGAGCTCATCAAGCTCATCAATCTCCTTTAAATATGCTCCTTGCAAAGCTTGAACCTTTGCATCGTTTCCTGGCCAATACATATCCCTCAACCAATATCACTAAAAGCAGATGTGTGTGGGAGCTTGCTGGGCGCAAATTGGCTGCCGCGTTTCCTACATTTACAACAGTGACTACACTCCAAAAAGTTCTTCAATGGCTGCAAAGCGCTTTTGGACGTCCTGAGGTCGTGAAAGGCGCTGTAGAAATGCAAGTTCCTTCTTTCTTTAATCTGTTACCTTCCTGTGAAATTCTTCCGGAGGGACAATTTTGCCAACAACTTGCGTTTATATAGCACATCGCAAAACATCCCGCTTTATGCTCAGGCTAACCAAAGTTATCAACAGAAGGGATTTCAATCCCTTTGCGTTTTTTGTCATCCATCTTTTCAATTGCTCAAACAGCTTACAAGGGAATACAAAAGAATGCGCATAACAGTTCTACAGCTTCTGATCCTGACACATTCCTTTGTGCCGATTGTATTTATTTTAATTGTCTCCTTGTGTTCTTTTTCCCTTCCGCTTCTCTTGTATTTCCTTAAAACATTTGGGATCTGTCAATTCATGGAAGTAAGCCTTGAGTTGACAGCTCAGAGTCTGCACAGCTGAAGAGGCAGAACAGTGGCTAACTACCAGAGAAAGAGATTTCAGTGAGAGGACCTGGCAAAGAAAGAGAAAAGAAGTTGCATATGTATGGAACCCTTATCACATATTCAGCATGTCCTGAAGCTGTTTACAACCAGTGGATTACCTTTGAAGTGCAGTCAATGTTATTTGCTCAGTCAAACACAGCAGCTAATTTGGTCACAACTTGGTTCCACAAAACAGCAAATGATTGAACGACTATACAATCTGTTGTTGGTTTGAGGGACAAATGTTGCCCAGGACACCACCGGGGAGAAGTTCCCCTGCTCATTCTTCTGTAAGACAAAGTTCCTCTACCAACCTGCCCCCCCACCCCCCGATTATCAAAATCCACGACGAGGCCTTGGACAACGTGGACCACTTTCCATACCTCGGGAGCCTGCTGTCAACAAGGGCAGACGTCAATGACGAAGTCCAACACCACCTTCAGTGTGCCAGTGCAGCCTTCGGTCGCCTGAGGAAGAGAATGTTTGAAGACCAGGACCTCAAACTCGGCACCAAGCTCATGGTCTACAGAGCAGTAGTAATACCTGCCCTGCTGTATGCCTCAGAGACATGGACCAATGTACAGCAGGCACCTCAAAGCACTGGAGAGGTACCACCAACGCTGCCTCCGCAAGATCCTGCAAATCCATTGGCAGGATAGGCGCACCAACGTCAGTGTTCTCGCTCAGGCCAACAACCTCAGCATCGAAGCTTTGACCACGCTCGATCAGCTCCGATGGACGGGTCACATTGTCCGCATGCCCGATACGAGACTCCCAAAACAAGCCGTGGGATCTCGTATGTCCACCTGAGAGGGCAGACGGGGGGGGCCTCATTTCACAAGACGGCACCTCCGACAGTGGCGCACTTCCCTCGGTACCGCACAGCAGTGCCAGCCTGGATTATGCGCTCAAGTCCTTAAGGGACTTTAAACCCCTGGCTCAGAGGGCGAAGAATGCTACCAACTGAGGCAAGCTGACACTCGGGTTGAACATTTATCTTTGATACGTGTCGTGCGCCAATTATGTTTGAAGAGGTACTGAAGCTCATGAAGCGTGTTCTTAAATTCAATACGAAAGCAAGATACTGCCGGATGCTGGAAATCTGAAAAAAAAACAGAGAATGCTGGAAACACTCAGCAGGTCAGGCAGCATCTGTGGAGAGAGAGAGAAACAGGCCGCTAAATTCGGCTCCCTATCGCCCGTTATTTTGCCGCTACGGCCCAAAATGGCGTCCGAGCCGCACACGCGCACTTCTGGTGCTGGAAAGGATGGGCTCCCAGCTCTGCGCAAAGCCCTATCATAGAATCATAGAATCATGGAATAGTACAGAACAGAAGGAGGCCATTCGGCCCATTGAGTCTGCACCGGCTGTTTCGAAGAGCAATCCAGTTAGTCCCACTCCCCCCGTTCTTTCCCCATAACCCTGCAATTTTTTGTCCTTCAGGTATTTATCCCTTTTGAAGGCTACTATTGAATCTGCTTCCACCACCCGATCAGGCAGTGCATTCCAAATCCTGACCACTTGTTGCATAAAAAAGTTTTCCTCATGTCGCCTCTGGTTCTTTTGCCAATCACCTTAAATCTGTGTCCTCTGGTTATCGACCCTTCAGCCACTGGAAACAGTTTTTCTTTATTTACTCGATCTAAACCCTTCATGATTTTAAACAATATTAAATCTTCTCTTAGCCTTCTCTGCTCCAAGGAGAACAACCCCAGCTTCTCCAGTCTATCCACGTAACTGAAGTCCCTCACCCCTGGAACCATTCTAGTAAATCTCTCTGCACCCTCTCTAAGGCATTGACATTCTTCCTAAAGTGCGGTGCCCAGAATTGGACACAGTGCTCCAGCTGGGGCCGAACCAGTGATTTATAATTGTCTGTACAACTGAAGCATCAATTCCTTCATGAGAGGAGTGGAGACAATTGGATGGGAAAATTAAAAACAAAAGGAAATAAAAATGGAAGGTCTTGTGTGTTGAATTTAGTCTGTGCAATGTCTGATGCCCTTTCTACTACGGTCTAGATTTTACTCACCGAGATGAGTTGGGGGCGGGCCTGCTGCCTTCCGGGTTCTAGTCCCGCCCCCAGCAACGTCCGACGCACAGACGCTATTTTCCCCTGATTGGCGTTGTTAAGCCCGCCCTATGGACTTGCTGGCCAATTAAGGGAAAGCCGGTGTCAGATGACGTCAGTTGATGACGCTTCATCTGCCGGTTTTCTTAAAGGCACATGAACCATAAATTTTTGACAGATGATTTGACAGTGTTTGACAGCATTGAGGTGCTGTCAAACACTGACAGTCACTGTACAAAGGTGAGCCCTTGCACCCAGGCTCTTCAATGACTCTCTCCTTAGGATGAACAGATGGCAGCGATCTGTCACTTCTCCCAATGAGGTGAGGCCACACAAACACTTCAAAGCTTGTCACCTACAGAAAAATCTAAACACATTAAAAATGACTTTCCCAACATTTCCTTACCTCTGATACTCACCGGTGTCCCATTGCATCCTTCACACTACTTCTGCAGCTGTCATCTGTACACCTATAGTACAACAGACCCCCAACACGCCTCACTTACCCTGGCGGGGTTCCCCGACGTCGGGAAGCCCGCAGCAGAAGTCTAAAAATTGGAAAAAGCCTCTTAACTGTCTGTTAACTACCTGTTAACAGGCAGTTAAGTGGCTATAATCCTCTTCCCGCCGCTAGGAGTTGAGTCCCTGTGCAAATCGGGGACCTGACTCCTGGGAAGATTGGTTGGAGGCAGGTTGGGAGCGGGTTCGGGACCCGCTCCCATTCTTTTTGACTTTCCCAGCAGTCCCGCCACCAAACCCGCCTCCTCAGAGCTGGTAAAATCCAGCCCGTACATATCCAATGTCTGGAGACCAGTGCTATAATAATTTCTGGGCTCCAGTCTCCTCAGTTCGTACTTGTTATCGGGTACTTCTTCAAACAGACGCTTCAATTGCTAACGTGGAAAACCAACAGGGTCCTGTAGACACAACAACAACAACTTGCATTTATATAGCGCCTTTAACATAGTAAAACTTCCCAGGGCGCTTCACAGGAGCGATTATCAAACAAAATTTGACACCGAGCCACAGAAGGAGATATTAGGACAGATGATCAAAAGAAGTAGGTTTCAAGGAGCGTCTTAAGGCAGAGAGAGAGGCGAGAGAGGGTTTAGGGAGAGAATTCCAGAGCTTAGGGCCCAGGCCGCTGAAGGCATGGCCGCCAATGGTGGAGCGATTAAAATCGACGATGCGCAAGAGGGCTGAATTGGAGGAGTGCAGAGATCTCGGAGGATTGTAGGGCTGGAGGATGTTACAGAGATAGAGAGGGGCGAGGCCCTGGGGGGGATTCCTCAGCAAATGAAGTAACTAACTTGACGAGAGCTTGTGGACAAGTGGAACCCCAGTGTCCTCGGACCTCAGCAAGTCACTGCTTTTACTTTGAGTGCTCTGTGGATGTAGGTCTGGAGATGACACGACACCTTTAAGATAGAGGCACAGCTATGTGTAAAGTAATGAGGGAGAAGACATCGGGGCAACTGCAGGATTTGCAATGGGGGAGGGAAGAGGGGACATACAAAAGAAATCTGGGAGAAGCATGTCTCCCTCACCCAGTCCCAATGGCTGAATCTGTGCCTTAGGACACGACCTGAGGCAAATCTTGAAGTTTCCCTTTAACTAGAACGTAAAGTCCGGAGAACTCAACAGAAGGATTTGCATTTGTATAGCGCCTTTCACGACCTCAGGATGTCCCAAATGGCTTTACCCAGCCAATGAGCCACTCGTAGGGTAGTCTCTGTTATAATCTAGGAAACGCAAAGACATTCAGCCCCTCAATTGTGGTCCAACGAGAATCCAGGTCTGACTATTCCACCGTGGTGTCTCCCGCCACCATCTGTTGATCGCCTATTTTAACATTAACAGCTGAAAAGATGCATCTTTCAATTCTCTCGCATTTCTTGGAGAATCCTTCCGTGAATTAAGGACCTGCATGGCAAGCTAGCTGCCGACATCTTGCGGGAACCCGCGTGGTGAAAGGTGCTTAATGCGATGTTCTGATAAGCGCTGACTGATCCAGTGTTGGGACTGAAGGGCTCCACATCTCATTACCTCGCCTACGTTTCCCATTACAGCCTGGGTTTTTTTTTGTGATTAACTTAGCTGCCACTGCACTGCAAACATATCTGAAAGACACTTGACATTTGCTGTAATGAACTTGTTCAAATATATTAGCTTCATACACTTTCATTTAGTGGATTACACCCCAACCATCTATTGGGTGAAAAAAGCAAGATTTTCTTCATGCTTTCTTTAAAAGGTTGCTAAATTATTCATAATTGTCAGCAATGTTCCCTGTCATTTTTTTTTAGGGGGTGGGGGAGGCCGCACGACCCCTTTAAGGCCGGCCAGACGGCTGCGCGGGACTCCTGGAGCACTGTGCAATCGCGCACCTTACGGGGAACAGTGGCTGTCAGCTGTGCCTCAGTGGATAGCACTCTCGCCTCGGAGTCAGAAGGCTGTCCCACTCCAGAGACTACGGCATGTAATCTAGGCTGGGACTCCAGTGCTGCGCTGTCGGAGATGCCGTCTTTCAGTTGGGGTGGGGAGTCGATCCCAGGAGCTTGGCGGAAGAATGGACCGGCAAACGGGCCGGGGGGGGGGGGGGGCGGGGGGTGCCATAGTATTGTTGTGGAGCTAGGAGGAGCACTTGAACCCTGAACCCCAGAAAACTTCAACTCCCCAGAATATTTTTGGGCCTATTCTGAAGCAGCGAGCCCTTGTTTCGCCCGCCCGGTTAGACAACTCAACATCGGGAAACAAGTAGGCGGAGCGCAATCGTCACGCGCCCCCCCCCCCATTTGCGCCTGAAAGTTGGAAGCGGAGCACACCAACAGTGCTCCGATTTGCATCTTTAACCAGCCTCCTGCTGGAATTAAGAAGAAAGAAAGGTTTGCATTTCTATAGCGCCTTTCACGACCTTTAGGACATCCAAAAGCATAGTCACTGTTGTAATGGAGGAAACGCGGCAATTTGTACACAGCAAGATTCCACAAACAGCAACAGCAGCAACAACAGCAACAAAAACAACAACTTGCATTTATATAGCGCCTGTAACATAGTAAAACATCCCAAGGTGCTTCACAGGTGTATTGTTTTACACCGAGCCACATAAGGAGAAATTAGGGCAGGTGAGCAAAAGCTTGGTCAAAGAGGTAGGTTATAAGGAGCGTCTTAAAGGAGGAGCGAGAGGTAGTGAGGCGGAGAGGTTTAGGCAGGGAATTCCAGAGCTTAGGGCCTAGGCAACAGAAGGGATGGCCACCAATGGTTGAGCGATTATAATCAGGGATGCTCAAGAGGACAGAATTGGAGGAGCACAGATATCTCGGGGGGCTGGAGAAGATTACAGAGATAGGAAGGGGCGAGGCCATGGAGGGATTTGAAAACAAGGATGAGAATTTTGAAAACGAGGCGTTGCTTAACTGGGAGCCAATGTAGGTCAGCGAGCACAGGGGAGATGGGCGAACGGGACTTGGTGCGAGTTAGGACACGGGCAGCCGAGTTTTGGATGACCTCAAGTTTACGTAGGGTAGAATGTGGGAGGTCAGCCAGGAGTGCGTTGGAATAGTTAAGTCTAGAGGTAACAAAGGCATGGATGAGGGTTTCAGCAGTGGATGAGCTGAGGCAAGGTGGAGATGGGCGATGTTACGCAGGTGGAAGTAGGCGGTCTTAGTTATGCTGCGGATATGTGGTCGGAAGCTCATTTCAGGGTCAAATATGACACCAAGGTTGTGAACAGTGTGGTTCAGCCTCAGACAGATGTTAGGGAGAGGGATGGAGTCAGTGGCTAGGGAACGGAGTTTGTGGCGGGGACCGAAAACAATGGCTTCGATCTTCCCAATATTTAATGTGATAATGACCAGACAATCTGTTTTATGAGTGATATTGTTCGAGAGAAAATATTAACCAGGAGACCGGGGATAACTCCCCTGCTCTTCTTCGAAAGAATGGCCATGGGATCTTTTACCATCACCTGAGAGAGCGGCCGGGGCCTCGGTTTAATGTCTCAACTGAGAAACGGCACCTCCGACAGTGCAGCACCCCCTCAGTGCTGGCACTGGGAGTGTCAGCCCATGTGCCTGGGACCTGCCGTTTGCCGATTTAGAAGCTCCAGCCTGGAAATTGCACCGGGCGGGCTTCGGACGTCGATGGGGGTGAAGTCGCCCATTTTTCAAGCGAGAAACCGGCGGCCGGCATTTTGAAAATCATCCCCAGAATCCCCAACAAGTATCCCTAAAACGCTTTACCGCCAATGAAGTACCGTTGAAGCGTAGTCACTGCTGTAATGTGGGGAAAAGCGGCAGCCGATTTGCGCATAGCAAGATCCCACAGACAGCAATGCGACAAATGACCGGATAATCTGCATTGTTCATCCCCAATTATTTAAAAAGACGACCTTGGTTGCAATCACGCTCTGAGATGCGCCGATCCTGAAAATGATGTATTTATACGCGGCGTGAGCTGTCAGTCGGGTGGATGAGCAGCAAGAGAAGCAGATTCAGCTGTCAGGGTGGAAGTAGAGGGCTGAGTCTGACACCCGATCATTCTTACAGACAACTCCTTGGACATGTCTCAGGAGGATTCTCGTTTTGTTCTATTTATTTTACCACTGAATTATGTCTTTTTTTGAGGTGAGGAATGTCACTGCTGGGAATGTAACACTTCCTCTATTTTTACAACCAGAGTCGGCTCAATCAGGAACACCACGGGTTAGATACAGAGTAAAGCTCCCTCTACACTGTCCCAACAAACACTCCCAGGGCAGGTACAGCACGGGTTAGATACAGAGTAAAGCTCCCTCTACACTGCCCCATCAAACACTCCCAGGGCAGGTACAGCACGGGTGAGATACAGAGTAAAGCTCCCTCTACACTGTCCCATCAAACACTCCCAGGGCAGGTACAGCACGGGTTAGATACAGAGTAAAGCTCCCTCTACACTGTCCCATCAAACACTCCCAGGGCAGGTACAGCACGGGTTAGATACAGAGTAAAGCTCCCTCTACACTGTCCCATCCAACACTTCCAGGGCAGGTACAGCACGGGGTTAGATACAGGGTAAAGCTCCCTCTACACTGTCCCATCAAACACTCCCAGGGCAGGTACAGCACAGGTTAGATACAGAGTAAAGCTCCCTCTACACTGTCCCATCCAACACTCCCAGGGCAGGTACAGCACGGGTTAGATACAGAGTAAAGCTCTCTCTACACTGTCCCATCAAACACTCCCAGGGCAGGTACAGCACGGGTTAGATACAGAGTAAAGCTCCCTCTACACTGTCCCATCCAACACTTCCAGGGCAGGTACAGCATGGGTTAGATACAGATTAAAGCTCTCTACACTGTCCCATCAAACACTTCCAGGGCAGGTACAGCATGGGTTCGATACAGAGTAAAGCTCCCTCTACACTGTCCCATCCAACACTTCCAGGGCAGGTACAGCACGGGTTAGATACAGAGTAAAGCTCTCTCTACACTGTCCCATCCAACACTCCCAGGGCAGGTACAGCACGGGTTAGATACAGAGTAAAGCTCTCTCTACACTATCCCAACAAACACTCCCAGGGCAGGTACAGCACGGGTTAGATACAGAGTAAAGCTCCCTCTGCACTATCCCAACAAACACTCCCAGGGCAGGTACAGCACGGGTTAGATACAGAGTAAAGCTCCCTCTACACTGTCCCATAAAACACTCCCAGGGCAGGTACAGCACGGGTTAGATACAGAGTAAAGCTCTCTCTACACTGCCCCATCAACTTCTTGGAGGCAGATTGAGTGAAAGAACTTGCAATTATCTGGTGACTTTCACAACCTCAGGACATCCCAATGCACTTTGCAGCCAATGAAGTATTTCAAAGTGTAGTCACTGCTGTAATGTAGGAAATGCAGCAGCCAATTTGCGCACAGCAAGCTCCCACAAACAGCAATGAGATGAATGATGTCGCTTGATGGACAACTTTCGACCAAAATGAGAAGTCGCACAACACCAGGTTATAGTCTAACAGTTTTATTTGAAATTACGAGCTTTCGGAGCTCTGCTCCTTCGTCAGGTACAGTGAGGGAATACTCTCGACCCGGCACTGGGGAGAACTCGCCTGCTCCTCTTCGAAACAGTGGCCAGTGGGATCTTTTACATCCACCTGAGAGAGCAGATGGGGCCTCGGTTTAACGGCTCATCTGCGAGACGGCCCCTCTGACAGTGCAGCACTCCCTCAGCTCTGACACTGAAGTGTCAGCCTGGATTACAAGCTCATGTCTCTGGAGTGTGTCTGGGAACTGTGACCGTCTGGCTCAGAGGCAAGAGTGCTACTACCCACTGAGCCACGGCCTGAGACTTGAGTGGTTGAGGATTTGGGCGATAATGACCACCATATCTGGGCACACCAGATCTACAATCATGGAGCCTGGCGCCAGCAGGAATGAGGCCAGATCTGACAGAGAAACAACCTCAAAAGTGGAGCCATAGACCACACGTGATCTAAAACATTATAATCAAAAGGGCCGAGATAACATCAGGGACTGTAAGACTAAGGAAATGAGCGAAGAGAGAGAAAGTTCACTTTGTTAATTTTCCTTTCGAAATTGCAGTAAGATTAACATTCAGTGTGTGTTGCCTTGGGATAGGAGCAATTAATATCAGTGACACATTTAGGGAGATAGTCTCAATTAACAGTGCAAAGCCCGTGATTTATAGTTCACTTCTGAACACGCTGACTTCTGCCTCTCGATTTCCGTTGGAGCTACAGGCCTATAGTGTCGGCCTGATAGCCACACTGGGAAAAATGTATCATAAAGGAAACACTTAAACAGCATACAGTGAAAACGAAGGCACAAATTCAGAAACAGGCTGGGCTGCCTCATCAATATTTGCTGTTTAGCTTTTCCCTTTATCTCCCCTTCTCTCCTAAAGGTTACGTTCTGATGCATTTTGGTCGGGAGAATGAGGAGAGGCAAAATAAACTAAATGGTACAATTTTAAAGTGGGCGGAGGAACAGGGAGTCCTGGGGGTGTTGGTAAAAATATCTTTGAAGGTGGACAAGCTTTCAGAAAAGCATGCGAAGTCCTGGGCTTTATAAATAGAGTACAACAGCAAGAAAGTTATGCCAAATCTTTATAAATCACTGGTTCGGCCTCAGCTGGAGCACTGTGTCCAATTTTGGGCACCACACTTTAGGAAGGATGTCAAGGCCTTGGAGAAGGTGTAGAGGAGGTTTACTAGAATGGTCCCAGGGATAAGGGACTTCAGTTACGTGGAGAGACTGGAGAAACTGGGATTCTGTGTCAGCCGTGACTCAGTGGGCAGCCCTCTCACCTCTGAGTCAAAAGGTTGTGGGTTCAAGTCCCACTCCAGAGACTTGTGCTCAAAAATCTACAGCTGACAGTCCCAGAGCGGTACTGAGGGAGTGCAGCACAGTCGGAGGTGCCGTCTTTCAGATGAGACGTTAAACCGAGGCCCCAGCTGACCTCACGGGTGGATGTAAAAGATCCCATGGCCACTATTTCGAAGAAGAGCAGGGGAGTTCTCCCCGGTGACCTGGGGCCAATATTTATCCCTCAACCAACATCACTAAAAGACACGTGGCCATTATCACATTGCTGTTTGTGGGAGCTTGCTGTGCGCAAATTGGCTGCCGCGTTTCCTACTTTACAACAGTGACTACACTTCAAAAAGTACTTCATTGGCTGTAAAGCTTTGGGATGTCTTGAGGTCAGGAAAGGTGCTGTAGAAATGCAAATCTTTCTTTTTTTTTAAGAGCAGAGAGGGTTAAAGGGGGATCTTGCCGGGTTCTTCAACCGTTTCCACCCTCCCCTGCCACCCACTAAATGCCGGCACCGCTGATTCTCTGTGCCTGACCTGGGATTGCTTGTTGCTGGCAATGGATACGAACAATAAGGTGGAGTTTCATTCCCCAGCACTGACATCCTTCACCTTAAAGAGCAAAAAAATCCCAAAAGTAAAGCATTGCAGATGACTTTGTAAAGATCAATAGTGTTCTTGGGAGGGTTTGACTATTTGGCTCCGATCATTACTGGGGTGGGATTTCCAAGCAGGGGGAGGTGTTCTGGTCGGGAAACACGGAATTCCGATTCCCCCGCCTTTTTTTCCAACAGTTTCCCTGCCCGGAAGCCAGGCTGATTGACGGGCTCGGCTCCCTGTCCGGCAAGGAACGCCGTGGAACAGGCCGAAGCCTGCTGCTGGGGTAGGGATCACGAGGTGAGAGGGAGGGTCGGGGGGAGATCGTGGGGTGAGGGAGAGATCGAGAGCAGAGATATAGGCTCGGGGGGGGTGCTGATCGCGGGGCATGGTCGGTGATTGCGGGGGACGGTCGGTGATCACGGGGCATGGTCGGTGATCGCGGGGGACGGTCGGTGATCACGGGGCATGGTCGGTGATCGCGGGGGACGGTCGGTGATCACGGGGGGGGGTCGGTGATCACGGGGGACGGTCGGTGATCACGGGGAACGGTCGGTGATCGCGGGGCACAGTCGGTGACCGTGGGGGACAGTCGGTGATCGCGGGGGACGGTCGGTGATAGCGGGGCACGGTCGGTGATCGCGGGGCATGGTCGGTGATCGCGGGGGACGGTCGGTGATCACGGGGGGGGGTCGGTGATCGCGGGGGGGGTCGGTGATCGCGGGGGACGGTCGGTGATAGCGGGGCACGGTCGGTGATCACGGGGCATGGTCGGTGATCGCAGGGGACGGTCAGTGATCACGGGGGGGGGTCGGTGATCGCGGGGGGGGTCGGTGATCGCGGGGGACGGTCGGTGATCACGGGGGGGGTCGGTGATCGCGGGGGACGGTCGGTGATCACGGGGGGGGGTCGGTGATCGCGGGGGGGTCGGTGATCGCGGGGGATGGTCGGTGATTGCGTGCGGGGGGGTCGGTGATCGCGGGGGGGTCGGTGATCGCGGTGTGGGGTCAGTGATCGCGGGGAGGGTCGGTGATCGCGGGGGGGGGTCGGTGATCGCGGGGGGGGGGTCGGTGATCGCGGGGGACGGTCGGTGATCGCGGGGGGGGTCGGTGATCGCGGGGGACGGTCGGTGATCGCGGGGGGGGTCGGTGATCGCGGAAGACGGTCGGTGATCGCGGGGGACGGTCGGTGATCGCGGGGGGGTCGGTGATCGGGGGGGGTCGGTGATCGCGGCGGGGGGGTCGGTGATCGTGGGGGGCGTCGGTGATCGCGGGGGACGGTCGGTGATCGCGGGGAACGGTCGGTGATCGCGGGGCACGGTCGGTGACCGCGGGGGACAGTCGGTGATCGCAGGGGACGGTCGGTGATCGCGGGGGACGGTCAGTGATCGCGGGGGGGAGGTCGGTGACCGCGGGGGACGGTCGTTGATCGCGGGGGACGGTCGGTGATCGCTGAGGACGGTCGGTGATCGCGGGGGACGGTCGGTGATCGCGGGGGACGGTCGGTGATCGCGGGGCACGATCGGTGATCGCGGGGGGAAAGTCGGTGATCGCGGGGGGGTCGGTGATCACGGGGGGGTTGGTGATCACGGGGGGGGTCGGTGATCGCGGGGGGGCGTCGGTGATCGCGGGGGACGGTCGGTGATCACGGGGGGGGTCGGTGATCGCGGGGGGGGGTCGGTGATCGCGGGGGACGGACGGTGATCGCGGGGCACGGTCGGTGATCACGGGGCATGGTCGGTGATCGCGGGGGACGGTCGGTGATCGCGGGGGACGGTCGGTGATCGCGGGGCACGGTCGGTGATCACGGGGCATGGTCGGTGATCGCGGGGGACGGTCGGTGATCACGGGGGGGGGTCGGTGATCGCGGGGGGGGTCGGTGATCGCGGGGGACGGTCGGTGATCCCGGGGGGGGTCGGTGATCGCGGGGGACGGTCGGTGATCACGGGGGGGGTCGGTGATCGCGGGGGGGTCGGTGATCGCGGGGGATGGTCGGTGATTGCGTGCGGGGGGTCGGTGATCGCGGGGGGGTCGGTGATCGCGGTGTGGGGTCAGTGATCGCGGGGAGGGTCGGTGATCGCGGGGGGGGGTCGGTGATCGCGGGGGGGGGTCGGTGATCGCGGGGGACGGTCGGTGGTCGCGGGGGGGGGTCGGTGATCGCGGAAGACGGTCGGTGATCGCGGGGGACGGTCGGTGATCGCGGGGGGGGTCGGTGATCGGGGGGGGTCGGTGATCGCGGCGGGGGGGTCGGTGATCGTGGGGGGCGTCGGTGATCGCGGGGGACGGTCGGTGATCGCGGGGAACAGTCGGTGATCGTGGGGCACGGTCGGTGACCGCGGGGGACAGTCGGTGATCGCAGGGGACGGTCGGTGATCGCGGGGGACGGTCAGTGATCGCGGGGGGGAGGTCGGTGACCGCGGGGGACGGTCGTTGATCGCGGGGGACGGTCGGTGATCGCTGAGGACGGTCGGTGATCGCGGGGGACGGTCGGTGATCGCGGGGGACGGTCGGTGATCGTGGGGGACGGTCGGTGATCACGGGGGGGGGTCGGTGATCGCGGGGGGGTCGGTGATCATGGGGGGGTTGGTGATCACGGGGGGGGTCGGTGATCGCGGGGGGGCGTCGGTGATCGCGGGGGACGGTCGGTGATCACGGGGGGGGTCGGTGATCGCTGGGGGGGTCGGTGATCGCGGGGGACGGTCGGTGATCACGGGGGGTGTCGGTGATCGCGGGGGGGGTCGGTGATCGCGGGGGACGGTCGGTGATTGCGGGGGGGGTCGGTGATCGCGGGGTGGGGTCAGTGTTCGCGGGGAGGGTCAGTGATCGCGGGGGGGGGTCGGTGATCGCGGGGGGGTCGGTGATCGCAGGGGACGGTCGGTGATCGCGGGGGGGGTCGGTGATCGCGGGGGACGGTCGGTGATCGCGGGGCACGGTCGGTGATCACGGGGCATGGTCGGTGATAACGGGTGGAGGTCGGTGATCACGGGGTGGGGCGGTGATCGCGGGGGGGGGTCGGTGATCGCGGGGGACGGTCGGTGATAGCGGGGGACGGTCGGTGATCGCGGGGCACGGTCGGTTATCGCGGGGGACGGTTGGTGATCGCGGGGCACAATCGGTGATCGCGGGGGGAAAGTCGGTGATCACGGGGGGGTCGGTGATCGCGGGGGACGGTCGGTGATCACCGGGGGGTGTCGGTGATCGCGGGGAACGGTCGGTGATCGCGGGGAACGGTCGGTGATCGCGGGGGACGGTCGGTGTTCGCGGGGGGGAAAGTCGGTGATCGCGGGGGACGGTCGGTGATCGCGGGCACGGTCGGTGATCGTGGGGCACGGTCGGTGATCGCTGGGGGGGTCAGTGATCGCGGGCACGGTCGGTGATCGCGGGGCACGGTCGGTGATCGCTGGGGGGGTCGGTCATCGCGGGGGACGGTCGGTGATCACGGGGGACGGTCGGTGATCGCGGGGGACGGTCGGTGATCGCGGGGGACGGTCGGTGATCGCGGGGGGGGGCGTCGGTTACTGCGGGGGACGGTCGGTGATCACGGGGGACGGTCGGTGATCGCGGGGGACGGTCGGTGATCGCGGGGTACGGTCGGTGATCGCGGGGGACGGTCGGTGATCGCGGGGGACGGTCGGTGTTCGCGGGGGGGAAAGTCGGTGATCGCGGGGGACGGTCGGTGATCGCGGGCACGGTCGGTGATCGTGGGGCACGGTCGGTGATCGCTGGGGGGGTCAGTGATCGCGGGCACGGTCGGTGATCGCGGGGCACGGTCGGTGATCGCTGGGGGGGTCGGTCATCGCGGGGGACGGTCGGTGATCGCGGGGGACGGTCGGTGATCGCGGGGACAGTCAGTGATCGTGGGGACGGTCAGTGATCGCGGGGACGGTCAGTGATCGCGGGGGGGTCGGTGATCGCGGGGACAGTCGGTGATCGCGGGACGGTCGGTGATCGCGGGGACGGTTGGTGATCGCGGGGGACGGTCGGTGATCGCTGGGGGGGTCACTGATCGCGGGGGGGTCGGTGATCGCGGGGACGGTCGGTGATCGCGGGGCACGGTCGGTGATCACGGGGCATGGTCGGTGATCACGGGGGGAGGTCGGTGATCACGGGGGGGTCGGTGATCGCAGGGGGGCGTCGGTGATCGCGGGGGACGGTCGGTGATCGCGGGGGACGGTCGGTGATCGCGGGGCACGTTCGGTGACCGCGGGGGACGGTCGGTGATCGCGGGGGACGGTCGGTGATCGCGGCCGGTCGGTGATCGCGGGGGACGGTCGGTGATCGCAGGGGGGGGCGTCGGTTACTGCGGGGGACGGTCGGTGATCACGGGGGACGGTCGGTGATCGCGGGGGACGGTCGGTGATCGCGGGGTACGGTCGGTGATCGCGGGGGACGGTCGGTGATCGCGGGGGACGGTCGGTGTTCGCGGGGGGGAAAGTCGGTGATCGCGGGGGACGGTCGGTGATCGCGGGCACGGTCGGTGATCGTGGGGCACGGTCGGTGATCGCTGGGGGGGTCAGTGATCGCGGGCACGGTCGGTGATCGCGGGGCACGGTCGGTGATTGCGGGGGACGGTCGGTGATCGTGGGGACGGTCAGTGATCGCGGGGACGGTCAGTGATCGCGGGGGGGTCGGTGATCGCGGGGACAGTCGGTGATCGCGGGACGGTCGGTGATCGCGGGGACGGTTGGTGATCGCGGGGGACGGTCGGTGATCGCTGGGGGGGTCGGTGATCGCGGAGGTGGGGTCGGTTATCGCGGGGGACGGTCGGTGATCGCTGGGGGGGTCACTGATCGCGGGGGGGTCGGTGATCGCGGGGACGGTCGGTGATCGCGGGGCACGGTCGGTGATCACGGGGCATGGTCGGTGATCACGGGGGGAGGTCGGTGATCACGGGGGGGTCGGTGATCGCGGGGGGGCGTCGGTGATCGCGGGGGACGGTCGGTGATCGCGGGGGACGGTCGGTGATCGCGGGGCATGGTCGGTGATCGCGGGGGACGGTCGGTGATCTCGGGGACGGTCAGTGATCGCGGGGACGGTCGGTGATCGTGGGGACGGTCAGTGATCGCGGGGGGGTCGGTGATCGTGGGGACAGTCGGTGATCGCGGGACGGTCGGTGATCGCTGGGGGGGTCGGTGATCGCGGGGGTGGGGTCGGTGATCGCGGGGGAGGGTCAGTGATCGCGGGGGGGTCACTGATCGCGGGGGGGTCGGTGATCGCGGGGACGGTCGGTGATCGCGGGGCACGGTCGGTGATCACGGGGCACGGTCGGTGATCGCGGGGGACGGTCGGTGATCACGGGGGGAGGTCGGTGATCACGGGGGGGTCGGTGATCGCGGGGGGGTCGGTGATCGCGGGGGACGGTCGGTGATCGTGGGGGACGGTCGGTGATCGCGGGGCATGGTCGGTGATCGCGGGGGATGGTCGGTGATCGCGGGGCACGATCGGTGATCGCGGGGGGAAAGTCGGTGATCGCGGGGGGGTCGGTGATCGCGGGGGACGGTCGGTGATCATGGGGGGGGTCGGTGATTGCGGGGAAAGGTCGGTGATCGCGGGGAACGGTCGGTGATCGCGGGGAACGGTCGGTGATCGCGGGGCACGGTCGGTGACCGCGGGGGACGGTCGGTGACCGCGGGGGACGGTCGGTGATCGCGGGGGACGGTCGGTGATCGCGGGGGGGGGGGTCGGTGACCGCGGGGGACGGTCGGTGATCGCGGGGGACGGTCGGTGATCGCGGGGGACAGTCGGTGATCGCGGGGGACGGTCGGTGAACGTGGGGGGACGGTGATCGTGGGGGGGGTCGGCGATCGCGGGGGACGGTCGGTGATCGCGGGGGACGGTCGGTAATCGCGGGGGACGGTCGGTGATCGCGGGGGACAATCGGTGATCGCGGGGGACGGTCGGTGACCGCGAGGGGGTCGGTGATCGTGGGGACGGTCGGTGATCGCGGGGGAGGGTCGGTGATTGTGGGGGATGGTCGGTGATCGCGGGGGGACGGTCGGTGATCGCAGGGGACGGTCGGTGATCACGGGGGATGGTCAGTGATCGCGGGGGGACGGTGATCGTGGGGGGGGTCGGTGATCACAGGGGACGGTCGGTGATCGCGGGGGACAGTCGGTGATCGCGGGGGACGGTCGGTGATCGTGGGGGGACGGTGATCGTGGGGGGTTCGGTGATCGCGGGACGTCAGGTTACGGAGGAGGGAGGTGTCCGATTGCGGGAAGGTTAACATGTGAGCTTGGGGGGCCGGTGGGTGATGCATTCCTGCTCCTCCTGGCCCACAAGCAGTGCTGGAAAGGCTCTTACCTTTTCCCCGAAGCTGTCCGCGCCTCCCTTCAGCTGTCGGGTTTTCCCAGGCCCGGGAAACCCGTTCGGCCAGGGTTAAAACTGGAAGACAGATTAAATCAGAGGCTGCCCGCCTCATTAAAATATTTAAATGAGCCACCCACCTCCTGGGAGTGGGTTGGTTGCCCACTCCTCATCCCGCCACCGTTAAACCCGGACATGGGCGAGTTCGAGGAGGGTTGGGTTCAAGTTTGAGATCCTTAAAATTTTAACTTCCCACCCGTCCCAAACCCACCCCGTTTTTGAGGGTTAAAATGATTCCCCTTTGAGTTTAAAGTGGGAATTGTGAGCGGTTTAACAATTTATAGAATGCTGCCACATTCCCCGCTCAGGTCCTGATGCCTGCCTGTGAAAAGCTACATTACACTGACAAAGCCTATTTTACCCTATTTAACAGAACAGCAGATTTTAAAAGGGTGACTGTAAGTAATTTGGGCTATCTTGTCAGTCTAAGTTGAAGGTACTTAGAAACAATCTGCCAACACAAGGCTGAAGGCACCCGTTTAGAACAACAAAAAATGTGCTTGAATAGAAAGATGGGACAGGAGTTGGAGATCAATTCTATTTCTGTTCTCGAAGGTGGTTTTGCTTTGTTCCGATTGGCACGATCCTGATGGTGCTGTCGCTTGCTGGGGCAGAGGAACAGGAGGAAGCCGTCCAGCTCCTCAAGCCTGTTGCGCCGTTCAGTTAGATCGCGACTGAACTGTATCTGAACTCCGTCTACCCATCTTGGTTCCGTAACCCTTAATAACCCTTTGCCTGACAAAAATCTATTGACCTCAGTTTTGAAATTTTCAATTGACCCCCCCAGCCTCAACGGCTTTTTAGGGAAGTGAGTTCCAGATTTCCACTACCCTTTGTGTGAAGAAGTGCTTCCTGACATCACCCCTGAACGGACTGGCTCTAATTTTAAGGTTCTGCCCCCTTCTCCTGGACTCCACCCCCCCGCCCCCCCCCGAGGAACTAGTTTCTCCCTGTTTACCCTATCAAATCCTTTAGTCATCTTAAACACCTCGCTCAGATCACCCCTTAATCTTCTATACTCGAGGGAATATAAGCCCAGTTTAGTCTAATCTAGGAGCTTCAATAGCCCAGAAAAAGAGAAAATTGGAAAGAGTTAAAGAAAGACTTACATTTATGTAGCGCCTTTCACGACCACCGGACTCTCAAAGAGCTTTACAGCCAATGAAATACTTTTTGAAGTGTAGTCACTGTTGTAATGTGGGAAACACGGCAGCCAATTTGCGCCCAGCAAGATCCCACAAACAGCAATGTGATAATGACCAGATCATCTGTTTTAGTGATGTTGATTGAGGGATAAATATTGGCCCCAGGACACCGGGGAGAACTCCCCTGCTCTTCTTTGAAATAGTGCCGAGGGATCTTTTACGTCTACCTGAGAGAGAGCAGACGGGGCCTCGGTTTAACGTCTCTTTTGAAAGACGGCACCTCTGACAGTGCAGCATTCCCTCACCTCTGACAGTGCAGCACTCCCTCACCTCTGACAGTGCAGCACTCCCTCACCTCTGACAGTGCAGCACTCCCTCACCTCTGACAGTGCAGCACTCCCTCACCACTGACAGTGCAGCACTCCCTCACCTCTGACAGTGCAGCACTCCCTCACCACTGACAGTGCAGCACTCCCTCACCTCTGACAGTGCAGCACTCCCTCACCTCTGACAGTGCAGCAGTCCCTCACCTCTGACAGTGCAGCATTCCCTCACGTCTGACAGTGCAGCACTCCCTCACGTCTGACAGTGCAGCACTCCCTCACCTCCGACAGTGCAGCAATCCCTCACCTCTGACAGTGCAGCACTCCCTCACCACTGACAGTGCAGCACTCCCTCACCTCTGACAGTGCAGCACTCCCTCACCTCTGACAGTGCAGCAGTCCCTCACCTCTGACAGTGCAGCACTCCCTCACCTCTGACAGTGCAGCACTCCCTCACCTCTGACAGTGCAGCAGTCCCTCAGCACTGCACTGGAGTGTCAGCCTGGATTTTGACTTCAATTCTCTGGAGTGGGCCTCAAACCTACAACCTTCTGAGGTAAGAGTTCTGCCCACTGAACCATGCCTGACTCTTTCAGTTAAGTAAAACAGATGGGGACGAGGGTAAATGTCCTCCCTATGCTCTGTGCAACACAGCCATGAGTACATTCTTTGTAAACGGACTATAGTTAGAGCTGCTTTTGCCATTAGTTTCTTGACGTACTCGTGCCACAGTCTCCTGATACCCCACGGCTTTGCACAGACGGTGGCGGCAACGCCAGAGTAAAGTCAGCGGATTCGCCAGGGCTGGCCCGATGGACGAAGGGTCCGTTGTTTTACGAGACGCCCAGCCCCCACCCGCGGGGTGTCAGCGACAGCGGCGACGCAGCCTGGAAACGGCTGTCGTCAAACACGGCGCGCCGCGGAAATGCTTCCCCGCAATGCGTCCACGTCGACGGGAGACCTTTACACTCGAGGCTTTAGCTGAGACGTCTGCTGCGGCGAGATAATCGTCCCTGTCTGTAAGCCTGACAGTGATGGAATCCAGTCTCGCCCTCTCGCCCTCTCGTTCAACTTAGCTCACTGAATAAGCTGTCAGCTCCTGGAAATGAATCCTGTCCAAGAAGACGGGACAAGGCAGCAGCTAAGGCACGTCTATCTTGTTAGGATGATGAGCATCGTAGAATGACATAGACTGTTACAGCACAGAAAGAGGCCATTCGGCCCAACTGGTCTGTGCCGGTGTTTATGCTCCACATGAGCCTCCTCCCACCCCGCTTCATCTCACCCTATCAACATATCCTTCTATTCCTCTCTCCCTCATGTGTTTATCTAGCTTCCCCTTATTTATACTATTCACCTCAACTACTCCGTGGCTCAGTGGGTAGCACGCTCGCCTCTGAGTCCGAAGGTTGTGGGCTCAAAGTCCCACTCCAGAGACTTGAGCATAAAAATCTAGGCTGACACTCCCGGTTCTTCTTCTTCTTCTTAGGCAGTCCCTCGGAACCGAGGATGACTTGCTTCCACATTTAAAATGGGCTCTTAGGTGACTGATGAGTCCAATGCGGGACCTACAGTCTCTGTCACAGATGGGGCAGACGGTGGTTGAAGGGGCGGGTGGGTGGGGTGCTTGGGTTGATGTGCGCTCCTTCCGCTGTTTGCGCTTGGCTTCCGCTTGCTCCCGGCGAAGAGACTCGAGGTGTTCGGCGCCTTTCCGGATGCTTCTCCTCCACTTTGTGCGGTCTTAGGCCAGGGATTCCCAGGAGTCGATGGGGATGTTGCACTTTTTCAAGGAGGCTATGTGGGTGTCCTTGAAGCGTTTCCTCTGCCCACCTGGGGCTCTCTTGCCGTGTCGGAGCTCTGAGTAGAGCGCTTGTTTTGGGAGTCTCGTATCGGGCATGCGGACGATGTGACCCGTCCACTGGAGCTAATCGAGCTGTTAGCTGACACTCCCAGTGCGTTACACTGTCGGAGGTGCCGTCTTTCAGATGAGACGTTAAACCGAGGCCCCGTCTGCTCTCTCAGGTGGATGTAAAAGAGCCCACGGCACTATTTCGAAGAAGAGCAGGGGGAGTTATTCCCAGTTATCCCTCAATCAACATTACTAAAACAGATTATCTGGTCATTATCACATTGCTGTTTGTGGGACCTTGCTGTGCGCAAATTAGCTGACACGTTTACAACAGTGACTACACTTCAAAAGTACTAAATCGGCTATAAAGTGCTTCGGGAGGTCCTGAGGTGGTGAAAGGTGCTGTTGAAATACAAGTCTTTCTTTTTCCATGTGGTAGCAAGTTCCACATTCTCAGCACTCTCTGGGTAAAGAGGTTTTGATACACTCCCAGCATCAAATCACTGCACGGTTTTCAAATTGCTCTCCCAGTGGCCTTCTGTTAATTACAATCCTTGAGATTTTCAAAGCAAACATTATTATTTCTTCTTAAAGAGCCTTCAACTGGAATAGTTATAGGGGAACATCACAACAATGAATAACATTGACTCAATGGAGCAGTTTACTAGGGTGACCTGAAGAGGGAAGGTCAGGAAACAATGTACTGTAGAAATTGCCATGGTTATTATTATCTAAAGCAACTCAACAAATCTTAACCACCTGTCCACCCCCCCCCCCCCCCCTCATCTTCTCATCGAAACAAATGGAAAATACACATCGCACGAGTTATCCACAATGTAGGGGAGACAACAGCTAAGCCATAAATATAAGATCGCCATCAATAAATCCAACAGAGATTTCAGGAGAAACTTCTTTACAACAACAACTTGTATTTATATAGCGCCTTTAACGTAGCGATTATCAAACAAAATTTGACACCAAGCCACATAGAGAGATATTATGGCAGAAGTTTGGTCAAAGAGGTAGGTTTTAAGGAGCGTTTTAAAGGAGGAGAGAGAGGTAGCGAGGCGGAGAGGTTTAGGGAGGGAATTCCAGAGCTTAGGGCCTAGACAACAGAAGGCACGGTCAGCCAATGGTGGAGCGATAGAAATCAGGGATGAGCAAGAGGCCAGAATTGGAGGAGCGCAGAGATCTCGGAGAGTTGTGGGGCTGGAGGAGGTTGCAGAGTTCGGGAGATGCGAGGCCACGGAGGGATTGAAAACAAGGATGAGAATTTTAAAAAATTGAGGCGTTGCTTAACCGAGAGCCAATGTAAGTTAGCGAGCACAGGGGGTGATGGGTGAACAGGACTTTGGAGGACCTCAAGTTTATGGAGGGTGGAAGATGGGAGGCCGGTCAGGAGTGCATTGGAATAGTCAAGTTTTGAGGTAAAAAAAGGAATGAATGAGAGTTTCAGCAGCAGATGAGCTGAGGCAGGAATGCAGTTGGGCGATGTTACGGTGTTGGTCTTAGTGATGGTGCCGATAAGTGGTTGGAAGCTCATTTCAGGGTCAAATACGACACCAAGGGCTGGATTTTGCCAATGGGGTGCTTTTGGAGGCGGGACTCCCACTTGTCGGGTTTCAGATCCGCCTCCATTGACTTCTGGCCAACGCACGCTATTTTCCCTCGATTGACCTTGTTAAGCCCGCCCAGCGGGTTTAGCAGACCAATTAAGGGAAAGCTGGTTACAGAGAACGTCAGCGTATGACGTTTCATCTGTCAAAAATGTTTGACAGATGAATTGTCATCATTTGACAGCTCTGTGAAGCTGTCAAACACTGACATTCTCTGTAGTTTGATGAGTTCTTGAATTCAAGACCTCATCAAACCTCTTTCTTTTGCAGAAATTAGCTGGTTGTTGCATTGGAGAATGCAACGGCCATCTGTCATCTCTACTGCGGAGGTGCGAGACTCTCCACATAACCACCGATTGAAGCCTGCAGGAAGAAACAAAGGTAAGTAAACTTTTTCTAACACTTTGCACTTACCTCAGATACTCACCTCTCCACACTTGCACCCATCACTTACCTCCACAGCACACTTTTGGACCCTTCCGACCCCCGCAGACCCACTACTCGCCTCAGTGACCCTGGCGGGTTTCGGAGCCTTCGGGAAGCCCGCACTTGTGTGGGCAAAATGGGGATAATCCTATTTTCTGCCTGTTAACTACCTGTTAACAGGCAGTTAAGTGGCTGTAATCCCTTCCCGCCTCCAAGGAGACGGGACCCGGCGAGGGTTGGCTACCCGCCTCCTGGGAAGATGGCACGGCAGCGGGTTGGGCACCCGCCCCCAAATTCTGCCATTTTCCCGGCAGTCCCACCTCCAAACCCGCCTCCCCAGGGCTGGCAAAATCCAGCCCCAAGGTTGTGAACAGTCTGGTTCAGCCTCGGACAGTTGCCATGGAGTCGGTGGCTAGGGAACGAGTCCATGGTGGGGGGCCGAAGACAATGCCTTCGGTCTTCCCAATATTTAGTTGGAGGAAATTTCTGCTCATCCAGTACTGGATGCCAGACAAGCAGTCTGACAATTTAGAGACAGTGGAGGGGTCGATAGAGGTGGTGGTGTGGTAGAGCTGGGTGTCGTCAGTGGACATGTGGAAACTGATGCTGTGTTTTCGGATGATGTCACCATGGGGCAGCATGTACCCAGAGAGCGGTGAGAATGTGGAACTCGCTACCACATGGAGTGTTTGAAGCGAATAGCAGAGATGCATTTAAGGGGAAGCTGGATAAACACATGAGGAGGAAAGGAATAGAAGGGTATGTTGATGGAGTGAGATGAAGTAATATGGGAGGAGGCTCATGTGGAGCATAAACACCGGCACGGACCAGTTGGGCCGAATGGCCTGTTTCTGTGCTGTAGACTCGATGTAACTCGATGTAACCTGAAGCTGAATTACTCATCTGTACTGTCCAGCTCTGTAATTTAGAGAAATGGAATTTGGACAGATAAACCCGGTGTTCTCGATGCTGGAATTTTTTTAAAAGGCTGGTGTTTTTTAAAATTTGTTCTAGGGATGTGGGCGTCACGGGCAAGCCGGCATCTATTGCCCATTCCTTGGTTTCCCTCACAAGGCGTTGTTTGGTTTCCTTTCTTAGTCGCTGTTTTACTACTCAAGGGTTTGCCAGGTCACTTCTGAAAGAAAAAAAAGAAAGAACTTGCATTTCCATAGCACCTTTCAGGACCTCAGGGCATCCCAATGCACTTTACATTTGAAGTGTTGTAATGTAGGAAACGCGGCAGCCAATTCCCACACATCAAGCTCCCACAAACAGCAATGAGATAATGACCGGATAATCTGTTTTTTTTGATAACTCCCCTGCTCTTCTTCGAAATAGTGGCCGTGGGATCTTATCCGTCCACCTGAGAGGGCAGACGGGGCCTAGGTTTAAAATTCTCATTCGAGAAGCCGGCCCCTCTGTCAGTGCAGCACAGGGAGCGTCAGCCTCGGTTACGTGCTTAAGTTTCTGGAGCGGGAGTTCAACCCACAACCTTCTTGAATCAGAGGCGAGAGTGCTGCCCCCTGAGCCACGGCTGACACGGTGTAGGCACCGGGTGAGAAGAGGGTTAAGCTCAGCAACAAATCCCACTTTGGACAGATACTTTGCCAAACAATGACCCTGTCCACCTTTACACGTGGAGAATGGACCCTTCTGGGTGGGGAAAATCTTTTTTACGCAACAAGTGAGGTACATTCCCACCAGGGGGAAAGGCAGGGCAGTTAAAGTCTGGGCTCCCTGCATGTCGAAAGAGATAGAGGATATGATGAAGCAGTAAAAGAGCGCGTATGGCAGATGTCAGGTTGCAAATACATCTGAGAATCAGGCTATACATAGAAAGATCAGAGGAGAGGTGAAAAAGAAAATAAGAGGGGTACAGAGTCAGTATGAGAATAGAATGGCAGCCAACATAAAAGGCATATAAACAGTAAACGGGTAGTAAGAGGAGGGCTGGGGCCGATTAGGGACCAAAAAGGAGACCTATGCATGGAGGCAGCGAGAATGGCTGAGGTACTAAACGAGTACTTTGTATCTGTCTTCACCAAGGAAGAGGATGCTGCCATAGACATAGTGAAGGAGGAGGTAGTCGAGATACTTGATAGGATAAAAATTGATAAAGAGGAGGTATTAGAAAAGCCGGCTGTACTTAAAGTAGATAAATCACCAGGAGCGGATGGGATGCATCCTAGGATGCTAAAGGAATTGAGGGCGGCAATTGTGGAGATACTGGCCATAATCTTCCAATCCTCCATAGATACGGGGGTGGTGCCAGAGGACTGGAGAATTGCAAATGTTACACCATTGTTCAAAAAAGGGTGTAAAGATAAACCGAGCAACTACAGGCCAGTCAGTTTAACCTCGGTAGTGGGGAAGCTTTTAGAAACAGTAATCAGGGACAAAATTAACAGTCACTTAGATAGGTGTGGATTAATTAAGAAAGCCAGCACGGATTTGTTAAAGGCAAATCATGTTTAACTAATTTGATTGAGTTTTCTGATGAGGTAACAGAGAGGGTTGATGAGGGTAATGCAGTTGACGTGGTGTACATGGATTTCCAAAAGGTGTTCGACAAAGTGTCACATAATAGGCTTGCCAGCAAAGTTGAAGCCCATGGAATAAAAGGGACAGTGGCAGCATGGATACGAATTGGCTGATTGACAGGAAACAGAGAGTAGTGGTGAACGGTTGTTTTTCGGACTGGAGGAAGGTATACAGTGGTGTTCCCCAGGGGTCAGTTCTAGGACCACTGCTTTTCTTGACATATGTTAATGACTTGGATGTGGGTGTACAGGGCATAATTTAAAAATTTGCAGATGACACAAAACTTGTGATAGACTTCAGGAAGACATAGACAGGCTGGTGAAATGGGTGGACACATGGCAGATGAGATTTAACACAGACTCACCGCAGTTATAACTGTACAAGTCTGGACAGCTTCTTACAAGATGGTCGTGTCCAAGACAATAATAACAAACCTTTACCTGGTTATCATGCAGTACCCGGAAGTACTGCACTCCTTGCATTGTTTCAAATTTCATGCTATACGGCAATGACTTCACCCCCTCTGGGAACCGCACCTTTACATAACGGGTTCCACCTGCTACCCAGCGTTCCTGGATAGTATCTCCTCTTTATTGCTGAGCAAATTTTAATGTCCCACGACTCCAACTATTTTATTAGCACATCATCCTCAATATAAACCGGCAGGTTTAAGAATGAGACCGCCACCTCTTCAGAATATAGCAAAGATACCTCCAAGAACTTATCTCCAACCTTCAAACTCAGTAAAAGTCTTTCCACCTCCGCTCGGCTACTGACCGTCACCTCGAACCTAACATTCGGCTTTGGTCGGCAGGCAAAGCATCTTCCCTCGCCGCAGTCCTCATGTACCGCCTGGATAATATCCCAAGCTTGTATCTCCTCATCCTCGCACTGAACCACCACCGTGTTTTCTTTATCAAACCTCCTAGGGCTCCGGCCCAAATCTTTGGGCTTTTTTTCTCTCCCTTCCCCCAACATTTTCTCCCCTGATTAAATTCATGCAGGAAACATTGTCCTCTGAGGGACCAGGCACTCCGAACCCTTCAGCAGCCATCTGGCTGCTGTTTAAAGATCAGAAAGGTCCTAAAAACTGAGAAAAAAAAACCACCACCAACTTTTTACAAACTCACTCCGACTCCCTGCAGTAATCAAGCACCCAGCAGCACCTGCTCACTCTTAGCCCCTCCCACCAAGCGAGTGCTGCCCACTGAGCCACGGCTGACACCAGTACACAATGTTGGGCAGGCAAATATTCCCAACTGCACAGACTAACAGCGGAAGATTCCGAAGAGTTAAGACCACGGGACACACGGACGAAGCCGTATCGTGGGACCGACTTAGGCTCGAGTGACTGGATTGGAGCAGCACAGTCTGCGTTCAGGTTTGGCCTCTCAGTAACTTTGATCATTGGAAACCAGACAGAAAATGTCTGGCTCCCGATTGTTGAGGTTAAAAATAGAATGCTCCTACACCATCCCCCTTCCTCAATCCCAACGGCTAAACGAGTACTGTCCGGTAAGGAGCTGAGTTATTTGAACGAGCCCAGGTTACATCTTCTTGCTGTGCAAAATTTCCCTACATTACAGCAGTGACTCCACTTCAAAAGCACTTCATTGGCAGTGAAGCGCTTTGGGACGTCCTGAGGTCGCGCAAGGCTCTATATAAATGCAAATTCTTTCTTTCTTTCTTTGTCTTAATGCTAACAGACCGCCAGCATCATTCAGTAACTAATCTCGCAACCGGCAATCCTGCCACAACCATTAGCCAGACACGATTATGAAAAGAGGAATGCATTTATATTTTAAAATTACTTATCAAAACCCAGACAAGGTACAAGAATAAAATGCATTTAAACAGCGTAGAACATTGGGTTGTGCGGTCAAACTTCATTGTAACAAAGTCCTTTGTTGTAAGTGTCTCATTACGACAGGCTGAGAGCTGGAGGGCTGTAAATGTTTGAGCTGAGACACTGGAAAATTAGAGACTGATATTTCCTTGCCTCCTTTTTTTTAACCCTCTCACATCTCAGTTCAACAAGTGCCGACCAACAATGCTCCCCCTAATTCTTTTTTTTAACGGGCTGCGTGGCCCATTCAAAGTTTCGCGCACACGTGAAATTTCACATTTGAAAAGCCGGTCCTGGGCTGCGCAGCTTAGCGGGACCATAGCTGACCAACCTCCAACACTTATGGTATCATAAAATCATAGAATAGTGTCCTGGCCAATATTTATCCCTCAATCAACATCACTAAAAAACAGATGATCTGGTCATTATCACATTGCTGTTTGTGGGAGCTTGCTGTGTGCAAATTGGCGTCTGCGTTTCCCACATTACAACAGTGACTACACTTCAAAAGTACTTCATTGGCTGTAAAGCGCTTTGGGACGTCTTGAATTCGTGAAAGGCGCTATAGAAATGCAAGTCTTTCTTTCTTTTCTCCTTTAAGACGCTCCTTAAAACCTACCTCTTTGACCAAGCTTTTGGTCACCTGCCTAATGTCTCTTTATGTGGCTCAGTGTGAAATTGTGTTTTATAACACTGCTGTGCAGTGCCTTGGGATGTTGTACTACGCTAAAGGTGCTATATAAATGCAAGTTGTTGCTGTTGTTGGGCATTGGGTGCCGTTTGCTCCCTATTTCTCTTTGCTCTCTTTATCTTCCACGTGAATATGAAACTGCTTTATTTCTCCCAGTAACTCAGTCTATTTCCTCCCTCTATCCTGGTTTTACTCTCTCTATTGCTCACTATATGCTCACTGCACACTTTCAGAAAGAAAGAAAGAAAGAAAGTAAGAAAGAATGAAAGAAAGAACTAACTAACTAACTAACATACATTTATATAGTGCCTTTCACATCCTCAGAATGTCCCAAAGTTCTAGAAACTGATCAGGAGCAGAAAACGGGCCAGTTTTTTCCACCCCTCATCCCTATCTCGAGGGTTTCTGCAGCTTACTGGGATCAGTGGGCTCAGCTCTGACCCGCTGCGGATGACTCAAGCATTCACCAGACGGTTCCCTTACATTGCCTTGCTACATTCTTTACTCCTTCCATTCTCGGACGCCCGTCCCCGAAAACATTATTGATTCAAACATTATCTTACTTGTGGAATGTTATAAGCTGAGTGCAAATTCGAATTTCTTACACTGCGGAGATGTTACTGCTCTGTTAAAGGTGATGTGAGCACAACACAATTATTATTCTCCAAGGTCATCAGGTGAAAAATTGTAATTTTGCACTCTTTTCCTTAGATGTCTTCTGTGGCTCAGTGGGTAGCACTCTTGCCTTAACTTGTCTCAAGGTTGTGGGTTCATGCCCCACTCCATGAGACTTTAGCACATTTTGCAAGGCTGACACTCCCAGTGCCACTACTGAGGGAGCGCCGCACTGTCGGAGGGGCAGTCCAGAGGGAGGGCCGCACTGTCGGAGGGGCAGTGCTGAGAGAGCGATGCACTGTCGTAGGGGAAGTACTGAGGGAACACTGCACTGTTGGAGGGGCAGTACTGAGGGCGTGCTGTACTGTCGGAAGGGCAGTATTGAGGGAGCGCCGCACTGTCGGAGGGGCAGTACTGAGGGAGCGCTGCACTGTTGGAGGGGCAGTACTGAGGGAGCGATGCACTGTCGTAGGGGAAGTACTGAGGGAACACTGCACTGTTGGAGGGGCAGTACTGAGGGAGCGCCGCACTGTCGGAGGGGCAGTACTGAGGGAGCGCTGCACTGTCAGAGGGGCAGTACTGAGGGAGCGCTGCACTGTTGGAGGGGCAGTACTGAGGGAGCGCCGCACTGTCGGAGGGGCAGTAGTGAGGTAGTACTGCACTGTCTAGATGTGCCGTATTTCAAATGAGATGTTAAACTGAGACCATGCCTGCCCTCTCAGAAGGAGGCAAAACATCCCACAGCCACTAGTCAAAGAAGAGCAGGGGAATTCTCCTGGGTGTCCTGGGCCAATATTTATCCTTCAACCAACATCACTAAAAGAGATTATCTGGTCATTATCACATTGCTGTTTGTGGGATCTTGCTGTGCGCAAACTGGCTGCTGCGTTTCCTACGTTACAGCACCTCGAAAAAGTGTTTAATTGGCTGTAAATCACTTTGGGATGTCCTGAGGTTGTGAAAGGTGCTGTTTTTTTGTTGGAAAGCCAGGTGTCTGACCCACTCCCCTCGCGAGAGCTTCCTGAGCTGGCGTGCACCTCGTCTGAAGAGACTGGACTTTAAAAAAATAACATTTTCAATCAGTTATTTTGTGGACTCTTAAAGCCTGACATGTGTCAGGGCGAGGAGAGAAAATAAAAAAATAAAAAATACAAATTAAACATTTGCTCCTGTTTGTCTCCAAGAATATGCAGCAATGGGCGGAGGCCTGCGATCTGGAAAAATCTGCGCCCTTACCTGAGAGCTCCCGGGAGACGCACACTTCCGCTCCTGGGCCTCACCAAACTGCAGGTGCGCAGGGCCCATGTATCCCAGAGGCGCAGGTAGTTCGCAGCGTCCCTGGGATCACGTGGGCCATGGGGAGCCAATCACAGAAGGGAATCTCCCTTCATACACTTGACAGGAAGACCTGTCAAATATATGAATGGAGATCACCCCAAAAACATAGTCAAACTTTAAATAAATTAAAAAAAAAACATCACATTTTTAAAATGCCTTGAAATTACGATAAATTATCTATTTTAAACAAAAATTTAAATTTTTGAATAAAATAATTAAAGTTTTTTACAGGGCTAAAAATAAACTTACCTTTTTTTAAAGTATTTTTAAATGATAAAACAGTGAAAAAAAATTATATATTTTTTTCCTTTTTTCAACTCTTATCCAGGCGCAAGAATTGTAAGTGTTTTCTGCGGGCGGAGGGTCTCCAAAAAGTGGAACTATCCGCCCGCAGAGGCCCTTCTCCTGGGCAGCCGGAGGATCTGTCAAGAGCTTTCTTGACAGATCGGAAATGCCGGTTTCCAGCGCATGCGCTGTGCATTCCTGAAACCGTCATTTCCGATGTTCCTCCGGGTGGGTACACAGCGCGTACACACCCGTAGGGATCAGAATATCCGGCCCATTAATGGGTAAAACTATTTCTGTGTTTGAGCCAGAATGATGCTAGCATTTGGTATTCACTCCATTCTTAACAGGACCGAGCCTGATACTCGCAGTTTAAGAAATAAAAAAAATAAGGAATCCTTTCCTACAGTTCTGATCGAAAGGGGAACTAATTTGGTTTGTTACGAGCTATGAGGAGACTATTCTTAACTCCAGTTCATTTTTACAGACTGTAATAATACGCATTGATTGACCCATACTTTTGATATATATAAATGACCTGGATATTGGAATACAGAGTAGAGTTTCTAAATTTGCCGATGACACCAAACTTGGGAGTGTGGCAAACAGTGAGGATGATACCAATCGACTGCAACAGGACATAGAAAGGCTAGCAGAATGAGCAGACAAGTGGCGGATGGAATTTAATACAGAGAAGTGTGAGGTGATGCATTTTGGCAGAAGGAACAGGGAGAGGCAATATACACTTAATGGCACAGTTTAAAAGTGTGCAGGGACAGAGGGACCTGGGAGTTAACGTGCATAGGTCCCTAAAGGTGGCAGGACATATTGGTGGTCGTGCCTTCTGTTGCCAAGGCCCTAAGCTCTGGAATTCCCTCCCTAAACCTCTCCGCCTCGCTACCTCTCTTTCCTCCTTTAACATGCTCCTTAAAACCTACCTCTTTGACCAAGCTTTTGATCACCTGCCCTAATTTATCCTTATGTGGATCGGTGTCAAATTTTGTGTCTTAAAATACTCCTGTGTAGTGCCAGTTCTGGTAACCACACTTTAGGAAGGATGTGAAGGCCCTTGAGAGGGTGCAGAGGAGATTTACCAGAATGGTTCAGGGGATGGGGGATCTTAGCTACAAGGACAGGTTGGAGAAGCTGGATTTATTTTCATTAGAGCAAAGGAGGTTGAGGGGTGATTTGATCGAGGTGGACAAGATTATGACGGGTTTGGATAGGCTAGACGGGGAAAGGCTGTTCCCACTAGTTGATGGAACAAGACTAGGGGACACAGATTTAAGGTATTGGGCAAGAGATACAGGGGGGATGTGAGGAAAATCTTTTTTATGCAGCGAGTGGTGAGGACCTGGAACTCGCTGCCGACGGAAGTGGTGGAAGCGGAGACACTCAGGCCGCGAATTTAATTCTGGAGGTGGGAAAGCTGGTTTTCCGGGTTCCGGTCCCGCTGCCAGCTGCCTCCACTCTGCAGACGTGATTTTACCTTGATTGGCCTTGTTAAGCCCGCCCTGCCGTTGACAGAAGTTTTTTCCAATTAAGTATTGGGAAGACCAAAGCCATTGATTTCGGTCCCCGCCATGGACTCCGTTCCCTAGCCATTGACTCCATCCCTCTCCCTAACATCTGTCTGAGGCTGAACCACACTGTTCGCAACCTTGGTGTCATACTTGACCCTGAAATGAGCTTCTGACCACACATCTGCAGCATAACTAAGATCGCCTATTCCCACCTCTGTAACATCGCCCGTCTCCGCCCCTTGCTTCAGCTCTTCTGCTGCTGAAACCCTCATCCATGCCTTTGTTACCTCTAGACTTGACTATTTCAGTGCACTCCTGGCTGGCCTCCCGCGTTCCACCCTACGTAAACCTGAGGTCATCCAAAACTCAGCAGCCCGTGCCCACCACCAAGTCCCGTTCACCCATCATCCCTGTGCTCACTGACCTACATTGGCTCCCGGTTAAGCAACGCCTCGATTTCAAAATTCTCATTCTTGTTTTCAAATCCCTCCATGGCCTCGCCCATTCTTATCTCTGTAATTTCCTTCAGCCCCACAACCCCCCTGAGATATCTGCGCTCCTCTAATTCTACCCTCTTGAGCATCCCTGATTATAATCGCTCCACCTTTGGTGGCCCGTGCCTTCTGTTACCTAGGCCCTAAGCTCTAAAATTCCTTCCCTAAACCTCTCCGCCTTGCTACCTCTCTCTCCTTCAATATTTATCCCTCAACCAACATAACAAAAACAGATTATCTGGTCATTATCACATTGCTGATTATGGGAGCGTGCTGTGCGCAAATTGGCTGCCGCGTTTCCCACAGTGACTCCACTTCAAAAAGTACTTCATCGGCTGTAAAGCGCTTTGAGACGTCCAGTGGTCGTGAAAGGCGCTATAGAAATGGAAGTCTTTCTTTCTTTAAGACGCTCCTTAAAACCTATCTCTTTGAACAAGCTTTTGGTCATCTGCCCTAATTTCTCCTTATGTGACTCAGTGTCCAATTTTTGTCTTATAACACTGCTGTGAAGTGCCTTGAGACGTTTTACTATGTTAAAGGCGCTATATAAAGACACGTTGTTGCTGTTGTTGTTGCTGACCCCTTTTTAAGGTCCTCGGCCATGCGCACAGAAGGAAGCAAAACTGAAAGCTCCTTCAGTCGTTCAATCTTTTCCTTTTTTAATAAAACAAATTAGAAATGAATTAAGAAGATTTAGTGCAATGAAACTTCTTTGGAAGTGCGATCTGATACCTTTGTCAGGTTTTGACTCGGAGCTTTAGGTACGAAAAAAGAAAGAATTGCATTTGTATACCGACCCACCAAACTTCCTAAAGTGCTTCACAGCCAATGAAGTCCTTTTGAAGTGTAACTGTTGTAATGTAGGAAACGCGGGAGCCAAGCTCCCACAAAAGGCAATGTGATAATGACCCGATAATCTGTGTTTTAGTGATGTTGAATGAGGGAGAAATATTGGCCCCCGGACTCCGGGTAGAACTCCCCTGCTCTTCTTCGAGATAGTGCCATGTGATCTTTTACGTCCACCTGAGAGAGCAGACGGGACCTCGGTTTAACGTCTCATCCGAAAGGTGGACTGATTGCTGAGAGTGTGTTGCTATCCATAATTTTTTTTCCTGCTTGCCTCAATTTTCTCCATGTTCCCATCTCCTCTCCTGAATGCACTGACTCTTGCTGGGATACGGTTCCTGTGAGGCCTTCAGTACCTTGCCCGTATACATAAGAGCATAAGAATTAGGAGCAGGAGTCAGCCACACGGCCCCTCGAGCCTGCTCCGCCATTCAATCAGATCTTGGCCGAATTTCTACACCAACTCCACTTTCCCGCCCTAGCCCCATATCCCTTGATTCCCTTAGGGGGGAAAATTGGGTTGCGGGGCGCTAACTTCGCCGGGGCGCTACTTTTAGCACCCCGAAAATGTTAGCGCCCCCGTGCCCGAAATTCACCGGTAGCGCCCCAAGAAGGAGGCGGGGCACTACTGGAAGCGCCCCGCCTCCCTCTTGGGGCGCTGCGAGTGAATATCACGGCGCTACATGCCGCAGTGCCACGCTCTGCGGCACGTCGCGCCTCAGTACTGCAGGCCTTCCTCCCCTTAATAAAGGGGAGGGGCCTAGCACAGCGCGACCCGGGGCCCAGCTGGGCCACCAGGGATCAGAGTGCCGGCAAAAGAGCCCGGCACTCAAGAGAAGTGCCGGGCTCATGGAGCGCAGCCGGCACTCCGCGGGGGGGGCTTCACAGGAGGCCGGGATTGGCAAAGCGGGCAGGTGCTGGCAGGTGGCCAGCAACAAAAATGGCCGCCCGGCACCTTCCCTTTAATTGACGCCGCCCTGGCCGAAGTAGGTCCCCCTGACCCCATCGGACATAGTGTCCGGCGGTAAGTCAGGGGGCGCTACCGAAGATTGCGGGCGGAGCGGGGCGCAAGCGGGGCGCTGCACACGGTGATGATGTCATCGCTGGTGGAGCAGGGCCGCGGGGCGCTAACGGTTACCACCACCGCTAATCACCCGCTGAATTTCGCGGGAGGTGTTAGCGGCGCCGCGCCAGGGCGCTAGTTGCTTTGCGCCCCATTAGCGCCCTCTGAGGGCACTAACGGGAGGCGCAAATCAACCGAATTTTTCCCCTTAGTGTCCAAATGGTAATGTCATTGAATGTTATGGGGAGGTGGACAGACTCTCTCTTGTTGTAGATGGTCATTCTTTGTAGTCAATCACCGCTGTGATTCCTATTTTTGCCATAGTATTTTTGCACTAGAGAGGGTACAGAGGAGATTTACGAGGGTGTTGCCTGGACTGGAGAATTTTAGCTACGAGGAAAGATTGGATAGGCTGGGATTTGAGGTGTGTAAAATTATTGAGGGGCCTAGATAGAGTGGATAGGAAGGACCTATTTCCCTTAGCAGAAGGGTCAACAACCAGGGGGCATAGATTTAAAGTAGTTGGTCGGAGGTTTAGAGGGGATTTGAGGGGAAATATTTTCACCCAGAGGGTGGTGGGGGTCTGGAACTCACTGCCTGAAAGGGTGGTAGAGGCAGAAACCCTCATCACATTTAGAAAGTGCTTGGATATGCACTTGAAGTGCCGTAACCTACAGGGCTACGGACCAAGAGCTGGAAAGTGGGATTAGGCTGGATAGCTCTTTGTCGGCCGGCGCGGACACAATGGGCCGAAATGGCCTCCTTCCGTGCAGTAAATTTCTATGATTCTATTCTATGTTTTATGTCATGACAACCTTGAATATACTCATGCTTGAGTATCAATTTGGCTCCGTTAGTAGGACTGACTGAATCCAGAGAGTTGGGGGTTTCAGCCCCACTCCAGGATCTGAACACTTTGGCCTAGAAATTCCTGTGGTCCCTGAATTGGCAGTGTAAGTGCAGTCGGGCAGCTTAGTCCTGCCAGAAATCCTGGGATTAATTAGCTCAAGTGCTGGGATAAGGGTGAGATTGCTGACTCCCAAAAGCCTCTCCACCACCTACAAGGCACAAATCAAGAGTGTGATGAAATACTCTCCTGTTGTCTGGAATACCGAGCCTCTGACCTGCTCTTGTAGCCACAGTATTTATACGGCTGGTCCAGTTGAGTTTCTGGTCAATGGTGACCCCCCAGGATGTTGATTCCAGCTGACTGGAAGCGAGCATTCACTGCAAGGCCAGGCTCAGATACTTTTTTGTTGCAGATTCCCACATCACAACAGTGATGACACTCTAAAAGTACTTGATTGGCTGTAAAGTGCTTTGAGACATCCGATGGTCGTGAAAGGCGCTATATAAATGTAAGTCTTTCTTTCTTTTAACTGTATACGTAACTAAATGAGTGAGGCTTCCTATTTATTGTCAGTTTTGTGATGTGGGCTCAAACTCACCATGAACCGGAATCAAAACATTGAACTCAATTCATAGAATCATAGAAAGATACAGCACAGAAGGAGGCCATTCCGCCCATCATGTTTGGTAGAGCTCTCCAATTAATCCCACTCCCCCCCTGCTCCTTCCCCATAGCCCTGTAATTTTTTCCCCAAGTATTTATCCAATTCCCTTTTGAAAGTTACTATTGAATCTGCTTCCACCGCCCTTTCAGGCAGCGCATTCCAGATCACAACAACTCGCTGTGTAAAAAAATGTCTCCTCATGTCGCCTCTGGTTCTTTTGCCCATCACCTTCAGTCTGTGTCCTCTGGTTACCCACCCTTCTGCCACTGGAAACAGTTCCTCCTTATTTACTTTAACAAAACCATTCATCTCGGACCCTTAACCGTAAGACTTTCACGACATCAGGTTTATTTCTAGAGCGATAGAATTGAAAAGTAGGGAAGTTACGCTAAACCTGTATCGAACCTTGGTTAGACCACACTTGGAGTACTGTGTACCATTCTGATCGCCATGTTATAAAAAAGATATAGAGGCACTGGAGAGGGTGCAGAGAAGATTTACAAGGATGATACCAGAAATGTGAGGGTGTACATATCAGGAAAGAATGAACAGGCTGGGTCTCTTTTCTCTTGATAAAAGAAGGCTGAGGGGTGACCTAATAGAGGGCTTTAAAATCATGAAAAATTTTGATAGAGTGGATACAGAGAGAATGTTTCCACTTGTGGGAACAGCATAACTAGAGGCCATCAATGGTGCAGAAATTCCGATCCCTACGGGTGGGTACGCGCTGTGTACTCACCTGTAGGGACATCGGAAATGCCGGTTTCAGGAATGCACAGCGCATGCGCTGGAAACCGGCATTTCCGATCTGTCAAGAAAGCTCTTGACAGATCCTCCGGCTGCCCGGGAGAAGGGCCTCTGCGGGCGGAGAGTTCCACTTTTTGGAGACCCTCCGCCCGCAGAAAACCCTTAAAATTCTTGCGCCTGGTAAAAGCAGGCGTAAAGCCTGCTTTTACCAGGATAAGAGTTGAAAAAAAGTTTTTCAAAAAAAATTCCACTGATTTATCATTTAAAAATACTTTAAAGAAAGGTAAGTTTATTTTTAGCACCGTAAAAAACTTTAATTAGTTTTTTCAAAAAATAAAATTTTTGTTTAAAATACTTAATTTATTGTAATTTAAAGTCATTTTAGAAATGAGATGTTTTTTTTTAATTTATTTAAAGTTTTACTATGTTTTGGGGCTGATCTCTATTCATATATTTGACAGGTCTTCCTGTCAAATGTATGAAGGGAGATTCCCTTCTCTGATTGGCTCCCCATGGCCCACGTGATCCCAGGGACGCTGCGAACCGCCTGCGCCTCTGGGATACCGGCAGTTTGGAGAGGCCCAGCAATGGAACTGTGCGCCTCCCGGGAGCCCTCCGGTCTTGGCGCAGATTTTTCCAGATCGCAGCCCTCCGCCCGCGGGAGGCCTGCGATCGGAATATCTGGGCCAATATAATATAGCCACCAAGAAATCCAATAGGGAATTCAGGAGAAACTTCTTTACCCAGAGAGTGGTAAGAATGTGGAACTCATTACCACAGGGAGTGGTTGAAGCAAATAGTACGGATGCATTTAAGGGGAGGCTAGACAAGCATATGAGGGAGAAGGGAATAGAGGGTTATGCTGATAGAGTTAGATGAGGAAAGACAGGAGGAGGCTCGAGTGGAGCATAAACGCCGGCATGGACTGGTTGGGCCGAACGGCCTGTTTCTGTGCCGTACATTCTGTGTATGGAGCTCGATTCAGGACCCAGGACCACTGCTAATCTACCACACACTAAATTCCCCCAACTCCATCCTTGCTCCAGTCGCCTAGCTGGGGCCTTTGTTCATGAAACCATTTCCACTTGGAAACTAGCCAGCATGACTTCATGGTTTCCTGGATCACAGCGAATTTAAAATAAATAAAACGTCTAATAAGGATGAATGAAAATAAAATAGAATTATCCCAACTTGAGTTCAGAAGAGTGTTTGAAATTCCTAGTTTAATCCTGTGTAAGTGGGTTGCAGCAATATGGAATTCTTTCCGTTCTCATCTCTAAAAATTCCATGAACCAGTGAGAGAGAGTTGGACAGTGGGGGGTGTTGGGAGGAGGAGGGTGTTGCGGGGGTTTTGGGGGGCTGTTGGTTTTTTTGGGGATGTTGTGGGGTTGTTGGGGGGTGTGGGGGGTGTTGGGGGGTGTTGGGGGGTGTGGGGGGTGTTGGGGGGTGTTGGGGGGTGTTGGGTTTGTGTGTTGGGGGGGTTGGGTTTGTGTGTTGGGGGGGTTGGGGGGTTGGGTTTGTGTGTTGGGGGGTTGGGTTTGTGTGTTGGGGGGTTGGGTTTGTGTGTTGGGGGGGTTGGGGGGTTGGGTTTGTGTGTTGGGGGGGTTGGGGGGGTTGGGTTTGTGTGTTGGGGGGGGTTGGGGGGGTTGGGTTTGTGTGTTGGGGGGGTTGGGGGGGTTGGGTTTGTGTGTTGGGGGGGTTGGGGGGGTTGGGGGGGTTGGGTTTGTGTGTTGGGGGGGGTTGGGTTTGTGTGTTGGGGGGTTGGGTTTGTGTGTTGGGGGTGTTGGGGGGGTTGGGTTTGTGTGTTGGGGGGGTTGGGGGGGTTGGGTTTGTGTGTTGGGGGGGTTGGGGGGGGTTGGGTTTGTGTGTTGGGGGGGTTGGGGGGGTTGGGTTTGTGTGTTGGGGGGGTTGGGGGGGTTGGGGGGGTTGGGTTTGTGTGTTGGGGGGGTTGGGGGGGGTTGGGTTTGTGTGTTGGGGGGGGTTGGGTTTGTGTGTTGGGGGGTTGGGTTTGTGTGTTGGGGGTGTTGGGGGGGTTGGGTTTGTGTGTTGGGGGGGTTGGGTTTGTGTGTTGGGGGGGTTGGGGGGGTTGGGTTTGTGTGTTGGGGGGGTTGGGTTTGTGTGTTGGGGGGGTTGGGTTTGTGTGTTGGGGGGGGTTGGGTTTGTGTGTTGGGGGGTTGGGGGGGTTGGGTTTGTGTGTTGGGGGGGTTGGGGGGGGTTGGGTTTGTGTGTTGGGGGGGTTGGGGGGGTTGGGGGGGTTGGGGGGGTTGGGTTTGTGTGTTGGGGGGGTTGGGGGGGTTGGGGGGGTTGGGTTTGTGTGTTGGGGGGGGTTGGGTTTGTGTGTTGGGGGGGGTTGGGTTTGTGTGTTGGGGGGGTTGGGTTTGTGTGTTGGGGGGGTTGGGTTTGTGTGTTGGGGGGGTTGGGTTTGTGTGTTGGGTTTGTGTGTTGGGGGGGTTGGGTTTGTGTGTTGGGGGGGTTGGGTTTGTGTGTTGGGTTTGTGTGTTGGGTTTGTGTGTTGGGGGGGTTGGGTTTGTGTGTTGGGGGGGGTTGGGTTTGTGTGTTGGGTTTGTGTGTTGGGTTTGTGTGTTGGGGGGGTTGGGTTTGTGTGTTGGGGGGGGTTGGGATTGTGTGTTGGGGGGGTTGGGGGGGTTGGGTTTGTGTGTTGGGGGTTGGGGGGGTTGGGGGGGTTGGGTTTGTGTGTTGGGGGGAGTTGGGTTTGTGTGTTGGGGGGAGTTGGGATTGTGTGTTGGGGGGGTTGGGGGGGTTGGGTTTGTGTGTTGGGGGTTGGGGGGGTTGGGGGGGTTGGGTTTGTGTGTTGGGGGGGTTGGGTTTGTGTGTTGGGGGGGTTGGGGGGGTTGGGTTTGTGTGTTGGGGGTTGGGGGGGTTGGGGGGTTGGGTTTGTGTGTTGGGGGGGTTGGGTTTGTGTGTTGGGGGGGAGTTGGGATTGTGTGTTGGGGTGGTGTTAGGGGAGATGTGGGGGGGGTTTGGGGGGGTGTTGTGGGGATTGTTAGCGGGGATTGGGGGAGTGTTGGGGGGATTGTTAGCGGGGATTGGGGGAGTGTTGGGGGGATTGTTAGCGGGGATTGGGGGAGTGTTGGGGGTGTGTGTTGGGTGGTTTTGGGAGGGGTGTTGGGGGGGCTGTTGAGGTGGGTGTTGTGGGGGGTGTTGGGGGGGTTGGGTTTGTGTGTTGCGGGGGTTGGGTTTGTGTGTTGAGGAGGTGTTGGGGGGTTGTTGTGGTGTGTGTTGAGGGGCGTGTTGGGGAGGGGTGTGTTGGGTGGATGTTGGGGGAGGGGTGTGTTGGGGGGATGTGTGGTGATGTGGGTAGTGGAAGGTGAGTTGTGGTCAGCTAGATCCTCAGACTTCAATCTTGTTGCCATGCCGAACTTAAGGGGCAGTGGAATTGTTTGCAATAGATGCCAAGTTGCCCTTCCTTTAAAGGTCGGACTCAGATCTTGCTGCCTGAGCAAGGGGACTATTTAAACGAACAGTCTCCGCTCTGAGGTAGCGCAGTGGAGACGAACGAAGAAATCTATAACCAGACGAGAAACAGAAATCGTAGACTCCTACAGCACAGGAGGTCATTCGGCCCATCATGCCAGTGCTGGCTTTTTGAAAGAGCGATACAACTAATCCCACTCCCCCGCTCTTTCCCCAGAGACCTGCATTTTTTCTCTTTTTAAGTAGAGATCCAGTTCCCTTTAGAAAGTTATTATTGAATCTGCTTCCACTACCAAGCCCTGTTCACCAATCACCCCCTGTGCTCGCCAACCTACATTGGCTCTCGGTCCACCAATGCCTCGATTTTAAAATTCTCATCCTTGTTTTCAAATCCCTCCATGGCCTCACCCCTCCCTATCTCTGTAACCTCCTCCAGCCCCACAACCCTCCGAGAACTCTGCACTCCTCTAATTCTGGTCTCTTGAGCATCCCTGATTTTAATCGCTCCACCATTGGCGGCCGTGTCTTCAGCTGCCTGGGCCCTGAGCTCTGGAATTCCTTCTCTAAACCTCTCTTCCTCTCTATCTTTCTTTCCTCTTTTAAGATGCTGTGGCTCAGTGGGCAGCACTCTCACCTCTGAATCAGAATTGTGGGTTCAAGTCGCACTCCAGAGACTTGAGCACAAAATCTAGGCTGACACTCCAGTGTAGTACTGAGGGAGTGCTGCACTGTCGGAGGTGCCGTCTTTCGGATGAGACTCTAAAACGAGGCCCCATCTGCTCTCTCAGGTGGATGTAAAAGATCCCATGGCACTATTTCAAAAAAGAGCAGGGTCCTGGGCGATATTTATCCCTCAATCAACATCACTAAACAACAGATTATCTGGTCATTATCACATCGCTGTTTGTGGGAGCTTGCTGTGCGCAACTTGGCTGCCACGTTTCCTACATTACAACATTCAACAACAAAAGTATTTAATTGGCTATAAAGTGCTTTGGGACGTCTGGTGGTCATGAAACGTGCTGTATAAATGCAAGTCTTTCTTTTTTAAAACCTACCTCTTTGACCAAGCTTTTGGTCATCTGTCCTAATATCCCCTTATGTGGCTCGGTGTCAATTTTTGATTTTTGATAATCGCTCCTGTGAAGCACCTTGGGACGTTTTACTGCTTTAAAGGCGCCGTATAAATGCATGTTGTTGTTGTGTTGTTTTTTTCAGTCTGACAATACAGACATCTAAGGCGATAACCCCAACGGCTGTTCATAGTACAGGTTAACCAAACATAACACTGTCTTGTTAAGTGAGGTTGACTCCTGTTTAGAGACGGCGACTGCGGTGATCAGAGATTTCCTGATTTCTAGGGCACATTTCCTATTAGTGAACAAAGGCTGCCTTTCATGCAGAATTCCAGCAAGCTCCCTTCACCGAAAGGAAAGCAGAGAGGTTTAATTCGGCGTTCCCACTTCAAAAAAATAAAATGGAGGGAATGTAAGTATTGCGGTCCCATCGCATTGTAAACCGCATGTTTACGGGTCTGACAGTCACAGGCGTTGATGAACATTTTATTATGGGATGTAATTTTTCGACTCCCTCAATGCAAAAGGAATTTCCCCTTCCCATGCAACAGAGGACAGGCAGATCTGGCTGCCTCCCAAGGAACTTACTCCTTGTCCCTGGAGTGCTTTTTTCAGTCAGACATACGTTTCCACTTACTTAATATAATGTGAAACCCTCTCCAGTCAGCCTTTGCTTTATCACAGCTTGTTAGTACACTGAATGTCCTGCGGGCTTTATCGAAAAAGGTTGAGGTGGAGATTTAACAGAAAAAGCAAGAACGTGCACGCCCTTCACGACCTCAGGACGTCCCAAAGCGCTTTACAGCCAACTAAGTACTTTTTGGAGTGTAGTCACTGTTGTAATGTAGGAAACGCGGCAGCCAAAACTGCACACAATGTTAATGAACAGGTAATCTCATTTTTTTTATCGATGGTGGTTGAGAGATAAATATTGAGCCAGGACACTGGGGAGAACTCCCCTGCTCACCTTCGGAATAGTGCCTTGGGATCATTTACATCCCCCCGAGAGGACGGAGGGCGCCTCGGTTTAACGTCCCATCCGAAAGACGGCACCTCCCCTCAGCACTGGGAGCGTCAGCCTAGATTTTTTTTTATTCACTTATGGGATGTGCCAGCATTTATTGCCCATCCCTAATTGCCCTTGAGAAGGTGGTGGTGAGCCGCCCTCTTGAACTGCTGCAGTCCATGTGGTGAAGGTGCTCCCACAGTGCTGCTAGGGAGGGAGTTCCAGGATTTTGACCCAGCGACGATGAAGGATCGGCGATATACTTTGAAGTCAGGATGGTGTGTGACTTGGAGGGGTATTTGGAGGTGGTGGCGTTCCCACGTGCCTGCTGCCCTTGTCCTGCTAGGTGGAAGAGGTCGCGGGTTTGGGAGATGCTGCCAAAGAAGCCTTGGCGAGTTGCTGCAGTGCATCTTGTAGATGGTGCACACTGCAGCCACGGTACGCCGGTGGTGGAGGGAGTGAATGTTTAAGGTGGTGGATGGGGTGCCAATCAAGCGGGCTACTTTGTCCTGGATGGTGTTGAGCTTCTTTAGTGTTGTTGGAGCTGCACTCATCCAGGCAAGTGGAGAGTATTCCATCACACTCCTTACTTGTGCCTTGTAGATGGTGGAAAGGCTTTGGGGAGTCAGGAGGTGAGACACTCGACGCAGAATACCTAGCCTCTGACCTGCACTTGTTGCCACAGTATTTATGTAGCTGGACCAGTTAAGATTTTCTGCTTAAGCCTCGGGAGTGGGAGTTTGAAACCCACATCCTCATGACTCAGAGGTTAGCGTGCTACCAACTGAGCCATTCGCTGACACGTGTGAATGTTAGCATTTGAAAGTAACCGAATGAACTTTCAGTGCTCGGTTTACAGTGGCATGGTTGGTGCATGAATCCACACACTGTCATTACAAGAGTCGCTGCCTACAGTGAAGGCGGTCAGACACACCGTCTGTACATAATGGGCACCCCTGAAGTATGTCCAATCGGACCAGTCCTTTAGGTGACCATATGGGCAGGTTTGATTGCAGGGTACTGGCAGTTCAATGTTGATACACTCACCAGTCGATCGATTCCCCACCCCTGCCTCCTCTCTCCAATTACCCTGGCTAGCTATTTAATCCATAATATGAGTTCCGTATAAATGCAAGCTGCGGGCAACTTAATAACGGCCTGTTTCACCTTTTGGAACAGTGCCTGGTTCTTTTCTGCTCACTGGCTCCAATTCTGGCCTCTTGAGCATCCCTGATTCCCATCGCTCCACCATCGGCGGCCGTGCCTTCAGCTGCCTGAGCCCTAAGCTCTGGAATTCTCTCCCTAAACATAGAAACATAGAAACATAGAATCTAGGAGCAGGAGTAGGCCATTCGGCCCGTCGAGCCTGCTCCACCATTCAATACGATCATGGCTGATCATCCAAATCCAGTACCCTGTCCCTGCTTTAATCCCCACAGTACACATATCCCACCCTACCCCCGTAACCCCACGTATTTAATTCCCCCGAACATATCCCATCCTATCCCCATAACCCCACATATTTAATCCCCCCTAACACTAAGGGTCAATTTATCATAGCCAAATCAACCTAACCCACACATTTTTGGACTGTGGGAGGAAACCGGAGCACCCGGAGGAAACCCACGCAGACACGGGGAGAATGTGCAAACTCCACACAGACAGTCACCCGAGGTCAGATTCGAACCCGGGTCTCTGGCGCTGTGAGGCACCAGTGCTAACCACTATGCCACCGTGTTGCCTTTGGGGAGTCAGGAGGTGAGACTCTCGACGCAGAATACCTAGCCTCTGACCTGCACTTGTTGCCACAGTATTTATGTAGCTGGACCAGTTAAGATTTTCTGCTTAAGCCTCTCCTCCTTTAAGATGCTCCTTTAAACATACGTCTTTGGCCAAGCTTTTGGTCACCGGTCCTAATATCACTTCTTATGTGGCTCAGTGTTAAATTTTGTTTGATAATCGCTCCTGTGAAGCACCTTGGGACGCTTTACCGTGTCCTCATCTGCGGCTGAAACCCTCATCCATGCCTCTAGACTTGAAGGCATGGCTGCCAATGGTGGAGCGAAGGAAATCGTGGATGCTCAAGAGTCCAGAATTGGAGGAGCGCAGAGATCATGGTGGGTCGTAGGGCTGGAGGAGGTTACAGAGATATGGAGGGGGCGAGGCCATGGAGGCAATTGAACATAAAGATGAGAATTTCGAGGCCTTGCTGGACTGGAAACCAATGTAGGTCAGCAAGCCCAGGGGTGATGGGTGAAGACACTACCACACACAGTGATAGACCAGCAATACCAGTATTTCACCCAAGACTAATAGCATGCCTAAAATAGACAGTGCAGGCACAGCCCAAAATGTTGGGAGGTCAGACACTGTAATTGTACCACAGGGTATTTCTTACAATCCAAGACCAGCATTACACTTTGCTGAAAGCCCAATGATAACCATAAGGAATGAAGACATGTATTTATACTTATCATCACCATGTCTTCCAATACTGAGCAATGCCCTAAGGTACTGTATAGACAGATTGAAAGTACAGCCACTGGTGTCGTATAAGCAAATGCAGCAGCCATTTTGCGCACAGATAATGACCAAATAATCTATTTAGTAATGTTGGTTGAGGGATAATGAGGGGTCTAGACAAAGTAGATAGAGAGAAACTGTTCCCATTGGCGGGAGGGTCGAGAACCAGAGGACACAGATTTAAGGTGATTGGCAGAAGAACCAAAGGCGACATGAGGAAAAACTTTTTTACGCAGCGAGTGGTTAGGATCTGGAATGCACTGCCTGAAAGGGTGGTGGAGGCAGATTCAACCGTGGCTTTCAAAAGGGAATTGGATAAGTATCTGAAGGAAAAACATTTGCAGGGCTCCAGGGAAAGGGTGGGGGAGTGGGACTAGCTGAAGTGCTCTTGCAGAGAACCGGCACGGGCTCGACGGGCTGAATGGCCTCCTTCTGTGCTGTAACCATTCTATGATTCTGTAAATATTGGCCAGGAGGCCAGGGAGAACTCCCATGCTCTCCTTTAAAATAGTACCATGGGATCTTTTACGTCCACCTGAAAGGGCAGACGGGACCTCGGTTTAACATCCCATCCGAAAGATGACAGTGCAGCGCTCACTCAGCACTGGCACTGGGAAGGTTCAGCCTGGGATTTGTGCTCAAGTCTCTGGAGTGGGACCATGAGCCCACGACCTTATGGGGCAGAGGTGAGCCAAGTCCGACACCTTGGAAGGGAAGATCATCAGCAGAGAAAATAAGCGACAGGAAAAGTAATTTAAAATAAACTTTGAACAATTTGAGAAAGATGCCGGGCCTGTTTTTGGATCATATCATGTTCAGCTCCACGGCAGATGGTACGTCAGCCACTGAGTCAGTAGGCAAACAGTAGGCAGAGTGTGGAGCACCACCGATAGTGTCCACTGACCTATTTCTTACACTTTATCCGTTTAAAACAGAGGAAAACGTTTTTACTTTAAGATTGAAACTGCCAAGAGAGGAAGACGAGATGAAGCAAGAAATCTTCCAAGAAATATGCAAAGAGCCGGCACAAGCACGATGGACCGAATGGCCTTCTTCTGTGAAGTCAGAGTCTACGATTCTAAGAAATGGAGTTAAAGGGGGTGAAAATCGATCTTGGCCAGTAGTGCGAATCAGGTTCCCAGCGGCTCGGCTGTGCTAAAGTCAATGGAAAAGGAAATCGGGCGCGGTGCAAAGCGAGCTGCTGATTCACCACCTGCCCATTAAGGCCAATTTTCACCCCCTAAGACTCCCCCCTTTAGGGTTTCATGGTTGCAGAAACAGTAGCGACGCAGGTTAAAAAGGCCATAAAAATAAAGCAAACCAAGCACTGGGACACATTTCTGGAGGGATAGAATTGAAAAGCAGAGAAGTTATGTTAAACTTGTACAGAGCCTTGGTGAGACCACACTTGCAGTACTGTGAACAGTTCAGGTCTCCATATTATAAAAAGAATATTCGGGCACTGGAGAAATAGCAAGAAAGATTTACAAGATGATACCAGAACTGAGGGATTATAACTATCAGGAAAAACTAAACAGACTGGGGCACTTTTCTCTGGAAAAGAGAAGGCTGAGGGGTGATACGATAGAGGACTTTAAGATTATGGATGGATTTCATAGGGTAGACGTAGAGAAGATGTTTCCACTTGTGGGGCAAGACCAGAACTAGGGGCCATAAATATAGGATAGTCACTAATAAATCCAATAGGGAATTCAGGAGAATTTTTTATACCCAGAGAGTGGTGAGAATGTGGAGGCGAATAGTATAGATACATTTAAGGGGAAGCTAGATAAACACATGAGGGAGAAAGGAATAGAAGGATATGTTGACGGGGTGAGATGAAGAGGGGTGGGAGGAGGCTCGTGTGGAGCATAAACACCGGCACGGAGCAAATGGCCTGTTTCTGTGCTGTACATTCTAGGTAACGCTATGTAAAGAGAGTAAGACTGAGGGTTGCGAGGAGCTCGACCGTTTTCGAAGTCCCCACAGGAATTGAGTTAGAGTTGGAGATGGCGAGACGATGTCGGGGAGCGGAAAGAGCTTGTAGGATGGCTGGCACGATGTCACGCACCACCCTGTTTTTTAAGGGATTTCAAGCAATTATCAATTGTTCCGTAAACAACTTGCAAGTTTTTGAAAATGCAATGTTGAACACTAATTAGCTGGGTCAGGTGGGGGAGAGAGACGCAGAGATAATCTCAGGTACTTGGTGTGACTCCAGCTATGCGGCTCGAACTCATTACACATGTCAACACAAGGCAGGAAAATATCAGCCAGCTCCCCTGAGTCTGGGAAGCCTTCTTTCTTGTGTCTGAAACCCAAGCCTAATTAGTGATAGAAATCACTGAACAAATTGGGTGCAGGTGGGAACGAGAGGTGGCAGTAGGCACAGTAATAACCTCAATTTAATTTTTCGTGGAAAAAAAAAACCTGAAGTAATTACAAAGTTCATACATGCATCATCTTAATCCACAGAACATGACCGTTAATTTAAGAGTGAATTTGGAGCACTTGCTTAATATTTTACCCTTAGGAATTTTTTAAGTAAAGATTAATTTTTTGACGCACTGCCCATTTCCAATTAAAAGCATCACGTGAGGTTGATGGTTCCGATGGCTCGTCATAAATAGGGAAACTGAAGACAGTCCACATTTTAAGGACTGAGATGACAATGACTGTAATCTTTGACGTATAACAAGCCCCATTTACATTGCTTTCCGCCAGAATCATGGAAGCATTCAGCACGAAAGAAGCCCATTCGACCCATACCGACGGTGCCTGTGCCGGCTCTTTGAAAGAGCCCTCCAATTAGTCCCACTCCCCCCTGCTCTTTCCCCCATAGCCCTGCAATTTTTTCCTTTATATCCAATTCCCTTTTGAAAGTTACTATTGAATCTGCTTCCATCACCCTTTCAGGCAGCGCGTTCCAGATCACAACAACCTCGCTGCTGAAAAAAATTTCACCTCATCTCCCCCCTGGTTCTTTTGCCAATTATCTTAAATCTATGCCCTTTGGTTACCGACCCTCCTGCCAGTGGAAACAGTTTCTCCCTATCTACTCTATCAAAAGCCCTCATGATTTTGAACACCTCTATTAAATATTCCCTTAGCCTTCTCTGTTCTAAGGAGAACAATCCTAGCTTCTCTAGTCTGTCCACATAGCTGAAGTCCCTCATCCTATATCATTCAATATCACTCAGAATCACTCAGTTCCAGATCTCATCGCAGCTTTGACTCAGACATGGATGCAAAAGGTGGACGCCAGAGGGGAGGTGAGAATAGCTGACCTCGACAGGTGGTGCCAGTCTTCAGAAGGGCGCCTCCTGTTGTACATCTGCCAATTGTGATCTACTTTGAGGACCAGCCACTCAATTGTTCAATTTGGCCACTTGACTGGTCCAACCCCCATATATAGAATTAAATAGAATATACAGCACAGAAACAGGCCATTCGGCCCAACTAGTCTGTGCTGGTGTTTATGCTCCACACGAGTCTCCTCCCGTTCTCATCTACCTCATCTCAGCCTTTCAGCATATCTTTCTATTCTTTTTTCTCTCATGTACTTGTCTAGTTTCCTTTTGAAAGCAGCTAAGCTATTTGCCTCAACCATTCCTTGTGGTCGTGAGTTCCACATTCTAACCAGTAAAGAAATTTCTCCTTATTTCCCTATTGGATTTATTAGTAACTATCTTGTATTTATGGTCACTAGTTTTGGATTCTCCCACAAGTGGAAACATTCTCTCCACATCTACCCTGTCCAACCCATTCATAATTTTAAAGTCCTCTATCAGGTCTCCTCTGAGTCTTCTCTTTTCTAAAGTAAAAAGCCCCAACCTGTTCAATCTTTCCCGATAGCTGTAATCTCTTAGTTCTGGTACCATCCTTGTAAATGCAGTGTCCACTGTGGTTCAGTTGGTAGCACACTCGCCTCTGACATTCTGGGTTCAGAGTCCCACTCCTGAGACTTGAGCACAAAATCTAGGCTGACACTCCAGTGCAGTACTGAGGGAGCGCTGCGTTGTCGGAGGTGCCGTCTTTTGGATGAGACGTTAAACCGAGGCCCCGTCTGCTCTCTCTCAGGTGGACGTGAAAGATCCCACGGCACTATGTCGAAGAAAAGCAGGGTAGTTATCCCCGGTGTCCTGGGCCAATATTTATCCATCAATCAACATCTGAAACAGTTTATCTGGTCATTATCATATTGTTGTTTGTGGGAGCTTGCTGTGTGCAAATTGGCTGCTGTGTTTCCTACATTACAACAGTGACGACACTTCAAAAAGTACTTCATTGGCTGTAAAGCGCTTTGGGTCGTCCGGTGGTCGTGAAAGGCGCTATATAAATGCAAGTCTTTCTTTTTCTTTATTTTAAAATAGTTTTAGCACTTTCTCCAGTGCTTCTATGAACTGTGCACTTAAGTACAGCCTGACCAGGGTCCTATACAAGTTTAACATAACTTGACTACTTTTGAATTCTATACCCCTAGAAATAAATCCCAGTGCTTTGTTAGCATTTTTGCACCTGTACCTTAGGCCTCCCTGATGCTACAAGATCGCCTCAGGCTGGCCACCTTGTGGAATGCATCCCTCTTCTGCTACAGGATGGTAAACATAGCATCCGAGCAACAGAAAGAAAGAACTTGCCTCAGGTCGCTGCGCAGCCAATGAAGTACTTTTGAAGTGTAGTCACTGTTAAAACGCAGAAAAACGCGGCAGCCTATTTGCACACAGCAAGCTGCCAGAAACAGCAATGTGATAATAAACAGATAATATGTTTTAGTGATGTTGGTTGAGTGATAAATATTGGCCCCAGGACACCGGGAAGAGAGCCCCTGGTCTTCTTCAAATAGGGTCATGGGATCTTCTACGTCCACCTTTGAGGGCAGACAAGGCCTCGCGTTAATATCTCATCCGAAGAAGGTAGCTCTGACAGTGCAGGCCCCGTCTGCCCTCTCAGGCAGACGTTAGAAGCTCCCACGGCGCTATTGGAAGAAGAACAGGGGAGTTCTCCCCTGTGTTCTACCATACAAGTCGAATTTCTGCTCCAGTAAGTGATAGAGACAGAGAGATAGGTATAAGGATCGGTGCTGGGACCACTGTTGTTCACTATTTGTTCATCAGTGTCAGCAGTGTCAGTTGTGTCTCAGTTGGTAGCGCACTCACTTCTGAGTCAGAAGGTTGAGGGTTCAAGTCCTACTCCAGGGACTTGAGCACATAAAGCTAGGCTGACACTCCAGTGCAGTACTGAGGGAGCGCTGCACTGTTGGAGGTGCCGTCTTTCGGATGAGACATTAAACCGAGGCCCCGTCTGCTCTCTCAGGTGGATGTAAAAGATCCCATGGCACGATTTTGAAGAAGAGTAGGGGAGTTATCCCTGGTGTCTTTGCCAATATTTATCCCTCAACCAACATCACTAAAACAGATTATCTGGTCATTATCACCTTGCTGTTTGTGGGAGCTTGCTGTGTGCAATTTGGCTGCCGCGTTTCCCACATTACAACAGTGACTCCACTTCAAAAGTACTTCATTGACTGTAAAGCGGTTTGAGATGTCTGGTCATCGTGAAAGGCGCTGTATAAATGCAAGTTTTTCTTTATTTTATATAAACGATTTGGACTCAGGAATCGGAAGCACAATTCCAAAATTTGCAGATGACAACAAATTGGGGGCTGTAGTTAATACTGAGGAAGTCTGCGATAAAATAAAGGAAGTCATTAATAAACCTGCTGAATGGCCGTGTAATTGGCAAATATAATACAATTTAGAGAAGTGTGAGGTGGTACGTTTTGGTAGGAAGAATAAGGAGGCCACATACTCCTTGGAAAACAGGTGTCTAAATGGGGTAGAAGAACAGACCTCTGGGAGTACAGATACACAAATCACTAAAAGTAGCGACGCAGGCTAATAAAGCCATAAAAAAAGCAAACCAAGCACTGGGTTCATTCCTAGAGGGATACAATTGAAAAGCAGAGAAGTTATGTTAAGCTTGTATAGAACCTTGGTTAGACCACACTTGGAGCACTGTGAACTGTTCTGGTCTCCGTATTCTAAAAAGGACATAAGGGCACTGGAGAAGGTGCAAAAAAGATTTACTAGAATCATACTAGAATGGAGAGGTTATACCTATCAGGAAAGATTGAACAGGCAGGGGCTACCTACGAACATAAGAATTAGGAGCAGGAGTCGGCCATACGGCCCTTCGAGCCTGCTCCACCATACAATAAGATCATGGCTGATCTTCGAACTCAACTCCACTTTCCCACCCGATCCCCATATCCCTTGATTCCCCTAGAGTCCAAGGATCTTTTCTCTGGAAAAGAGAAGGCTGAGGGGGTGACCTGATAGAGGACTTTAAGATTATGAATGGATTTGATGCAGTAGAGGTAGAGAAGATGTTTCCACTTGTGGGGGAGACCTGAACTAGAGGCCATAAATATAAGATAGTCACTAATAAATCCAATAGGGAATTCAGGAGAAACTTCTTTACCCAGAGAGTGGTGAGAATGTGGAACTCGCTACCACAGGGAGTGGTTGAGGCGAATAGTGTCGATGCATTTAAGGGGAAGCTAGATAAGTCCATGAGGGAGGAAGGAGTAGAAGGATACGTTGATGGGGTGAGATGATGAGGGTTGGGAGGCAATGTTCCCGCTAAGCTGGGTGACTGCGCAGCCGCACAGTCATCTCAAGGTCCCGCCCAGGCTGCTCACCGGTTATTATAGTATAGATACCGCGTATGCTCAAAAATTTGAAAGGGACGCGCACTGGGGGAGGCAGACCACGCAGGAGGCAGTGCAGCTTACGGGGGGCATTGGTGGGAGGAAGATCGTGAGCACGGGCCTGTTGGGTCGAATGGCCTGTTACTGTGCTGTAACTGCTTTGCAATACTTTGTAAATAGCAAGATAAATAAGGAGGTGGGTAGAGAGAGGAAGAGGAATAGACAGAGATAAAGAAATAAAAGAAAAGAAAGACTTGCATTTATATAGCGCCTTTCACGACCACCGGAAGTCCCAAAGCGCTTTACAACGATTGAAGCACTTTATGAAATGTAGTCACTGCTGTAATGTAGGAAATGCAGCAGCCAATTTGCGCACAGCAAGCTCCCACAAACAGCAATGTGGTAATGACCAGATAATCTGTTTTAGTGATGTTGCTTGAGGGATCAATATTGACCAGGACAAAGTATCGAACATACAGAAAGAGAGATATAAATAGATATGCGACAGATATAGAGAAAGAAGTCGAAAGATACATAGATGGATCGAGGGAGAGACTTTCGCTGATTCAGTTGCGGTTAAAAGCTGTACCAGTTCAGTTCATCCTGCCCCAGAGGCAAAGGGACCTCTGCAGGGATCAAACTACAAAAGAGACTTCAGATCAAAGTGAATAAATGAGGGCCGTTTGCACTTGAGACCTTTCAGCTCCACGAAATGCAGCCCAGTGTGACCCAGCACTGCCGCGAAGCTTCAGGGGCAACAGGCCTGAATCCTGCAAAACAACACGGCAAAATACATTCGGAACAATATCGATGGAATTTTCTGCATTGGTTTACTGTTTTCAGGATTGCTGATGAACACTGCGTCAGTAGCGAGGATAAATTTATTATTTTTCTGCTTGTGACTGTTTTTGCTTACTAAGTTGAGGCATGTAAATTCTGGTACTGGAACCTGTTCCCATTTCAAACATAGACTATCAACATCAAACACTCCCAGGGCGCGTACGGCAGGGAATAGATACAGAGTAATGCTCCCTCTACACTGTCCCATCAAACACTCCCGGGGCAGGTACAGCACAGGTCAGACACAGAGTAAAGCTCCCTCTACACTGTCCCATCAAACATTCCCAGGGCAGGTACAGCACAGGTTAGATCCGGAGTAAAGCTCCCTCAACACTGTCCCAACAAACACTCCCAGGGCAGGTACAGCACGGCTTAGATACAGAGTAAAGCTCCCTCTACACTGTCCCAACAAACACTCCCAGGGCAGGTACAGCACGGCTTAGATACAGAGTAAAGCTCCCTCTACACTGTCCCATCAAACACTCCCAGGGCAGGTACAGCACAGGTTAGATACAGAGTAAAGCTCCCTCTACAATGTCCCATCAAACACTTCCAGGGCAGGTACAGCACGGCTTAGATACAGAGTAAAGCTCCCTCTACACTGTCCCATCAAACACTTCCAGGGCAATTGCAGCACGGTTAGCCAGAGGACACAGTTTTAAGTTAATTGGCAAAAGAACAAGAGGGGGGAGTAAGGAAGAATTTTTACACAGCGAGTTGTTTTGATCTGGAATGCGCTGCCTGAAAGGATGGTTGAAGCAGATTGAATAGTAACTTTCAAAAGGGTTTTGGATAAAAACTTGAAAAGGACAAATTTTACAGGGCTATGGGGAAAGAGCAGGGGGGAGTGGGACTAATTGGAGAGCTCTTTCAAAGAGCCGGCACAGGCACGATGGGCCGAATGTCCTCCTTCTGTGCTGTGAGATTCTAAATTTCTTACTGTTAAAGTTCCCCTCTGTGGGGACTGAAGGAGCAGTTGTAGCCCCCCTTCGACACTCACAAGAAAAGTCTCAGCCTCTGCCACCCCTGCAATTTTGTTCCTTTTCAAGCATTTATCCAATTCCCTTTTGAAGGTTACTATTGAATCTGCTTCCACTGCCGTTGTGGCCATTTCAGTCTTCAGTGCAGCTTTCACTAAGTAGGGTAGCTCATGCAGACCACGGTTATAAGGCCATTGGGGTCCTATTGACGTAATAGGCAACACCTTGATTCTCATCCTTGTTTTCAAATCCCTCCCCATGGCCTCGTCCCTCCCTATCTCTGTGACCTCCTCCAGCCCCACAACCCTCTGAGATCTCTGCGCTCTCCTTCACCGATGACCTTTCATCAGCACTCAAGCACAAGAGTCAACCATGGCAAGTTGCGCAATTGAATTCAATTCATTTGGCAATGCTGGTAATGTACTCAACTGGTTCACTAATGTCCTTCAGGGGAAGGGAAATTGCCGTCTCTACCTGGTCTGGCCTACCCATGGCTCCAGTCCACTTACTTTGTCCTCCCCCCTCCCACTTTCCCTTTTCCCCTGGCTCTGTACTTGCTTATAAACTGTTACATCTCTAACTTCTTCCAGTTCTGACGAAAGGTCATCGACCTGAAGCGTTAACTCTGTTTCTCTCTCCACAGATGCTGCCTGACCTGCTGAGTGTTTCCAGCATTTACTGTTTTTAATTAAGATAAAAACCTGACTCAGTCTCCTCAGCGACAGCTCTCTCGTGACTCCAGGTCTCTGAGAGCTTTCCCAAGGTACTGCTCCTGCCCAAATACCTATGGAGCTTGGCGAGTTAGCCTGGTTGTTAAGAGGAGGGCATTTGTTGGCATTCCATTTCAAAGGAATCATGTCGTCAGTTATGTTATTCATTAGCGAAGGCTATAAAGGAACATTGTTATGATATTGTAATGTTACAGGGTTAAGGAATAGCATGTATGAGCTGCTGTACTCAACAACAATCATAGAATAGAATTATAGGATGGTTACAGCACAGAAGGAGGCCATTCAGTCCGTGCCAGCTCTCTGCAAGAGCACTTCAGCTAGTCCTTCTCCCCCGCCCTTTCCCCGTAGCCCTGCAAAATTTTTTCCTTCAGGTACTTATCCAATTCCCTTTTGAAAGCCACGATTGAGTCTGCCTCCACCACCCGTTCAGGCAGTGCCTTCCAGATCCTAACCACTCGCTGCGTAAAAAAGTTTTTCTTCATGTCGCCTTTGGTTCTTTTGCCAATCACCTTAAATCAGTGTCCTCTGGTTCTCGACCCTTCCGCCAATGGGAACAGTTTCTCTCCATCTACTCTGTCCAGACCCCCTCATGATTTTGAACACCTCCATCAAATCTCCTCTCAACCTTCTCTGCTCTACAGAGAACAACCCCAGCTTCTCCAGTCTATCCACGTAACTGAAGTCCCTCATCCCTGGAATCATTCTCGTCAATATTTTCTGCACCCTCTCCAAGGCCTTCACATCCTTCCTAAAGTGCAGTGCCCAGAATTGGACACAATACTCCAGTTGAGGCCGAACCAGTGTTTTATAAAGGTTCATCATAACTTCCTTGCTTTTGTACTCTATGCCTCTATTTATGAAGCCCAGGATCCCTTATGCTTTTTTAACCGCTTTCTCAACAACACCATCTTGTATTTATATAGCGCCTTTAACGTAGTAAAACATCCCAAAGTGCTTCACAGGAGCGTTATCAGGCAAAATTTGACACCGAGCCACGTAAGGAGATATTAGGAGAGGTGACCGAAAGCTTGGCCAAAGAGGTAGTTTTAAGGAGAGTCTTAAAGGAGGAGAGAGAGGCGGAGAGGTGGAGAGGCGGAGAGGTGGAGAGGTTTAGGGAGGGAATTCCAGAGCTCCAGTTGGAATGGAGCGGGATTTTTCCCCCTCTCTGGTTTCACCCCCCGATCCTGCCGACTGCAATTTTAAATTACAGGCAGCAAGGACACCTGCCCGAAGGGGCGATGGGACCCTAGCGTAAATATTGTGTCTCAATGATGTCATCGGGATCCGACTGCAATATTAACCCCAGGCTGAACAACAACTACAACAACTAGAACCAGGGGTCACAGTCTCAGGATAAGGGGTCGGCCATTTAGGACTGAGATGAGGAGAAATCTCTTCACTCAGAGGGTGGTGAATCTTTGGAATTCTCTACCCCAGAGGGCTCTGGAGGCTCAGTCGTTGAGTATATTCAAGACAGAGATCGATAGATTTTTGGATATTAAGGGAATCAAGGGATATGGGGATCGGGCGGGAATGTGGAGTTGAGGTAGAAGATCAGCCATGATCTTATTAAATGGTGGAGCAGGCTTGAGGGGCCAAATGGCCGACTCCTGCTCCTATTTCTTATGTTCTAATGTTCTTAACTTGTATTGATACAATGCCTTTAACGTAGTAAAACGTCCCAAGGCACTGCACAGGAGCGATTATCAGACAAAATTTGACACCGAGACACATAAAGAGGTATTAGCACAGATGACCAAAAGCTTGGCCAAAGAGGTAGATTTTAAGGAGCATTTTCAAGGAGTAAGAGGCAGAGAAGTTTAGGGAGGGAATTCTAGAGCTTAGGGCCCAGGCAGCTGAAGGCACGGCCGCCAATGGTGGAGCGATTAAAATCGGGGATGCTCAAGAGGGCAGAATTAGAGGAGCGCAGAGATCTCGGAGGGTTGTAGGGCTGGAGGAGGTTACAAAGATAGGGAGGGGCGAGGCCATGGAGGGATTTGAAAACAAGGAAAACAGCCGGGAGCAGGAGCAGGGGCCAGGAGTTGTAGGCTTGCTTAATCTTTTTGCGGTTTCCCTGTGAGCTAGGAGTGCTCCGCCGGGCTCCACAAGGAAACCTTGGGGCTCCCCTGCTCCCTGGGCTTCTTTTCCTCTCCCTCAGCCGCCATCGCCTCTGCACCTCCCCACCTCCCTCCCCAGCCCCCATGCCCCCAACCACTTAAGTGTCAACCGTGGCTCAGTGGGTAGCAATTTTGCCTCTGAGTCATAGCGTCATGGGTTCAAAGTCCCACCCCAGAGACTTGAGCACAAAAATCTAGGCTGACACTCCCAGTGCGGTACTGAGGGAGTGCTGCACTGTCGGAGGTTCAGATGAGATGTTCTCTCGGGGGATGTAAAAGATCCCGTGGCACCATTTTGAAGAAGAGCAAGGGAGTTCTCCCCAATGTCCTGGCCAATATTTATCCCTCAACCAACATAACAAAAACAGATTATCTGCTCATTATCACATTGCTGCTTGTGGGAGCTTGCTGTGCGCAAATTGGCTGCTGTGTTTTTCTACTTTACAACAGTGACTACACTTCAAAACAGTACTTCATTGGCTGTAAAGTGCTTTGGGACGTCCGGTGTTCATGAAAGGCGCTATATAAACGCAAGTCTTATGCCAGAGACCGTTCCCAGGGTTTTCCCCACCAAGGCCTCCCGCCGGGTTCGTGCGTGACTCTGTCCCACTGCCTCTCGCAAGGCCACCCTTCCCACCCGGGAGTTCAAAATCGACTGCCATGGTATTGCTATTGTGGATTTTATTTTTTGGGAGTGAGGGAGGAGGCGGTGGGCAGAAGGAGACGAGGTTAGGTGAGTTCCCAAAATAACAAGGAACAAACTACACTGAAACTCCACCATGAGCTTCCCCTGGGGATTGCTTTGTAGAGCAACAGAAGCCACATCTGCTGTGGGTCAAATTTTTGAACCTTTTCCCAGTTTCATCTATTGCAGGTTTTTATCTTTGCTTATTTATGTGCAGACGATGTTATTACACACACCAGTATTTACAAGCTTGATCAGATATCTTGCCAAGGCAATCTATCCATCTGGCTTTACAAGATCACCAGATATATTCACATGAAGAAGTTCCTGCTGCCCTTTTTTTGATCTCATCCCTTCAGAATGCTGACCCTACTGCCTTTCCATTATACCATCTCGCTTTTTTCTTAAATCAGTCAGTGTCTGATCCCAACGACTATCCTCGGCCTCCCGTTCCAGCTTCACCAGAATGATACCGGGGCTAAAAGGGTAAAATTATGAGAACAGGTTGCATAGACTAGGCTTGTATTCCCTCGAGAGTAAAGGGTGATCTAATTGAGGTGTTTAAGATGATCAAAAGGAGTTGATAGGGTAGGTCGAGAGAGAAACTATTTCCTCTGGTGGGGGTCCGTGGAGAACAACCTTAAAGTTAGAGCTCGGCCATGCAGGGGTGATGTCAGGAAACCCTTCTTCACACAAAGGGTAGTGGAAATCTGTAACTACCTCCGCCCAAAATGCTGTTGAGGCTGGCGGGGGGGCGGGGGGGGGCGGGGGGAGGTCAATTGAAAATTTCAGAACTGAGATTGGTAGATTTTTGTTAGGTGAGGGTATCAATGGACCAAGTCGGGTAGAAGGAATTAACATATTGATCAGCCATGATCCAATTGAATGGCGGAACAGGCTCAAAGAGCTGAATGGCCGCCTACCATTCCTATATTTACTCTCTAAGTAAGGAGATACTTTTTGTCCTGTGTTTTCCCTGCACCTGTGTGCCTCTGAAACTTTTGCTTTAGGTTTACTCCCGGTTATTGACTATCTTCTACATCTCTATAAGATCCCTCTGTCAGCTGTGGCTCAGTGGGTAGCATACTCGCCTGAATCAGAAGGTTGTTGGTTCATAGTCCCACGCCAGAGACTTGAGCACAAAATCTAGGCTGACACTCCAGTGCAGTACGGAGGGAGTGCTGCGCTGTCGGAGGTGCCGTCTTTCGGATGAGACGTTAAAGCAAGGCCCCGTCTGCCCTCTCAGGTGGACGTAAAAGATCCCATGGTACTATTTCGAAGAAGAGTAGGGGAGTTCTCCCCGGTGTCCTGGGCCAATATTTATCCCTCAATCAACATGACAAAAAAAACAGGTGATCTGGTCATTTTCACATTGCTGTTTGTGGGAGCTTGCTGTGCACAAATTGGCTGCCGCGTTTCCTACATTACAACTGTGACTACGCTTCAAAAGTACTTAATTGGCTGTAAAGCGCTTTGAGACGTCCGGTGGTCGTGAAAGGCACGATAGAAATACAAATCTTTCTTTCTTTTCTTTCTCTGCGTCATCTCCTTATAAGGCCAATGAGCAGGAGCTTCTTGCTCCTCAGCCCAGCCTCTTAAATGTTCCCAACTCGTTTTTTGGCGAGAATGGACAGCTCCCCTCGTTTCAGATGATCTGTTCCGCTCTATGATGTCATAGGCAGACCAAAATCATGGCTGATTCAACCGATGGCATCATCATTGAAACAGTCCTTTGGGAAACTAAGGGAGGTGGGGGAGGAGTCAGATTATTTCATGGCAACTCCTCCCTGCGGCAATTCCATTTTAGTCTGTTGGTCGCCAACAGTGACTACACTTCAAAAGTACTTCATTGGCTGTAAAGCGCTTTGGGACGTCTGGTGGTCGTGAAAGGTGCTACAGAAATGCAAGTCTCTCTTCCTTTCTTCCTTTAGCATGCTGCCTAGATAATGGTGCTTTTACACCTCCCTTCATCTCCTGAGTCACATTTAGTGAGGTCTGTTTTCAGATGCACCAGCTGCCCTTGCCCATTTTCATGGGTGAGCTTAGACAGTGAGCATGGGTAGACTATTTTCCCATGAGAAGCATCACCACTGATCCCAATCCCGCTCCCGCCTGACACTCACGCTTACACCTTCCAGTGAGAAACACCTGATGGAGATCAGAAGCAAAAACGAGTACTTGGTATTATTGTCCTCACTAGCCCAAGGTCATTGAGACCACCCTAACGACAATCAGCTAACTCAGATCGGGCTGGAGATAGAGTCAGGGGGCTTTGTGATGTGCGGTTCTGGAGTCGAAGCCTAGGTTATCCCTGATCTGGGTGGTTCTGGAGATGGATCCTGGGTCCTTCCTGATCCTTGTGGCTCAGTACCACACTGGACATGCAATTCCCCTTCCAGTATTTCTCCAATTCCCTTTTGAAAGTTACTATTGAAGCTGCTTCCTCCGCCCTTTCAGGCAGCGCGTTCCAGATCACAACAACTCGCTGCTTAAAGAAAATGTCTTGAGTGATATCAGCTTCTCCTGGGCCCTGATGTCTAAGGTCAATTTCAGCAGTGGTAAACAAACCTTGCCCTGAGAGGATTGTCACTGCAAATATCAAAGGATCGTTCTTCCCATTTTGAAACACCTTTATTTAAATCACATTACTAATTGCATGGGACAGCTCGGTGCTGAAAAGAAAAAAATAATTTTCATAAAGGTTGACTAAAAATAACTTGGCTGAGGTGCTCCAAGATTGACTATTTGGCCATATGTCTGAACAGGCTGGGGCTCTTTTCTCTAGAAATAAGAAGGCTGAGAGGTAACCCGATAGAAGTCTGTAAAATTATGAAAGGGTTTGATAGAGTAGACTTAGAGACGATGTTTCCACTTGTGGGCGAGACCAGAACTAGGGGCCATCAATATAAGACACTCACTAATAAATCCAATAGGGAATTCAGGAGAAACTTCTTTACCCAGAGAGTGGTGAGAATGTGGAACTCGCTACCACAGGGAGTGGTTGAGGCGAATAGTGTAGATTCATTTAAGGGGAAGCTGGATAAACACATGAGGGAGAAAGGAATAGAAGGATATGTTGGTCGGGTGAGATGAAGAGGGGTGGGAGGAGGCTCGAGTGGAGCAGTTGGGCCGAATGGCCTGTTTCTGCGCTGTAAATACTGTGTAATCCTATGGTCCAAAAATTGCTGTCAAAATAACGATGAGGCAAATGGCGCTCGCCATTGTTTATACGCAAATGTTACAAAAACTTCAGACGAGGGGCAGATGCGTGATTAAACACGGAATAAGAAAAGTTGGTGTCAGAGATAGAGTCATACAGCACAGAAAGAGGCCCTTCAGCCCATCGTGTCCGCACCGGCCATCAAGCCCTGTCTATTCTAATCCCATTTTCCAGCACTTGGTCCGTAGACTTGTATGATATGGCGATACAAGTGCTCATCTAAATGCTTCTTGAATGTTGTGAGGGTTCCTGCCTCTACCACCCTTTCAGGCAGTGAGTTCCAGATTCCAACCACCCTCTGGGTGAAAAAGTTTTTCCTCAAATCCCCTCTAAACCTCCTGCCCCTTACCTTGAAACTATGCCCCCTGGTTATTGACCCCTCTACTAAGGGGGAAAGTTCCTTTCTATCTACCCTATCTATGCCCCTCATAATTTTGTACACCTCAATCAGGTTCCCCTTCAGCCTTCTCTGCGCTAAGGAAAACAACCCCAGCCTGTCCAGTCTCTCTTCATAGCTGAAGCGCTCCAGCCCAGTTAACATCCTGGTGAATCTCCTCTGCACCCTCTCCAATGCAATCACATCCTTCCTATAGTGTGGCGACCAGAACTGCACACAGTATTCCAGCTGTGGCCTAACTAGCGTTTTGTACAGCTCCATCATAACCTCCCTGCTCTTATATTCTATGCCTCAGCTAATGAAGGCAAGTATCCCATATGCCTTTTTAACCACCTTATCTGGTGTTAGCTTCGAGAATACGGCATCTCACTGGCTGGCTCCCCATTCAAATGCATTGAGCGGCGTGAAGTCCCTGTACTTGAATGGTAGGTATGAACTAAACGCTCCACGGAACATTAAGTCTTGTCCATTTCAGTCTAAGTTCCCTTTTAACGGCTTTAAAAGCCTGGCCAAAGAGGTAGGTTTTACAGAGAGACTCAAAAGGAGGGGAGAGAGGTAGCGAGGCATTGAGGTTTAAGGAGGGATTTCCATAGTTAAGGGCCAAGGCAGCTGAAGGCAGGGCTGCCAATGGTGGGGCGAAGGAAATCAGAGATGCTCAAGAGGCCAGAGTTGGAGGAGCTCAGAGATCTCAGAGGGTTGTAGGGAGGTTAATGAGATAGGAATGGTGCGAGGGATTCAAAAACAAGGATGGGAATTTTAAAATCGAGGCATTGCCGGACCAGGAGCCAATGTAGGTCGGCGAGCGCCGAGGAAGAAGACATTGTAGACGCCCTACATTCCCTCCAACATGGCACCACTTACCTTCCTGTGTAGGTCTTAGCCCCTGTCGAGGCATTATGGGCTGCCTACTCCCTGACCTCCGAGGGTCTTCCTAACCTTTAAATGCCCAAGCCGCCTCTTCTGATGATGCAGCCCTGGTACACTAGCAGCACCGTCGGGATTGTGCAGCCAGGCGCTGGCAAGATCCGCCCTGGTGGCAGGACGTGGGTCTGGGTTGGGGCACAGTCGGAGGTGGAGGGAGGGGTGGAGAGTCAGAATTCCTGCCCCACTGGTATTCCGCTTCAGTTTATGAGACCTTGCTGTGTGCAAATTGGCGGCCGTGTTTCCCTAACATTACAACACCAAACCGAGGCCCCGTCTGCCCTCTCAGGTGGACATAAAAGATCCCACGGCCACTATTTCAAAGAAGAACAGGGGAAGTTCTCCCTGGTATCCTGGGACCAATATTTATCCCTCAACCAACATCACTAAAAAAAAAACAGATGGTCTGGCCGTTATCACTTTGCTGTTTGTGGGAGCTTGCTGTGCACAAATTGGCAGCCGCGTTTCCCTAACATTACGACACTCCAATGAGTAATTTATTGACTGCAAAGTGCTTCGGGACATCCTGAGGTCGCGAGAGGTGCTGTATCAATGCAGGTACTTGGTTGACAGTTGGCCTCAGTCCTCACTGGGCGGCGGAGCAGCCAATTCATAGAGTCATAGGGGGCGATCTTGCCAGCCCTGGGGAGGCGGGTCTGGAGGCGGGACTGCCAAGAAAATGGCAGAACCTGGGGGCGGGTGCCCATCCCGCCCCCAACCCGCCTCCGTGCCATCTTCTCAGGCGGCGGGTAGCCGACCCGAGCCGGGTCCCGTCTCCTGGAGGCGGGAAGGGAATTACAGCCACTTAACTGCCTGTCAACAGGTAGTTAACAGGCAGATAAGAGGATTATCCCCATTTTACCCACACAAGTGTGGGCTTCCCGAAGGCTCCGAACCCCGCCAGAGTCACCGAGGTGAGCAGTGGGTCTGCAGGGGTCGGAGGGGTGCAAAAGTGCGCTGTGAAGGTAAGTGATGGGTGCAAGTGTGGAAAGGTGAGTATGTGAGGTAAGGGGAAAGTGTTAGTAAAAGTTTACTTACCTTTGTTTCTTTATGCAGGCTTCAAGAGTTGGGTATGCGGAGAGTCTCGCACCTCCGCGGCAGAGATGACAGATGGCCGTTGCATTCTCCAATGCAACAACCATCTAATTTCTGCTACAGAAAGAGGTTTGATGAGTCTTGAATTCAAGAACTCATCAAACTACAGAGAATGTCAGTGTTTGACAGCTTCACAGAGCTGTCAAATGATGACAATTCATCTGTCAAAAATTTTTGACAGATGAAACGTCATGCGTTGACGTTCTCTGTAACCGGCTTTCCCTTAATTGGCCTGCTGAGCCCGCTGGGCGGGCTTAACAAGGTCAATCAAGGGAAAATAGCATGGGTTGGCCAGAAGTTGATGGAGGCGGGACTAAAACCCGACAAGTGGGAGTCCCGCCTCCAAAAGCTCCCCGTTGGCAAAATCCAGCCCATAGAGTCATAACAGCACAGAAGGAGGCCATTTGGCCCATCGAGTCCGTGCCGGCTCTCTGTAGAGCAATCCAGTCAGTCCCATTCCCCCGCTCTATCCCCGTAGCCCTGCAAGTTTATTTCCCTCAAGTGCCTATCCAGTCTCCCCTTGAAAATCAGCGTGGCATCCGTATTAACAATGCCGGAGAGTCGAAATGTCAGATGAGCACGGGATCGGACTTAGCCATGGAGCTCGGCATGATCAAATTGCACCCTCTCCCCCCCCGCCCCTCACAACAAGGCGCCCAGACCTAGAATGGGCAATTGGGCAAGGCTGGAGGGGGTAGTTAATGAACTGTGCCCGGCCAGAATCAGGAGAGGAAACAAATGGAATCTCCTTTTTTTTTACAAAGCTCAAAAGCAGGATTTATAATACTGAGGGAGTGGTGGGGGTGGGGGAAGGGAGGGGGAAGAGAGAGATTAATTCTGTATTTATATAGAAAACAAAGTTAATCAAACCCGCATGTCTTTAGCTCATTTAGAGGAGAATTCTCTTGAACCGCAGGCAATACAAACTCGTTCCAGTGTCTGCTTTCATTCTGGTCATGTCACAGAATACCGGCGGAATTCCAATCTGTTCCTTTTCCTGTGGCCTGTTCTCCAGTTTCTGTTAATTTATAACAAATGTTACCAGCTCATTGACCGGCAGGTAATTAACATTTTTTTTCAATCTTAACTTAAGCCACCTGGCCCGTCGCTATCTTTGCGCAGGGAGGGAGAGGGAGGGAGAGGGAAAAGAAATCCAGAGATAAAGCAGGAAAAACACATGCCATGTGTCACTGAGTCTGGAGCCTTCCTTTGCACCAAAGCTGTGGACCTTGGCTGTCAGCATTGCTGATACAGCCTTGTGCCCAATCTACAAAAAAAAACATGTGGCTTTCAAGTTGCTTTTACAATGTTTGTGTTAACTCTTCTGTATCTGAGGGGGGATTGACAGGGTAGATGCTGAGAGGTTGTTTCCCCTGGCTGGAGAGTCGAGAACCAGGGGGTCACAGTCTCAGGATAAGGGGTCGGCCATTTAAGACTGAGATGAGGAGGAATTTCTTCACTCAGAGGGTTGTGAATCTTTGGAATTCTCTACACCAGAGGGCTGTGGAGGCTCAGTCGTTGAGTATATTCAAGACTGAGATCGATAGATTTTTGGATTCTAGGGAAATCGAGGGATATGGGGATCGGGCGGGAAAGTGGTGTTGAGGTTGAAGATCAGCCATGATCTTATTGAATGGCGGAGCAGGCTCGAGGGGCCGAATGGCCGACTCCTGCTCCTAATTCTTATGTTCTTATGTTCCTGAACACTCTGCCCCACTTTACTTTTCCTAATGGCTGCTGGCAGTACTGGACTTCATTGTGTTGTAAAATGTACAGACTCGTCATATGAGGTGCCCCCTCATCTCAGGAGGCTCTTGAGAGGGGACTGGGTTTCCGTGTCTGTCAGACACCTGGCTCTCCAACAAAAAGAAAAGAACTTGCATTTATTTTGCGCCTTTCACAAACTCAGGGCATCCTAAAGCGTTTATAGCCAATGAAGTACTTCAACTTTGCTGGCAAGCCTATTACGTGGCACTTTGTCAAACACATTTTGGAAATCCATGTACACCACGTCAACTGCATTACCCTCATCAATACTCTGTTACCTCATCAAAGAACTCGATCAAATTAGTTAAGTACGATTTGCCTTTAACAAATCCATGCTGGCTTTCCGTAACTAATCCACACCTATCCAAGTAATTTTGTCCCTGATTACTGTTTCTAAAAGCATCCCCACTTCCGAGGTGAAACTTACTGGCCTGTAGTTGCTGGGTTTATCTTTACACCCTTTTTTGAACAAGGGTGTAACATTTGTAATTCTCCAGTCCTCTGGCACAACCCCCGTATCTAAGGAGGATTGGAATATTATGACCAGTACCTCCGCGATTTCCTCCTTCAATTCCCTCAGCATCCTAGGATGCATCCCATCCGCTCCAACGCTCCCTCAATACTGCCCCTCCGACAGTGTGATGCTCCCTCAGTACTGCCCCTCCGACAGTGCAGCGCTCCCTCAGCACAGCCCCTCCGGCAGTGCAGCGCTCCCTCAGTACTACCCCTCCGACAGTGCAGCGGAGCTCCCTCAGCACTGCACCTCCGGCAGTGCAGCGCTCCCTCAGTACTGCCCCTCTGGCAGTGCAGCACTCCCTCAGTACTGACCCTCCGACAGTGCAGCACTCCCTCAGTACTGGCACTGGGAGTATTGGCCTAGATTACACGCTTACATCTCTGATTGCATGGAGACCCGCTTGAGCAAGGGGTTTCTGTCAATCTTCTTCTTCATCTTAGGCAGTCCCTCGGTTCCGAGGATGACTTGCTTCCACGCTAAAAATGAGTTCTCAGGTGACTGATGAGTCCAATGCGGGACCTACAGTCTCTGTCACAGGTGGGGCAGACGGTGGTTGAAGGGGCGGGTGGGTAGGGTGCTTGGGTTGATGTGCGCTCCTTCCGCTGTTTGCGCTTGGCTTCCGCTTGCTCCCAGCGAAGAGACTCGAGGTGTTCGGCGCCATCCCGGATGCTTCACCTCCACTTTGAGCGGTCTTGGGCCAGGGATTCCCAGGTGTCGGTGGGGATGTTGCACTTTTTCAAGGAGGCTTTGAGGGTGTCCTTGAAGCGTTCCCTCTGCCCACCTGGGGCTCTCTTGCCGTGTCGGAGTTCCGAGTAGAGCGATTGTTTTGGGAGTCTCGTATCGGGCATGCGGACGATGTGGCCCATCCATCGGAGCTGATCGAGCGTGGTCAAAGCTTCGATGCTGGGGATGTTGGCCTGAGCGAGAACACTGACGTTGGTGCGCCTATCCTGCCAATGGATTTGCAGGATCTTGCGGAGGCAGCGTTGGTAGTACCTCTCCAGTGCATTGAGGTGCCTGCTGTACATGGCCCATGTCTCTGAAGCATACAGGAGGGTGGGAATCACCACTGCTCTGTAGACCATGAGCTTGGTGCTTGGTTTGAGGTCCTGGTCTTCAAACACTCTCTTCTTCAGGCGACCGAAAGCTGCACTGGCACACTGAAGGCGGTGTTGGACTCCGTCATCGGCGTCTGCCCTTGTTGACAGTAGGCTCCCGAGGAATGGAAAGTGGTCCAAGGCCTCATCGTGGATTTTGATAATTGAGGAGCAGTACTGTGTGGCGGGGGCAGGTTGGTAGAGGACCTTTGTCTTTCGGATGTTTCTGTCAATATGTGGGCCACATCATATTTCTTTTCTGTCAATATGTTTCTGGAGGCACAGCAACTAAGAGCAACAATTGCCACGGCGGCTGCTATTAGCCGTTCTCTAGCTCTGGCTACAAGGCGGCGATGAGGTATTATTTTTTTTACTTTGTTGGCCTTATAAAGTTAGAAAAGGAAGTTCGTTCTTCCTTTTCTATCGGAAGCTCCAGCTTCATTCTCAGGATGTGGGTGTTGCTGGCAAGGCCGGCATTTATTTAGAGTCATAGGGGTAAAAATTCAGTTGGTTGCGCCTCCCGTTAGCGCCTTAAGAGGGCGCTAATGGGGCGCAAAGCCGCAAGCGCCCGGGCGCAGCGATGCTTGCGCCGCTCGGGAACTTAACTAGACATTGTGCGGCGGCGCTAAAACTTACCGCCGCGACCACCTGCGCGCGCAGATTGTGACGTCATTCCATGGTGCAACGCCCTTGTGGCGCCCAGGAGCGGAAATTGAGTGGCGCCCCCTGCCTTACCGCCTGGCGCATCCAACGACCGGAAGACTGGAACGCTATCAATCGCTGTGGGGCTGGGGGGGGGCGCTATTTAAAGGGGGCCTCTTCCTGTCTTTTTCTGTGGTTGACATTTTTGCACCACTCGTTCTGAGACAGAGAGAGAGATTCGGAGAGAGAGAAAGAGAGACTTCTGCATTGAGTCAACGCTTTGTGAGGTAGTTTTGCCTACTGATCCTAACTTCGCTGCTACTTTGGTTGCTGTCCTTCATAACTTTGCTTGCAAAGAGACTATGGGGGCTGCACTGATTGGGGGCGTCGTCCTGCTCCAGCTGAATCGGAGGACACAGAGACGCAGAGAGAGAGTGGCAATGATGGCCAGACGGAGGAGGGCCAACAGGCGTATGTACAGGAGAGCTTACCCTCCCAGGGTATATCGTGAACAGCTCTCCTACATTCATATGTCTGAGGAGCTGTGTTTGCGAAGGCTGCAATTCAGCAAGGAGGTGGTCACTGAGCTCTGCCACCTGCTGCAGCCAGATCTGCAGCCTCAACTGAGGTCCAGTACGTCTCTGTCGGTGGCAGTGAAGGTCACAGTGGCTCTCAACTTCTATGCTACTGGCTCATTTCAAGCTGCTGCTGGGGACCTCGCCAATATCTCCCAGTTCGCGGTGCATTGCTGCATCCGGCAGGTCACAAATGCCCTCTTTAAAAGGAGACGAGAGTTCATCTCTTTCCCCATGACCCCAGACAAGCAGCGTGACCGCGCTCTGGGCTTTGCGAGGATAGCGGGCTTCCCCATGGTGCAGGGCGCCATTGACTGCACGCATGTGGCTTTGCGTGCTCCACATGAGAATGCCGAGGAATTCCGGAACAGAAAGGGGTTCCATTCCTTGAATGTTCAGTTGGTCTGTGAACACAGACAGCTGATACTCGCTGTCAATGCCCACTATCCTGGCAGCTGCCACGATGCTTTCATCCTGCGCCAGACTACTGTGGCAGAACTTTTCGAGGCACCGCATCAGTCAGTTGGTTGGCTTCTCGGGGACAAGGGGTATCCATTGAGCACCTGGCTGATGACACCGCTCCGTACGCCCAACACCCCTGCTGAGCTGCGGTACAATGAGAGCCATCAAGCTACCAGGAACATCATTGAGCGCACAATCGGCGTGCTGAAGCAACGGTTCCGCTGTCTCGACCATTCTGGAGGAGCCCTGCAGTACTCGCCTGAGCGAGTATCCAACTTCGTAGTTGTGTGCTGCATGTTGCATAACATGGCAATCGTCAGGACCCAGCCAATGCCACCAGGCCTTGGAGCACCACCAGAGGAGGAGGAGGAAGAGGAGGAAGAGGACGAGGAGGATGATCATCAGCAGCACCAAGGCGGGAGGGCGGCCCACAATGGTGAAACTGCAAGGGCCATCCATCAACGGCTGATAGCAAGCCGCTTCCAGGGCCCCTGCTGTGGAAATGGCTTCTGCCATTGCTAACAACATCAATGAACCCAGCACGCAACCCCTAAGCCGGCCAAGGCACCAATGATTCCAAACACCAAACATGTATATTTTGAATACAAAAACTTATTTATTTTACAAACTCTGTGTGTGTCATTTCCTCATGACAAACTCATAGAAATAAAGACAAAAAAACAGACATTAACATAACTGGTTCTCACAACCTGGAGATAATGTCCAAAACACTAGACAAAAGTTGGACCACGAACCTCAGCCTTTAATAAACAAATGACCAGCATTTTGTCACACCTCCTACTTTTTGCCCTTCGAGGGTGATCTCCTTCCCTTGCGCACTTCCCCCCTTCTAACCCTACTGCTCCTCCGTAATGGGACATCAGTGGCTGCAGCAAGGCTGGTGGAAGGCTGCTGATCGTCAGACCCTGACACTGCAGATGCCCCTGAAGGACGGCCTCGACCAGTTCTGGGCCTGGAGGGCCCGGCTGCAGACTGCACCAACTCTGCATGGGCGGCAGCAGTCTGTCCTACAGGCGGTGGCAAGTGCAGTGGAGAAGTGACAGTGTTGGCAGCAGGAATGCTGTCATCGTGAGAGAGGACAGCAACTCCCTGCTCGCCCGACACACTGGCACTCCCACGGGGCAGCACTTCAGCATCCGGAGCAATCTGCTGGAGCACAGATTGCTGGCCTGCTGCGGCGCGGTGACAGCCCCGGGGACATGTGCACGAACCATCGAGGTTGGCAGCAGTCTGTGCTCGCGTGGCCTCAATCTGAGTCTGCATGAGAGCAGTCAGAGATGGGATCACGGCAGTCAGTGACTGAATTGCAGCACTAAGCGTTAGTGTGGCATCCGCCTGTGCTACAGCGAAGTGCTCCACACTCCTTGCCAGTGACTCAATGCATTCGGGCACCCTTCCCACTGCACCCATGAGCTCAGTGTGCATGCCCACCGCCTGGGTGTTCATTTCTGCAATCAGCCGCTCCTCCTCTGCGTCCATTGCAGTAGGAGTCTCTGGCATACTCTCCCTCTGGGGAGAAGACCCCCGTTCTTCCCTACCCCCATGGCGTTGCTGCAGCCCGCTGGGTCCTGGAGCTTCACCCTCATCAGACCCTTCCCCCCTGCTCCCCTCCAGGGAAGGCGTGTTCCCAGTGTGGACATGGGCTTCCTCGGGAGAGGGTGGCACTGATGCTCCAGCTTCCTCTTCCTCCTCGGCTGCAGCTTCACTCCCACTGGCAGCTTCAGGGCCCGTCTCCTCAGCTGGTGAATCACCATCTGAAAGCAGGGAGGTACAAGAGTGGCTTTAGCATGAGGACAGGGTGGCAGTAAGGGAGGAATAAGTGCAGCGAGTTAGCAAGTTGGATTGAAAGTGTCAAAGGCTGGTGTTGTGAGGGACAAGTGGAAGGACAGAGGACAAAAAGGTGATGACCTTACCATTGCTGTCCAGAACGGGGTCGGTGTCTCCAGTGGCGACGGGACCGATCACCCGGCTTGCCACAATCCTGTGGACGCGCTCCTCAAGATCGCTGAGGGGTTGCAGCTGAGGCCGCCCTCCACCTGGCCATTGCTGCTGTCTCCTATTATGCGCCAGCTTGGCCTGCAAGAAAAAGGACAGCATCTGAGTAAATATACAGCCATGGTCTTGCCTGATGTGCCTCCCATAGGTGAACAGCCCTTACTGTATGCAGCCATGGTCTTGCCTGATGTGCCTCCCATAGGTGAATAGCCCTTACTGTATGCAAAGTGTGGAATGTGTGTGTGTGTTTCATGAAAGGGCCATAGGTGTTGGATGAGTGTTGTGCATTGGGGTTTTAAGACCCTCTGGCCATAGAGTGAGGTTGAGATGGAGGGATGGAGAGGTATTGAGAAAAAGCCACTCACCCTGACGACCCGAGTGAGGTCGTTGAACTTTTTGCGGCATTGAACATGGGTCCTGGGCACCATGCTCCTGGAGGAGACGCTCTGAGCCACCTCCCTCCACACTCTTCTGTACTCGCGTGGCAAAGGCCTCCTGCCACTCTCAGGGAAGAGTATGCATCTTCTGCGCTCCACCGCGCCAACCAGAGCATCCAAGGCCCGCTCGGTGAAGCGCTGAGCTCGTTCTCTCACCCTCTCCATCCTTGGCAGCAAAATGGATTCACAGGTCCCTCCAGGCCGAGATTCAAGGCTGCAATGAGCAGGGTGTGGCTGGGGAGCAAGTTGGCCCCCCCCGCTTTAAGAACTGGCCGGCGCCAGTGTGTCTGTGTTCCCTCGCTAACTGGCAGCAGCTGCGGTGCGCTCGCGCGCTGAGTTAGCGCCTCACTGCTCGGCCTTTGCGCCTTAAGACAGGTGTGCAGCGCCTGATTTAGCGCTCCACTCACCTCCCGGGGCGGTAAAAGTGAAGTTTCCAGTCAGTGGCGATAATTAGCGCCAGGCGCTAATATTTGCGTCCAGACGATATTTGCGCCCCAAACGGGGCGCGACCTAATTTTTCCCCCATAGAGTTATACAGCACAGAAAGAGGCTCTTCGGCCTATCGTGTCCACGCCGGCCATCAAGCCCTGTCTATTCTAATCCCATTTTCCAGCACTTGGTCCGTAGACTTGTATGCTATGGCGTTTCAAGTGCTCATCTGAATGCTTCTTGAATGTTGTGAGGGTTCCTGCCTCTACCATCCTTTCAGGCAGTGAGTTCCAGATTCCAACCACCCTCTGGGTGAAAAAGTTTTTCCTCAAATCCCCTCTAAACCTCCTGCCCCTTACCTTGAAACTATGCCCCCTGGTTATTGACCCCTCTACTAAGGGGAAAAGTTCCTTTCTATCTACCCTATCTATGCCCCTCATAATTTTGTACACCTCAATCAGGTCCCCCCTCAGCCTTCTCTGCTCTAAGGAAAACAACCCCAGCCTGTCCAGTCTCATCCTGGTGAATCTCCTCTGCACCCTCTCCAATGCAATCACATCCTTCCTATAGTGTGGCGACCAGGACTGTACACAGTATTCCAGCTGTGGCCTAACTAGCGTTTTGTACAGCTCCATCATAACCTCCCTGCTCTTATATTCTATGCCTCGGCTAATGAAGGCAAGTATCCCATATGCCTTTTTAACCACCTTATCTACCTGTCCTGCTGCCTTCAGGGATCAATGTACATGCACACCAAGGTCCCTCTGATCCTCTGTCCTTCCTAGAGTCCTACCATTCATTGTGTATTCTCTTGCCTTGTTAGTCCTCCCAAAATGCATCACCTCACACTTTTCAGGGTTAAATTTGTCCATCCCCTGGTTGCCCTGAGAAGGTGGTGATGGACCTTCTTAGTGGTTTAATACAACTGAAAGAGAAATCAAGAGTCAACCATGTTGGTGTGGGACTGGAGTCACATATAGGCCCAGAAGGGGTAAGGACGGCTGGTTTCCTTCCCATCAGTGAATGTTTTTTTACGACAATACAACAGCTTCATGGTCACTTTTTCCGAGACCAGCTTTACAATTTCTGGATTTTTAAGAACTGAATTCAAATAGTGGGATTTGAATTTTAATTCTCTGGATTATTAGTCTTGTAGCATAACCATGACACTACTGTACCCTCACTAGTGTCAGAGCTATCCCTGAGGCAATTGTGCAAACTAGGAAATGTCAACTGTGGATCAGTGGGTGTCATCCTTGCCTCTGAATCAGAAGGTTGTGCATTCAAGTCCCCCCTCCAGAGACTTCAACACAAGATCTAGGCTGACACTCCAGTGCAGTACTGAGGGAGCGCTGCACTGTCGGAGGGGCAGTACTGAGGGTGGGCTGCACTGTCGGAGGGGCAGTACTGAGGGTGCGCTGCACTGTCAGAGGGGCAGTACTGAGGGAGTGCTGCACTGTCGGAGGGGCAGTACTGAGGGTGGGCTGCACTGTCGGAGGGGCAGTACTGAGGGAGCGCTGCACTGTCGGAGGGGCAGTATTGAGGGTGCGCTGCACTGTCGGAGGAGCTGTACTGAGGGAGCGCTGCACTGTCGGAGGAGCTGTACTGAGGGAGCGCTGCACTGTCGGAGGGTCAGTACTGAGGGAGCGCTGCACTGTCGGAGGGGCAGTACTGAGGGTGCGCTGCACTGTCAGAGGGGCAGTACTGAGGGAGCGCTGCACTGTCGGAGGGGCAGTACTGAGGGAGTGCTGCACTGTCGGAGGGGCAGTACTGAGGGTGCGCTGCATTGTCGGAGGGGCAGTACTGAGGGAGCGCTGCACTGTTGGAGGTGCTGTCTTTCAGATGAGATGTTAAACCGAGGCCCCGTCTGCTCTCTCAGGTAGATGTAAAAGATCCCATGGCCCTATTTTGAAGAAGAGCAGGGGAGTTCTCCCCAGTGTCCTGGCCAATATTTATCCCTCAATCAACATCACTAAAATCAAATTATCTGGTCATTATCACATTGCTGTTTGTGGGAGCTTGCTGTGCGCAAATTGGCTGCTGCGTTTCCTATATTACAACAGTGACTACACTTCAAAAAAGTACTTCATTGGCTTTAAAGCACTTTGGGACGTCCGTGATCGTGAAAGGCGCTACAGAAATGCAAGTCTTTCTTCCTTTATATTTATCCCTCAACCAACATTACTAAAAACAGATCATCTGGTCATTCATTATCACATTGTTGTTTGTGGGAGCTTGCTTTGCGCAAATTCCGTTTCCTACTTTACAATAATGACTACACTTCAAAAGCATGTCACAGACTGTAAAATGCTTTGGGATGTCTTGAAAGGTGCTGCACAAATGCAAGTCTTTCTTTCAATTTTAGTCTCCTTACCTAAGGAATGATATACTTGCCATAGAGGGAGTGTAATGAAGGTTCACGAGATTGATTCCTGGGATGGCGGGACTGTCGTATGAGAAGAGATTGAGTAAACTAGGCTTGTATTCTCTTGAATTCAGAAGAATGAGAGGGGATCTCATTGAAGCATACAAAATTATTACAGGGCTTGATAGGGTGGATGCTGGGAGAATGTTTCCCTTGGCTGGGGAGTCCAGAACCAGGGGCCACAGCCTCAGGATAAAGGGTAGGCCATTCAGGACTGCGGAGATGCCGGTGTTGGACTGGGGTGGACAAAAGTGAGAAGTCGCACAACACCAGGTTATAGTCCAACAGCTTTATTTGAAATCACAAGCTTTCGGAGCGCTGCTCCTTCGTCAGGACTGAGATGAGAAGAAATTTCTTCACACAGAGGGTGGTGAATCTTTGGAATTCTCTACCCCAGAGGGCTGTGGAGGCTCAGTCATTGAGTATATTCAAAACAGAAGTCGATAGATTTCTGACTAGTAAGGGCATCAAGGGATATGGCGGTCGGGCCGGTGAATGGAGTTGAGGCAGAAGATCAGCCATGATCTCATTGAATGGCAGAGCAGGTTCGAAGGGCCGAATGCCCTACTCCTGCTCCTATTTCTTATGTTCTCTTATGTTTCAAGACAAGTGTGGACATTCTGGCCTGGAGATATCTCTGACACACAGCAGTTCCTCACAGCAGGGGTAGGCTATTACTGATAAGCATCTGATAACACAGTCTCCACCAAAGCTGATTAACAGAAGCCAGAAGTGAGGGGAGGTGTTAATCTCCCTGACTGTATAATGACACAGAGAGAGAGGCCAGCTCAATGCCATTAGCCTCTCTTATCTCTTTGGTCTTTCATACATGGGGAGGGTGGGGAGAGAGGGTGGGGGGATGTGGGGGAAGGGGTGAGGATGCTTTCATGCTGTCCTTCAGCTGAATTTGCACATTCAACAACCTTTAACCAGTCAAAGCCCATCCAAGGATGAGTCAGTATCAAGGCTTCAAACTGACCACCTAAGGCTTGCCCTGCAGTGAATCGCTTCATTATTAAGTAGCACCAGCATCTATCACCCTGCATTACAGTTAATACCTTTAATGATATCCAGTCCAGGAAGTGTAAGGGGGGGGGATGTGCGGGGGAGAGTGAGGGATACAAGATGGGGTGGACCTTTTTCAATGAACCAATAAGGCTGACACTGGTTGCGCCCAGGGTCACCAAACCATTACCATCTCCTTTTGTCTTTCAATCTCTCCTGCCTTCCATCCTATCACAGACCTTCCTTTTTGTTCTTTCCTCCCCTCCCCCCTTTCCCTGCCCCTGCACTTGCTTAAATATTTGTTACTTCTCCAACTTTTTCCAGTTCTGACGAAGGATCACAGACTTGAAACTTTAACTCAGTTTCTCTCTCCACAGATGCTGCCTGACCTGCTGAGTGTTTCCAGCATTTTCTGTTGTTATTTAAGAATCATTACAACCTTTTGGGGGTATCACTAATATAGGAGAGAAATATATGGTCCAATCAAACTGAAAGATGCCAAAATAAGCAGCAAAGCCACAATGAGGAACTTCAGTTATGCGGAGAGACTTGAGAAGCTGGGGTTGTTCTCCTTAGAGCAGAGAAGGTGAAGAGGAGATTTGATAGAGGTGTTCAAAATCATGAAGGGTTTTGATAGATGTTCTTATGTTTCTTCTGGCAGGAGGGTCAGTAACCAGAGGACACAGATTTAAGGTAATTGGCAAAAGAACCAGAGGCGAGATGAGGAAAAAAAAATTACGCAGCGAGTTGATGTGATCTGGAATGCACTGCCTGAAAGGGCGGAGGAAGCAGATTCAATAGTAACTTTCAAAAGGGAATTGGATAAATACTTGAAGGGAAAAAATAATTGCTGGGCTATGGGGAAAGAGTGGGACTGATTGAATAGCTCTACCAAAGACCTGGTACAGGCACAATGGCCTCCTTCCGTGCTGAATCTTTTTTAAAATTCATTCATGGATGTGGCTAGGCTGGCATTTACTGCCCATCCCTAGTTGCCCTGAGTGGCTTGCTAGGCCATTTCAGACGGCAGTTAAGAGTCAACCACATTGCTGTGGGTCTGGAGTCACATATACGCCCAGAACAGCAGATGTCCTTCCATAAACATCCTTAGTGAAGCAGATGGGTTTTTACAACAATCCGGTAGTTTCATGGTCACCATTACCGATACCAGCTTTTTATTACAGATTTATTTAATAACTCAATTTAAATGCCCCAGCTGCCCTGGTGGGATTTGAACTCACATCTGGCCAGCATCTATTATGTTTAGGTCTAGTGCTGGGAGTAGTAGTCCAGTAACATAATCACTATGCTACCATTCCCTTATTCTGCTATGAAAAACAAAGGGATGCCTTCCCAACTAAATCAAAATGTTATTATCAGTGCCTATAAGACACTCTGTACCTTGCGGTGCCCATTGAACAGGAACCTGGTTTGGATCCTGCCATCTTCTTTGCTGTTGCTGAATTTTCATCAAAAGCCTTAAATCTTGGCGCCTGCACATCAGGAAATAATAACAACTTGTATTTATATACAACAACAACTTGTGTAAACAACGGTGTAAACCATACCTATTTCTCAGCTTGGCTTCATGCCAACACTAGTTGGGCACAAGCAAGCGAGGGGACATCTCTATATAGTCACCAGTAAATCCAAAAGGAAATTCAGGAGAAACTTCTTTACCCAGAGGGTGGTGAGAATGTGGAACTCGCTACCACAGGGAGTGGTTGAGGCGAATAGTATAGAGGCATTTAAGGGGAGGCTAGATAAGCACATGAGGGAGAAGGGAATAGAGGGTTATGCAGATAGAGTTAGATGAGGAAAGACGGGAGGAGGCTCGAGTGGAGCATAAACGCCGGCATGGACTGGTTGGGCCGAATGGCCTGTTTCTGTGCTGAATATCCAGTGTAATCCTAACAACAACAACAACTTGTATTTATATGGCGCCTTTAACGTAGTAAAACGTCCCAAGGCGCTGCACAGGAGTATTTTAAGACAAAAAATTTGACACCGATCCACATAAGGATAAATTAGGGCAGGTGACCAAAAGCTTGGTCAAAGAAGTAGGTTTTAAGGAGCGTCTTAAAGGAGGAAAGAGAGGTAGCGAGGCGGTGAGGTTTAGGCAGGGAATTCCAGAGCTTAGGGCCGAGGTAACAGAAGACACGGCCGCCAATGGTGGAGCGATTATAATCGGGGATGCTCAAGAGGGCAGAATTAGAGGAGCGCAGATATCTCGGGGGGGTTGTGGGACTGGAGGAGATTACAGAGATAGGGAGGGGGCGAGGCCATGGAGGGATTTGAAAACAAGGATGAGAATTTTGAAATCGAGGCGCTGCTTAACCAGGAGCCAATGTAGGTCAGTGAGCACAGGGGTTGATGGGTGAACGGGACTTGGTGCGAGTTAGGGCACGGGCAGCCGAGTTTTGGATGACCTCAAGTTTACGCAGGGTGGAATGTGGGAGGCCAGCCAGGAGTGCGTTGGAATGGTCAAGTCTAGAGGTAACAAAGGCATGGATGAGGGTTTCAGCAGCGGATGAGCTGAGGCAGGGGCGGAGTCAGGCAATGTTATGGAGGTGGAAGTAGGCGGTCTTTAATGTAAAACATCCCAAGGTGCTTCAGAGGAGGGTAATCAGACAAAAATTTGACACCGAGCTTGGTCAAAGAGGTAGGTTTTAAGGAGCATCTTAAAGTAGGAGAGAGAGGTAGAGAGGTTTAGGGAGGGAATTCCAGAGCTTAATGCACAGCCACCAAATGACAGGCATATGTCATCCAACACATTTCTCGACATTAACACCTCAGAAACGCTGCGCAACAGGAGTGCAAAGTGGCCAATGGCGCCAGCCAAGATGTGATACTTAAAACTAATGTTTGCTTTTTGAATCCTTTTCTGCTTCAGTAATCCCACGCCCACCAGTCCAGGCCCCTTAAAACTCACAGTGTGATCGCTCCTCTTTAGTGTACAGTTTAGGAAGCACCTTGGGACGTTTTGCTACATTAAAGGCGCTATATAAATGCAAGTTGTTACTTTTTCCGAAAGCCCCACTCAGAGGACAAGTCCACTGGCCCACTAATCCTTAACTGCTTGTTTCTGTGCTTTTCTCAGATCGCGTCCAATATTGCCTCTAAGCGGCAGTAATCTGCCCTCCTGTATGCCTCAGAGACATGGACCATGTACAGCAGGCACCTCAAAGCACTGGAGAGGTACCACCAATGCTGCCTCCGCAAGATCCTGCAAATCCATTGGCAGGATAGGCGCACCAACGTCAGTGTTCTCGCTCAGGCCAACATCCCCAGCATCGAAGCTTTGACCACGCTCGATCAGCTCCGATGGACGGGTCACATCGTCCGCATGCCCGATACGAGACTCCCAAAACAAGCGCTCTACTCGGAGCTCCAACACGGCAAGAGAGCCCCAGGTGGGCAGAGGAAACGCTTCAAGGACACCCTCAAAGCCTCCTTGAAAAAGTGCAACATCCCCACCGACACCTGGGAATCCCTGGCCCTCGACGGCACAAAGTGGAGGAGAAGCATCTGGGAAGGCGCCAAACACCTCGAGTCTCTTCACCGGGAGCAAGTGGAAGCCAAGCGCAAACAGCGCAAGGAGCGCACGTCAACCCAAGCACCCCACCCACCCGCCCCTTCAACCACCGTCTGCCCCACCTGTGACAGAGACTGTCGGTCCCGCATTGGATTCATCAGTCACCACCTGAGAACTCATTTTTAATGTGGAAGCAAGTCATCCTCGGTCCGAGGGACTGCCTAAGAAGAAGAAGAAGAGTAATCTGCAAGGTCCTGCACCGGCCGCTCACAAGCGTTTCCATTGGAAATACCGTAGCACAGAAATTCACAGGGACCGCGCATTAAAATAAACAGGCTGCGCACAACAAGGCGCAGCTTAGAGGGAAGATTGATCGTGTCCGTCGGAAGAATTTGCAAAGATTCACTAGGATGAGACCAGAAATGAGAGGTGTTACTGTCGTAATGTACAATGATAATCTGTTTTTTAGTGATGTTGGTTAAGAGATAAATATTTAGCCCAGGACACCGGGGAGAACTCCCCTGCTCTTCTGCGAAATAGTGCCATGGCATCTTTTACGTCCACCTGAGAGAGCAGACGGGGCCTCGGTTTAACGTCTCATCTGAAGGACGCCACCTCTGACAGTGCCGCACAAGGTGGGCACATGTTAGTAGGAATACTGCTCATGAGGAGGATAAACACCAACATGAACTGGTTGGGTCAAATGGCTTGTTTCAGTGGGTAGCACTCTCGCCTCTTGAGTCAGAAGGTTATGGGTTCAAGTCCCCACTCCAGATACTTGAGCACAAAAATCTAGGCTGACACTCCCAGTGCAGTACTGAGGGAGTGTTGCACTGTCAGAGGTGCCGTCTTTCAGATGAGACATTAAACCGAGGCCCCGTCTGCCCTCTCACAGGTTGATCGCATGGGCACTATTTCGAAGAAGAGCAGGGGAGTTAGCCCCAGTATCCTGGCCAATATTCATCCCTCAATGAAAAAAACAGATGATCTGGTCATTGTCACATTGCTGTTTGTGGGAGCTTGCTGTGTGCCAATTGTCTGCCGCGTTTCCCACAGTATAACAGTGACTGCACCTCAAATAGTATTTAATTGGCTGTAAAGGGCTTTGGGACGTCCTGAGGTCGTGAAAGAAGCTATATAGATGCAAGTCTTGCTTTTTTCTACATAATCCCTCTGTTACATTTTTCCTCCAGGTTCCTTATCTCTTGAAGTTCCAGATACAGGGAGCCCCCACGCTGTCTGGCTTAGAATTTAATTCCATACATTCACCATCCTCGGTAGATAGTTAAATCTAAAATGTCTTTCCCCCCACCCCCTCCACCTTGTAAGGTCTGAGACTGTGCCTCAAAGTGTGTGGGAATACCGCGGTCTTTAATCAGGCACTCAGCAGGACTTTTCTTAGTGCCGTGCACTGGTGAAGGTTCGATCCGTGAAGCTCAGTAAGAAAGAAAGAATTTCCATTTCTACAGCACTTTTCACGACCTCAGGATGTCCCAAAGCGCCTTACAGCCAATGAAGTCCTTTTGAAGTGCAGTCACTGTTGTAATGTAGGAAACACGGCAGTCAGTAGGCGCACAGCAAGCTCCCACAAACTGCAATGTGATAATGGCCAGATAATCTATTTAGTGATGTTGATTGAGGGATAAATATGGGGCCAGGACACCGGGGATAACTCCCCTGCTCGGAAGGAGCGATAGTTCCGAAAGCTTGTGATTTCAAATAAAACTGTTGGACTATAACCTGGTGTTGTGCGACCTCTCAATTTTGTCTTTGAAATAGCCATGGGATCGTTCATGTCCACCTGAGAGCGCAGACGGGGCCTTGGTTTAACTTCTCATCCGAAAGACGGCACCTCCGACAATGCGGCACTCCCTCAGCACTACACTGCAGTGTCAGCCTGGATTATGTGCTCACGTCTCTGGAGTGGGACTTGAACCTTTTGACTCAGCAAAACGAGAATGCTACCCACTGTGTCACGACTGACACAGCCACCTCTCTGTTCAGCCCCTGATAGCACAGTCCCCTGTTGTTGCAGTGTAAACTTCTGACAGTCCTCTACATCAAATATCGTGCAGTAAACTGACACCGGCACTCAATAACTCTCAAAACCCGTCGCTGCGCATGCACTAAATCCGCGTGCATGTTCGGTTAAACAGCGGGAGGGCTGGATTCCCCAAGTTAATAGGGGCCATATGGCTGAGGATCTGCAGCTTGCCAGGAAGTGGAGAGAGACTGACTCGAGTTTTCCTGCCGCTGTGGTTTTTGTTTGGAGCCCCATTCACTCGGAGAGAAGGTTACTTTTCCAGGTTTTGTTTTTATTTACAGCCCTCTCCTATCAACTTGTAACTCGAGTCTGGGCCATCAGTGGATATTGGAAGCCCCCGTGGCCTGAGGCACAAAGACCAGGCGGGATGGTGTTATTTTTGAATTGTTACGCCGTGGCACAGTTCAGGCTGGTTTCAGGGGTTCCGCGGTTTAAATTGGCTTTAAAATGAATCACGACCTGTCACAGCCCTCCCCCCCACCCCCCCCCCCCCCTTGTCTGCCCTCTGACCCCTTTCATTTCCTGCTGCCCGCCAAGTGGTTAATGATGGTTTTAGCCGAGGCTTGAAATCACATCGCTGGAGCGACTGTGTGATTTTAGAGAGCTGGGGAAGCACAGCTCTCTCACATGGTCCGATCGATGGACCAGCATCAGGAGCTGAACACACGTCGGCCCCAAATGGAAAAAAACTGATGGGTGGGGGGGGGGCATTTTTAAAACCAAACGTGCTCAGATAAAGCAGATTAAATCACGCCTTGTTAAAAAAAAAAATCATTCTTGGGATGTGAGCGTCACTGGCAAGGCCGGCATTTATTGCCCTTGAGAAGGTGGTGGTGGGCCTTCTTCTTTAACCACTGGCAATGGTTTGAGGCAACTGACTGTCTCACTAGACCACTTCAGAGGACAGTTAAGAGTCAACCTCGTTGGTCTGGGACTGGAGTCGCATATAGGCCCAGACCGAGTAAGGACAGCAGGTTTCCTTCCCTAAAGGGACATGAGTGAACCAAATGGGTTTTTCATAGAATCATAGAATGATACAGCGGAGAAGGAGGCCACTTGGTCCATCGTGCCTGTGTCCGACTCTTTCCCCACAGCCCTGCAATTTTTTTTCTCTTCAAGTATTTATCCAATTCTCTTCTGAAAGTTATTATTGAATCTGCTTCCACCGCCCTTTCAGGCAGCGCAGTCCAGATCACAACAACTCGCTGTGTAAAAAAATGCTTCCTCGTGTCGCCTCTGGTTCTTTTGCCAATCGCCTTAAATCTGTGTCCTCTGGTTAAACTCCCTTCCGCCACTGGAAACAGTTTCTCCTCATTTACTCATGATTTTGATCACCTCTGTCAACTCTCCTCTTCTCTAAGGAGAACAACCCCAGCTTTCTCCACGTAACTGAAGTCCCTCATCCCTGGTACCATTCTAGTCAATCTCCTCCGCACCCTCTCCAAGGCCTTGACATCTTTCCTAAAGTGTGGTGCCCAGAATTGAACACAATACTCCAGCTGCAGCCTACCACAAGTTTAATTCATGACAACCTGACAGCATCATGGACATTTTACAGATACCTTATTTTATTTCCAAAATTTATTTACTAATTATATCTGAATTTAAATCCTCAAACTTCCACGGAGTGGGTGTTCGAACTCACATTCTGGACTGGATTATTGCAGTCCAGCGACACAGCCGCTATGAAGAAGAATGCCCGATAGATCTGCAGAGACCCAAGAACACAAACTTATGAAAGTACCGCTGGAGTGAGACGCCCGCAACCTTCTGACACAAAGGTGAGAGAGATACCAACTGGGCCGCAGCTGACCTGAAAGTGAAGGGAAGGAAGTTCTGAAGGAAAAAAAATTACCTTTAAGTGATGTTTGCGGCAGCAAGCAATAACATAAAACCGGAATTATATTCAGTACGAGCCCAGGGTGAACTCTGCAGTCACTTTGGAGCCGATCGCACTTTAATATTTGCCTCCAGAGTACTTTCTTACAGGCAGCTAGCCTCAATTTACTGCAATTATTGGAGCTAAAAATGTTTCTCATGTCTCAATGCTACATGCGAGTGATTACTATTAATCATAAAGCATCCCTAACTGCTTGTCTAACTTGCAAGGAAGCAGAGAGCTGTCAGAGAAAATCATCACAAGACTGCTCACCAGCTTTACCTCCTGCTCTGGAGGGGGCTCAGCTACAGAGAGGGGGTGGGGGGCGGGGGGGTAGAACCATAGGCCGGAATTTTCCAGGGTGGAAGCGGGCGTGATCGGAGGTGGCGGGTCGGGTGGGAAAGTTGTTACTTTTGGGAGCGGGTCGGGAGCCCGCTGTCATCCCGCCCCCACGCGCCTTTCCCCCAGGCGCGTCTGTCAGTGCGGACCTGACCCGACCCGACTGGCAGAGGCGGGCGACCCAATTTAAATTATCAGTAGCTAGTTGTCATACCCTTAAGAGTGGTTTTAACCTTACCTTTTAAATTTCCCTGCATGGCCCCGGGAAACACGCTGCTCGGGAACCATGTCTGTCAACCTGAGGCGGGAGTTCAGTGGCCATTGCTCCAGCTGATTAGTTAACAGCATCAAATGTACTATAAAGGTTCCCACCTGATAGCTGATCACTTTCCTCAGCAGAAGCTGCCTCTCACTGCATTTCCAGCACAGATTCTGCAGGCTGCAAGTCTTTCCAGCAAAGTCACCATCCGGTGTGAGCTCATTGGAGGAACCTCTCTCACCATTGACACGTTGCTTCTGTCATCTCTACTTCACCTGCCATCTATTCCATCAGCATGGGTGCCCTTTATATTGTCTCACCTTGGTGCTCAGAATCTGACTGCGATGAGCCCCAACACCAGCAGCACCAACAACAACCACACCAACCTTCTCTGCAATCACCTGATGCTGCACAGGACACAGGGCATCAGCACCCGACCACATTGCTGCCCGGGAGGCCAGGGATGGCCTCACCATGGCCAGATTTACTTCACTTGACGCTGTACACCCTGGCTGCCACATGATGCGCCAGGTTGGCACCACCCCACACCAACACCATAAAGCATCCCTGCAATGACCAAGTCATTCCTTTCACACGCATCACCATTGCTGGAGGTACCGTTATGTTTTGCCATTCACTGCAATTCACTAAGACACGTCCAAAGGTGCACACAAATCTGTTGAAAATAAAGATTTTTATGTTTGAAGGCACATTAACGGAAACTTTACATAAACATTGGATAAAACACCCAAGTGCCTACCCTTGTGTGTTGTTAGTTGGTATGATTGCGCTAGGATGAGGGTGAGTGTGAGGGGTGGCTAGTGAGATGGGGATTTGATAATGTAGATAGGGAGGGATGGGTGGAGGTGCAAAGTAAGTTGGTGTGAGTAAGGATGTGCAGGGGTAGGGTAGGAAAGGCAGAGTGATGGGGATGTGATGAGAGGCACAGCAGGATGAGGTTGAGTGTGGCTTTGTACTAATATTTCATGATCTAATGAGATCATTGAAAGGTTTGTGGCACTGCACCCAGGTCCTCCTGACCATATCCCTGCTTGTGTCCTCCTCTGCAATCTGCAACCAGGCTGTCTTGGTCTCCTGGGGAGGTCTCTTCCGCCCATTGGAAGGGAAGAGGACCTCCCTGCGTGCTGTGACTCCCTCCATAAGCATATGGAGGGAGTCATGGGAGAACCTGGGTGCAGCCGTGCACCTCTGTGCAGTCCTTGTCAGTGTTTGCAATGCTGTAGTGCACTGAAAGCACTATGTTAAATTAAACTTCAAATGCAATGTGGCCATGGTCCCTTTAAAGATCCCGGCTGAAATTGCATCATCGATGACATCACCAGACCCGCACCATTTAATTGGGCTGGGTAACGCGCTGGGCGGGCTTAATAGGCCCTATTAAGGGAAGCCATTTTCAGCAGCGGGATGGAGCCAGCAGCGGGGTCACGACCCGCCATGGCCACCGCCCGCACCAGATCCGCCCAGGTAGGTAAAATTCTGGCCATAGAATCACACAGCACAGGAGGAGGCCATTCAGCCCATCGTGCCTGTGCCGACTCTTTGAAAGAGCTCTCCAATTAGTCCCACTCCCCCCTGCTCTTTCCCCATAGCCCTACAATTTTTTCCTTTTCAAGTATTTATCCAATTCCCTTTTGAAAGTTACTATTGAATCTGCTTCCACCGCCCTTTCAGGCAGCGCATTCCAGATCACAACAACTCACTGCATTTTTTTCCTCATCTCCCCTCTGGTTCTTTTGCCAATTAACCTAAATCTGTGTCCTCTGGTTACCGACCCTCCTGCCAGTGGAGACAGTTTCTCTTCATTTAGTCTATAAAAACCCTTCAGAATTTTTAACACCTCTATCAAATCTTCCCTTAACCTTCTCTGCTCTAAGGAGAACAACCCCAGCTTCTCCAGTCTCTCCACGTCACTGAAGTCCCTCATCCCTGGTACCACCACCAAGTTTGAACAGGGTTGGACAGAACACAACATAATTGAAGGCGGTACCTCCAAAACCCGCGACCTCTTCCATCTAGAAGGACAAGGGCAGCAGGCGCATGGGAACACCACCACCTCCAAGTTCCTCTCCAAGTCACACACCATCCTGACTTGGAAATATATCGGCCGATCCTTCATCGTCACTGGGTCAAAATCCTGGAACTCCCTCCCTAACAGCACTGTGGGAGTACCTTCACCACACGGACTGCAGCGGTTCAAGAAGGCGGCTCACCACCACCTTCTCAAGTGTAATCAGGGATGGGCAATAAATGCTGGCCTTGCCAGCGACGCCCACATCCCAGGAACGAATAAAAAAAATGATTAGGTGACCTCAATCTTGAGATTAGAAGCTGGTTGTGGTAGATTTTGACTGTGCGATAGTGGAAAACGGATCAATTGAACCATTGCAACTCGCTTCCTAAAACAATTTCCACTGGCGTGAAGGTATAGGACCAGGGCAATTTGCAGTACAGAAAGAGGTTATTCGGCCCATCATATCTGTACCAGCTCTCTACTAGATCAATCAATAGCTAATCCCCCTGCCCCACTCACTCCTCATAACCCTGTATCTTCTTTTTACTTCAAATATTTATGCAATTTTCTCTTAAAAGATGCAATGGTCTCCACCAATACTCCCTTAAGTGTCAGCTGTGGCTCAGTGGATAGCACGGTCGCCTCTGAGGTCAGCAATGGTTGTGGGTTCAAGTCCCACTCCAGGAGCTTGAGCATATTAAAGCTAGGCTGACAGTCCAGTGCAGTGCTGAGAGAGTGCTACACTGTTGGAGGTGCCGTCTTTCGGATGAGACGTTAAATCGAGGTCCCATCTGCCCTCTCGGGTGGACGTAAAAGATCCCACAGCACTATTTTGAAGAAGAGCAGGGGTGTTATCCCCGGTGTCCTGGGGCTAATATTTATCCCTCAACCAACATAACAAAAACAGATTATCTGGTCATTATCACATTGCTGTTTGCGGGATCTTGCTGTGTGCAAATTGGCTGCCGCGTTTCCTACATTACAACAGTGACTATACTCCAAAAAGTACTTCATTGGCTGTAAAGCGCTTTGGAACGTCTGGTGGTCGTGAAAGGCGCTATAGAAATGCAAGTCTTTCTTTCTTGAAGCTGTGTGGCAGCGCTACACTTTGGAGTTCCCGCGCAGCTGGCTCCCCGGCTTTTAAATGGAAAAACCGCACATGGGCGGAATTTTGAATGGGCCGCGCGGCCAAAACAAAATTAGAGCCAATTTGTGTGGCAAAGCATTCCATGATCCCACACCTCTTTGTACAAAGTGCCGGCTCTGTGAAAGAGCAGTCGTGCTCAGTCCCACTACCCCCCCCCCCCCACCCCCGGCTTTTTGTCCGTAACCCTGTGAGTTCCTCATCCTCAAGAACCCGTCCAACTCCCTTTAAAATTATTGATGGAATCAGCTTCCACCACCTTTTCAGGTCGAGCGTTCCAGATCCCCATAACTCTCCGAGTGAAAACATTTCTCCTCATCTCCCCTCGAAATCCTTTTCCAATGATTTGAAAAGGATTATTTAGAATTCAGGAGAAACTTCTTTACCCAGAGAGTGGTGAGAATGTGGAACTCGCTACCACAGGGAGTGGTTGAGGCGAATAGTATAGATTGATTTAAGGGGAAGCTAGATAAACACATGAGGGAGAAAGGAATAGAAGGATATGCTGATGGGGTGAGATGAAGTAGGGTGGGAGGAGGCTCGTGTGGAGCATAAACACCGGCACGGACCAGTTGGACGGAATGGCCTGTTTTTGTGCTGTGCATTCGATGTAACTTTCATGTGGAGCTCATCTCGGCTCCAAAGCACCCCTTGACTCTGATCACCCCCTCTTGTTCTCCTTTCTCCTCCTCCTCTCGGGACTACCTCGGGTCCTGTGCCGGAGAGGTAGGCAGCCCAAATTGGATGGATGGAAATGGCCGAGCTGCCTCTGGAGGTGTGACAGGCACCGGCAGCTTGCCCCAATTATTACAACAAGGTCCGAGGCCTATTTCTGTCCAAGCCTCAAGCCTCCCGGTTGGTGGGCGCGTGCTGGAAAAGTGCCGTCAGTCATGCTTTGGAAAACGGGCCATAACCAATTTCTCCATTCACCATAATAAAAACTCTTCCTTGTTTCAGAAATCTTCACAAAATCTCCTCTCTGCTCCAGTGGAGATAGTGCTGGTATCTCAAAGCCCAGAGCACACTCCCCCCGCCAAAAACAAATCAATGAAAGATGTTTGTAATTACATTGCTCCAGCTGCCCAGAATCTGTGCAAGGACCTCAGTTCTTTGATATTGTTGGAAAATTGTCTTTTTATTTAAAAGAAATGGTTAGGATTTCAATCTTTTATGGATTTCTCCATCTGGTAATCTGATGAAAGATTACAAGGCCTTCAAAATAGAAACTGGGCCACAAGTTCCAAATAAGAGAGAATTTCAGCCACCCGTGACTTGCCTTCACTCACACCATCACTGGATCCAGAACTCGACAACTGACTCATCTCCCGCAGCAAGTCTTGTCAACCCATCTACCCCCAATATTGACCAACTAGTTCCCTGTGGACCAGCAAATGAACTTCAAGATCCTGAGTCTTAAATCCCTCAATGGCCTCACTCAACCTTATTTGGGACGTCTTTTCCAGCCCTATATCCCAAACCACACCCTCCATTCCTCTGACTCCTGACGACCTTCTGTCCCCAACAGTCCTTCTCCACCAGCGAAGGTCAATCGTTCAACCCTTGTCAGCCGTGGCTCAGTGGGTAGCACACTCGCCTCTGAGTCAGAAGGTTGTGGGTTCAAGTCCCTACTCCTGCGACTTGAGCACAAAAATCTCAGCTGACACTCCCAGTCCAGTGCTGAGGGAGTGCTGCACTATCGGAGGTGCCGTCTTTCGGATGAGATGTTAAACCGAGGCCCTGTCTGTTCTCTCAGGTGGACGTAAAATATCCCATGGCACAATTTTGAAGAAGAGCAGGGGAGTTATCCCTGGTGTCCTGGCCAATATGTATCCCTCAATCAACATAACAAAAACAGATTATCTGGTCATCATCACATTGCTGTTTGTGGGAGCTTGCTGTGCGCAAATTGGCTGCCACGTTTCCTACATTACAACAGTGACTGCACTCCAAAAGTACTTCATTGGCTGTAAAGCGCTTTGAGATGTCCAGTGGTCGTGAAAGGCGCTATAGAAATGCAAGTTGTTCTTTCTAATGTCCCTTGTTGCCTTCGTAAACCTCCAAAACCCTACCTGTGTAAGCATGCATTTGAACTCACTCCTAAACTTAGTTTCCGCCCTTCTCAGCTCCGTTATAAAGTGCTCTCAGGTTTACTTTTTACTTGAGGAGTGCAATGTCAAAGTTGGGTCATTGGATCAAACCAAATTTAAGGTGTAGAAGTTACTACCAGGGCCTCGCACTCAGCCAGTGCAGACCTGCGACTTTCTAATATCCGTTGACTGTGTGCAATACTCTACTATTGATGGCAGGAGAACTCATATAGTTAGCCCTACTATAAACTTGGGCTCGGCGGCAGCACTATCTCCTCAGGGTCAGAAGGTTGTGGGTTCTAAGACTCCCTCCAGGAGACTTGAGTACATAACCCAGGCTGACACTCCAGTGCAGTACTGAGGGAGCGCCGCACTGTCGGAGGGGCAGTACTGAGGGAGCGCTGCACTGTCGGAGGGGCAGTACTGAGGGAGCGCTGCACTGTCGGAGGGGCAGTACTGAGGGAGCGCCGCACTATCGGAGGGGCAGTACTGAGGGAGCGCTGCACTGTCGGAGGGGCAGTACTGAGGGAGCGCTGCACTGTCGGAGGGGCAGTACTGAGGGAGCGCTGCACTGTCGGAGGGGCAGTACTGAGGGAGCGCTGCACTGTCGGAGGGACAGTACTGAGGGAGCGCTGCACTGTCGGAGGGGCAGTACTGAGGGAGCGCTGCACTGACGGAGGGTCAGTACTGAGGGAGCGCTGCACTGTCGGAGGGTCAGTACTGAGGGAGCGCTGCACTGTCGGAGGGGCAGTACTGAGGGAGCGCTGCACTGTCGGAGGGTCAGTACTGAGGGAGCGCTGCACTGTCGGAGGGGCAGTACTGAGGGAGCGCTGCACTGTCGGAGGGGCAGTACTGAGGGAGTGCTGCACTGTCGGAGGGGCAGTACTGAGGGAGTGCTGCACAGTCGGAGGGGCAGTACTGAGGGAGTGCAGCACTGTCAGAGGGGCCGTACTGAGGGAGCGCCGCACTGTCGGCGGGGCAGTACTGAGGGAGCGCCGCACTGTCGGAGGGGCAATACTGAGGGAGCGCCGCATTGTCGGCGGGGCAGTACTGAGGGAGTGCTGCACTGTCGGAGGGGCAATACTGAGGGAGCGCCGCACTGTCGGAGGGGCAATACTGAGGGAGCGCCGCACTGTCGGAGGGTCAGTACTGAGGGAGTGCCGCACTGTCGGAGGTGCCGCCTTTCGAATGAGACGTTAAACCTAGGCCCCATCTGCCCTCTCAGGTGGACGTAAAAGATCCCACGGCCACTATTGGAAGAAGAGCAGGGGAGTTGGGGGAAAGCACAGTTTTCCTTTGAAACCCTTCTCTTAAATATGTATTCAAAGAACTGAGCGAGCGAACGGAATAAAGGCTCATTATGTTCCTGAGAATGTTTCGCTGGAGCTAAACATCTCTAATTGCACTAATGTTGGAATTGGTCCCAGTGGACCAGCTTTTGCTCTCCGAACACTAGCATCACTTGAGTTGCAGCGTTTTAATGCGGCCACTGCTTTTATTCACCCTCCTTCCGACACCAGTAATGTGAAAAGACGCTTTTTTTTTCCCTTTCATAAGTAGGCTCCACATGAGACCAATCTCCGGCTCCAAATGTTTTTATAACTATCAAGACGTAAAGCAAAACACAGCGTGTAAATGCAAGAGCTGGAAAACAATTATAACCCCTAATTACTCTGGTGCCTTGATGGAACAGAGACTTCTCCATTACCTCAGAATTAAAGCACTGTTCAGGCATTGAGTGAAATACATTCAACGTCCCTGAGACACTCTTTAAATCTTTAAAAAGACAGCATTAAATCTGTGTCAGGTAGCATGTAAAATAATGGGTGACTGTTAACAGTCAGTAGAGGTATTTTAGCATAGAAATTACAGCACAGAAACTATTCGGCCCAACTGGTCCGTGCCGGTGTTTATTCTCCACACGAGCCTCCTCCCACCCCTCTTCATCTCACCCTATCAGCATATCCTTCTATTCCTTTCTCCCTCATGTACTTATCAAGCTTCCCCTTAAATGCATCTGTGCTATTCGCCTCAACCATTCCATGTACTGTATAAAGAAGTTTCTCCTGAATTCCCTATTGGATTTATTAGTGACTGTAAGTGTCAGCTGTGGTTTAGTTGGTAGCACACTTGCCTCTGAGACTTGAGCACAGAAATCTAGGCTGTCACTCCAGTGCAGTGCTGAGGGAGTGCTGCCTTGTTAGAGGTGCTGTTTTTTGGATGAGACATCAAACCAAGGCCCCGTTTGCTCTCTGAGGTGGATGTTAAAGATCCGATGGCATTATATTGAAGAAGAGCAGGGCAGTTACCCCTGGTGTCCTGACCAATATTTATGTCTCAATCAACATCACTAAAGCAGATTATCTGGTCATTATCACATTGCTGTTTGTGGGAGCTTGCTGTGCGCAAATTGGCTGCCATATTTCCTACATTACAACAGCGATGACTACACATCAAAAGTACTTCATTGGCTGTGAAGTGCTTTGGGACGTCCTGAGGTTGTGAAAGGCGCTATAGAAATGCACATCTTTCTTTCTTTATCTCATATTGATGGCACCTAGTTTTGGACTCCCCCACAAGTGGAAAGATCTTCTCTATGTCTACCCTGTCAATCCATTATTGTCCCTGCACATGCACAAGCTCTGTGCTGCATGCCATCTGCTGGTGGATTTCAACCAGATGTCAGCCATTGTCCCTGCCCCTCTGCTGATCCATAACCCACATTCTAAACACTCACTGGGTAAAGACATTTCTCCCGAATCCCCTGTTGCGAGCCTTCTAGTGCCAGTGCGTCCGATGCCAGCATCAATACTTACAGCTGGGCTGCTGACTGGCAAACGCTCCAGACTGGCACAATCAGTAAAGGGGGCATCAGCCATTTAAAGGTCCAATTCCAAAAAAGGGGAAGCTGGGCTCGGTCGATAAAGCTTTAGCTTCCCAGTCAAAGCAGGGCTAAGCCCTCCCGGTGACCCGGTCAAGATTTATCCCTCAGCCTGACACCACCGAAAGCAGATCGTTTCTCTCGGTGATTTTTTTTCTCTTCCTGGGATCTTGCTGTGCCCCAAATTGGACACTGTGTTTACTGTATAGCAGCAGTGACTACACGTCCTCAGCCTTCCCTCCCTCCTACAATCTAGAGTATGGCAACTCCCATGGAACCTAACTAGACACGAGCCTTGGCAATCGATGCCACGAAGCCCCGTCCTTCTGTCAGCCGTGGGTCAGTGGGTTAGCACCCTCATCTCTGAGTCAGCAGGTTGTGGGTTCAAGTCCCACGCCAGGAGACTTGAGCACAAAAAACCTAGGCTGACACTCCAGTGCCGTACTGAGGGAGTGCTGCACTGTCGGAGGTGCCATCTTTTGGATGAGATGTTAAAACGAGGCCCCGTCTGCTCTCTCAGGTAGACGTGAAAGATCCCTTGGCACATTGCTGTTCTTGGGAGCTTGCTGTGCGCAAATTGGCTGCTGCGTTCCCACATTGCAACAGCAACTGCACTTCAAACAGTACTTCATTGGCGGTAAACCGCTTTGGGACGTCCTGAGGTTGTGAAAAGGTGATGTTTAATGCAAGTCTTTCTTTTTTTCTCTGTCCTTACACTTAATATTTTGTCATGCTTGAATTTCATGGGCCTGGATTTTTGGAAGGACTGTTCCTCGCACTGTTGCTTCGTTAGTGGATAATCGGAACATCAATATCTCTTAGGTTCAGCAACTTGAGATATGTGGCAAATAATTTGGAATGGGAATTATTTTTAGTAGTTTGATCACAGGATTTGGGATCAGTGGCAAGTCCGTACTTATTGCCCATCCCTAGATTAACAGACAAGCACATATCTAGGACTAGAGTCATGCTTAGGCCCGACCATGTAGGGACGGCAGATTCCCTTCCCTGAAGGATGTTGGTGAACCAGTTGGGTTTTTACAAGAATCCGACAGCTTTCATGGTAATTTTCCCCTTAAAAACCTACCTCTTTGACCAAGCTTTTGGTCACCGGTCCCAATATCTCCTATGTGGCTCGGTGTCAAATTGTTGTTTGATAATCGCACCTTGGGACATTGTTACTACATTAAAGGCGCTATATAAATGAAAGTTGTTGTTGTTGCTGGCCCACAAATGATCAGATTTGTTTAGTGCGATTTTCCAGTTGGTCACGGTCAGATTTGAACCCATGACCTCTAGGTTTTAGTCCAGTACTGTAACCACTAAACTACTGCACCCACCCCTCTTATTTAAACTTTATCTTCAACCTTCAAGACACCCAAGTGGTCCACAGGAAAGAACTTTTTAATTTGATCTTGTGACTTGGGTAAGACTGGCAAGAACGCATTTATTGCCCATCCCTCTTTGCCATGAGGATATTAAGAACCAGCCTTGTAGTGTGGGACTAGAGGCAGGTCTAGGCCGGACCAGGTAAGTGAGGTAGGCCCTAGGCTCTGGAATTCCCTGCCTAAACCTCTCCGCCTCGCTACCTCTCTCTTTCCTCCTTTAAGACGCTCCTTAAAACCTACCTCTTTCACCAAGCTTTTGGTCACCTGCCCTAATTTATCCTTATGTGGATCGGTGTCAAATTTTTTGCCTTAAAATACTCCTGTGCAGCGCCTTGGGACGTTTTACTACATTAAAGGCACTATGATGTTGTTGTGGTTGTTGTTGTAGGATCTCTTCCCATTAATGAACCAGTTGGGTCGATAGGAACAGGAGGAGGCCATCCATCCCCCCATGCCTGTTCCGCAATTCAGTTAAATCATGGCTGATCTGTACCTCAATCCCATTTACTCTCCTTTGCTCCATTCCCCTCGATACCCTCACTGAACAAAAATCTATCGATCTCAGTCTTGAAAGCTCCAATTGTCCACCAGCATCCACAGCCTTGTGGGGGAGAGAGTTCCAGATTTCCACTACCCGCTTTGTGTGAAAAAGTGCTTCCTGGTTTCACTCCTGAACGGCCTGGCTCTCATTTGAAGATTATGGCCCCTCGCTACAACAATCTGGCAGCTTGGGGCAACATGGTGGCATAGTGGTTAGCACTGTTGCCTCACAGCGCCAGGGACCCGGGTTCGAATCCGGCCTCGGGTGACTGTCTGTGCGGAGTTTGCACATTCTCCCCGTGTCTGCGTGGGTTTCCTCCGGGTGCTACCGGTTTCCTCCCACAGTCCAAAGATGTGCAGGTTAGGTTGATTTGGCTATGATAAATTGACCCTTAGTGTTAGGGGGATTAAATACAGGGATAGGGTGGGATATGTGTCGGTGCAGGCTCGATGGGCCGAAATGGCCTCTATCTGCACTGTGGGGATTCTGTGATTCTTTCATGGTTATCTTATCTGATGCTAGCTCATAAATTGCCAGATTTACTGAGTTTGATTTCCAATTTACCATGGTGGGATTTAAACTCACAACCCTCTGGACTACAAATCCCGTACTTGGACATTTCTGTTCCGCAGGCCTTCAAAACCCAAGCTTGATGTCACCAAACCACTATATCCTGATTTGCCTAATTCTTCCACCTTTTTTTTTACAATCTTGGGGATGTCCTGTGTATTCTAGATTCCTGGTCTTCACCCAGGCTTCTCCAGAGAGAGAGGAAATCTCTGTTTATTTCATATTCACAATTTTATTTCTATTCATTCTCGGGATGTGGGCATCGCTGACGAAGCCAGCATTTATTGCCCATCCCTAGTTGCCCCATGAGAAGGTGGTAGTGAGCCTTCTTCTTGAACTGCTGCAGTCCGTGGGGTGAAGGCGCTGTTAGGGAGGAAGTTCTAGGATTTTGACTCAGCGACGATGAAGGAACGGTAGATATATGTCAAAGCTGATATGGTTTGTGTGACTTGGAGGGGAGATGGAGATGGTGGTGTTCCCATGCAAATGCGGCCCTTTTCCTTCTAGGTGGAAGAGGTCGCGGGTTTGGGAGATTCTGCAAAAGAAGCCTTGGCGAGTTGCTGCAGTGCATCTTGTAGATGGTACACACTGCAGCCACGGTACGCCGGTGGTGGAGGAAGTGAATGTTTAAAGTGGTGGATGGGGTGCCAATCAAGCGGGTTGCTGCTTTCAGCTGCCAAGACCCTAAACTCTGGAATTTCTTCCCAAAACCTTCCTTCTCTCTACCTCTCTTTCCTGCTTAAAGACGCTTCTTAAAACCTACCTCTTTGACCAAGATTTTGGTCATCTGCCCCAATATCTCCTTCTGTGGCTCGGTGTCAAATTTAAGTTTTTTTAATATAACGTTCCTGTGAAGCACCTTGGGATGTTTTACTACATTAAAGGTGCTATATCAATGCAAGTTATTTTTATTTGTTCACGGGATGTGGGCATCGCTGGCAAGACCAGTTTTTATTGCCCAATCCTAGTTGCCCTTGAGAAGATGGTCGTGAGCCGCCTTCTTGAACCGCTCCACCACCAGCGTACCATGGCTGCAGTGTGTACCATCTACCAGATGCACTGCAGCAACTCACCAAGGCTTCTTCTGCAGCACCTTCCAAACCTGCGACCTCTTAGACCTAGAAGGACAAGGGCAGCAGGCGCATGGGAACACCACCAGCTCCAAGTTCCCCTCCAAGTCACACACCATCCTGACGTGGAAATATATCAGCTGTTTCTTCATCGTCGCTGGGTCAAAGTCCTGGAACTCCCTCCCTAACAGCACTGTGGGAGTACCTTCACCACACGGACTGCAGCGGTTCATGAAGGTGGCTCACCATCACCTTCTCAAGGGCAACTAGGGATGGGCAATAAATGCTGGCCTTGCCAGCGACGCCCATGTCCCATGAACAAATTAAAAAAATGTCTGTGTGGTGAAGGTACTCCCACAGCGCTGTTAGGGAGGGAGTTGCAGGATTTTGACCCAGCGACGATATTGTTTGGGGAACAGTTGGTCTCATTGTCAAGCTGTGGTCACAGTAAGCTGGACACAAGCCTGCAGTTTGTCATAAAGGAACGGGCATGTTTTCAAAAGTGCTGCAGTGTAGTATTAGGGGGAGTCGTGTGCATCTTACTGAAACAAATGAATCAGTTTTCTCTGATGTTTTTGCTTCAGTTCTCATGGGTGAAGCATTAATGACAAGAAGTAAATTATTAGTCGTCCTCGACAACAACAACAAATAAACCTATTGGCTAAAACAAAATGAAAGGCACAGCTGGATTCCGTATGAATTAGTCACACGACTCCAGCCAATAAATTATTTGGAGATAAACACTGTCTTCCTTCATTGACTAATGTCAAGGCCAATTTCCTTTGACCTTTTGAGACGACCTCTCCCCTTACGACCCGCTGATAATATGTAGATATTTCTCAAGAGCGGCCAGCACCGATAATCTGAAACTTTTATCGGTTTTCATGAAAAAGAAATCTCTCAGATTTCAAGTCAGCCCTGACACACGGTGCTGACTGTTGATCGACCTCTGCTCTGTTTAGAAAAGAAAGGAAGACAGTCTATACAGTGCCCACATTGTCCAGATTGATTCCTGGGATGAGAGTAGATTGGGCCTATACTCTCTGGGGTTTGGAAGAATAGGAACATAGGAACAGGAGTAGGGCATTCAGCCCCTCGAGCCTGTTCCGCCATTCAATGAGATCATGGCGGATCCATGACCAAACTCCATATACCTGCCTTTGCCCCATATCCAGTAATACCTTTGTTTAACAAAAAACTATCAATCTCAGATTTAAAATGAGAGGTGAGCTTGACAGGGTAGATACTGAGAGGTTGTTTCCCCTGGCTGGAGAGTCTAGAACTAGGGGACATAGCCTCAGGATAAGGGGTCGGCCATTTAGGACTGAGATGAGGAGGAATTTCTTCATTCAGAGGGTTGTGAATCTTTGGAATTCTCTACCCCACAGGGCTGTGAATGTTGAGTCATTGAGTATATTCAAGGCTGAGATCGATTGATTTTTGGATCAAGGGATATGGAAATCGAGCGGGAAAGTGGAGTTGGGGTCAATGATCAGCCATGGTCTTATTGAATGGCGAAGCAGGCTTGAGGGGCCATATGGCCGACTCCTGCTCTTATTTCTTATGTTCTTATATCACAAGGCAGATTCCACAGCACCAGGAGATGAGTGACTTTCTCTCTGGCAGAGCTTCCCCAGTGGTGGGGGAAAGATCTTTGCAGGCCGCAAATGGCCAACCATAATCCTGCAGCTGATACAGGTGGTCCCAAGAGCCCAGCCAAAATGGCATCTTATTACGCACTCAACTCTTTGGAGTGGGGGCTAGAAGCCACGACATTCTGATTCAGAGGTGAGAGTGCTACCCACTGAGCCACGGCTGGTAATGCAGTGACATTAAAGAGAGAGCGTGCATTTATATTGCATTTCGTATTTCTTCAAGACATTTCACAGGCAATGAATTTCATATCATATTGAATTTCATCTTCCTGTGTTCCATCTTCTGGCTCATCTTGCAGACCCGAGTGGTCTGCTTATTTTAGTACGGTTTGGCAATCTGTCCCTTTCGCGTTGAGTTTTTTCTCTTTACATCGAATGTACTGCACAGAAACAGGCCACTCTGTCCAACTGCTCAATGCTGGTGTACCTTCAGCTGCCAAGGCCCTAAGCTCTGGAATTCTCTCCCTAAACCTCTCTGCCTCTCTACCGCTCCTCCTCTTTTACGACGCTCCTTAAAACCTCCCTCTTTGACCAAGTCCCTGTCATTAACCGGCACGGTGTCAAATTTTGTTTGGTAACGCTCCTTTTTAAAAAATTTGTTCATGGGATGTGGGCGTCGCTGGCAAGACCAGCAGTTATTGCCCATCCCTAGTTGCCCTTGAGAAGGTGGTGGTGAGCCGCCTTCTTGAACTGCTGCAGTCCGTGTGGTGAAGGTTCTCCCACAGTGCCGTTAGGGAGGGAGTTCCAGGATTTTGATCCAGCGACGATGAACGTTAACTCAGTTTCTCTCCCTACAGAAGCTGCCTGACCTGCTGAGTATTTCCAGCATTTTCTGTTCTTATTTGATCTGTTGGTGATTATCTTATATTGATACCCCCTGGTTCTGGACTCACCCACAAGTGGAAACATAGGAATTGAGAGGTGAACAGATGTCCATGTAGTTCGCCTTCTGGTAGTGCCATGATCTAACGATAATGGAGCTGTTGACTGATAACAGCGATCAATCTCTATCAATGAGTCTACAACAGATCCAGACACGAGGCGAGGAAAACCCCCAGTGGTGGAGATCTTTGGAACCAGAGGTCCAAAGTGACCTGTTCCTCCCGAGCATGTTCCACTTTCTCCACATATATTCTCTCAAACGACCGTTATCAGATCTCCTCTTAGTCTTGCTCTGGGTTGTGCCTGTAACAAAGTCCCTTTTTATGTGGACGGGTTGCCATACTGACCCACAAGACTGTACCAGGAGAACCAGCTAGATTCGATGAGAAGTTTGTCCCTCCACTCCCATCGGACTCGAGTACTCCGCTGGATGTCAACCGAGTATTCAGAGGGCAGGGCTCCCGTCTCTGCTCTTTAATAATGTACAGAAACACACAGCACAGAAGGAGTCCATTCGGCCCATCGTGCCTGTGCCGGCTCTTTGAAAGAGCTCTCCAATTAGTCCCACTCCCCCCTGCTCTTTCCCCATAGCCCTGCAAATTTTTCCTTTTCAATTATTTATCCAATTCCCTTTTGAAAGTTACTATTGAATTTGCTTCCTTTCGGGCAGCGCATTCCAGATCACAACAACTCGCTGCGTAAAAAAAAATTCTCCTCACCTCCCCCTCTGGTTCTTTTGCCAATTACCTTAAATCTGTGTCCTCTGGTTACCGACCCTCCTGCCAGTGGAAACAGTTTCTCCCTATCTATGCTATCAAAACCCTTCGTATTTTCTAACAAAACAGAGACATTTTCAAGCAAACAACCTGAGCTCAATTGACAGAGCTCATTATTAGACCCGTCATATTCTCATGGAGTTATTAATTCAGGATCCCTCCACACCAGATGTGCGAAGCCAAAGGCAAATTTCTGAGGGCCAACTTTTCTTCGCTTCCAAGTACATGAGCCCCGTAGGGCAGTAATTAAATTCACTTATGGTACCTTCTCAGTGAGGTGCTGAGTCCCTTTCCGCTTTCTAATCACTAATCAAAGCCCAGGTGGGGAAAGCCTCTGGTTGGCATGGGTTTGTAGGCACAGCGACAGGGATAAGCAACAACAATAACAACCTGCATTTATACAGCGCCTTTAGCTTATCAAAAGCGTCCCGAGGCACTTCACAGGAGCGATTATCAAACAAAGTTTGACACCGAGCCACATAAGGAGATAGTGGGACAGATGACCAAAAGCTTGGTCAAAGAGGTAGGTTTTAAGGAGCGTCTTAAAGGAGGAGAGAGAGGTAGAGAGCCGGAGAGGTTTAAGAAGGGATTTCCAGAGCGTAGGGTCCAGGCGGCTGAAGGTATGGCCGCCAATGGTGCAGCGATGAAAATCGGGGGACGCGTAAGAGGCCAGAATTGGAGGAACGCAGAGATCGCGGAGGGCTGTGGGGCTGGAGGAGATTACAGAGATAGGGAGGGAGCGAGGCCATGGAGGGATTGGAAAACAAGGATGAGAATTTTAAAAATTGAGGTTTTGCCAGCCCAGGAACCAATGTAGGTGAGCGAGCGCAGGGGGTGATGGGTGAACGGGACTCGCTGCCAGTTAGGTTGCGGAATGTTGAAATGAAAGCTTTCTAGCAATTACCCACAGTTCAGGACATTCTGAACCCGAGAGCAAGCATCAACTGCGAAATTCCTGAACTGAAATTTACCTTTGTGACTGATATGCAAGAGCGTAGATGGAGGCACTAACCAGTGCTGGCAGCCTGTACGATATAACTTTAACCCTGAAGGTCAAGCTCGACCTGGAACCCAAGAAGCAACTGATTCCCCACAGCTGGCATTTGATTAAGGACAGCTGGCAGCTTCACATCCACATTCTAGTGATGAATGGCTGATATCATCATCAAGGTTAAAAAATGAAACTGGACTGAACCCAGTGCAAGTACATTGCTCACTGGCTCCACTGGCATTTGAACACCAGATCAGATCCAAAATGTGCCACTGTCTGCTTTCTGCCATTCAGATTCACGGTGCAAACCATACCTATTTCTCAGCTTGGCTTTATGCCAAAACTAGTTGGGCACAAGCAAGCGAGGGGACATCTCTATCGTCACCAGTAAATCCAACAGGAAATTCAGGAGAAACTTCTTTACCCAGAGGGTGGTGAGAATGTGGAACTCGCTACCACAGGGAGTGGTTGAGACGAATAGTATAGATGCATTTAAGGGGCGGCTAGACAAGCATATGAGGGAGAAGGAATAGAGGGTTACGCTGATAGATTTAGATGAGGAAATACAGGAGGAGGCTCGAGTGGAGCATAAACGCCGGCATGGACTGGTTGGGCCGAACGGCCTGTTTCTGTGCTGAATATCCAGTGTAATCCTAACAACAACAACAACTTGCGCCTTTAATGTAGTAAAACATCCCAAGGTGCTGCACAGGAGTATTTTAAGATAAAAAATTTGACACCGATCCACATCAGGATAAATTAGGACAGGTGACCAAAAGCTTGGTCAAAGAGGTAAGTTTTAAGGAGCGTCTTAAAGGAGGAAAGAGAGGTAGAGAGACGCAAAGGTTTAGGCAGGGAATTCCAGAGCTTCGGGCTTAGGCAACAGAAGGCACAGCCACCAAAGGTTGAGCGATTATAATCAGGGATGCTCAAGAGGGCAGAATTAGAGGAGTGCAGATATCTCGGGGGGGAGGGGGGGGTGGAGGAGATTACAGAGATAGGAAGGGGCGAGGCCATGGAGGGATTTGAAAACAAGGATGAGAATTTTGAAATCGAGGCGCTGCTTAACCGATAGCCAACGTAGGTCAGCAAGCACAGGGGTGATGGGTGAACGGGACTTGGTGCGAGTTAGGACACGGGAGTAATTAAGACCTACCTCTTTGACCAAGCTTTTGGTCACCTGTCCTAATATCTCCTTATGTGGCTCGGTGTCAAATTTTGTTTGATAATCGCTCCTGTGAAGCGCCCTGGGACGTTAAAAAGCTCTGTATAAATCCAAGTTGTTCTCGTTGTATGTTATATCTGGCAAGGCAGTGGTCAAATTCCTTGGACACTGAATCTAAAACTAGCCAGTTACACAATGGGCTTCTGTCAGAGAGAGAAGGCTCACAAGAAAACTAGACGTGTTGGATTTGCCAGCTGGTGATGATGGAAATGCTATTGGTCCTCCTGGATTGCTTCCAGCTCACGATCCTCCAAGGGTTATAAAATTGATAGAAGAGCCTTATCATAATGTTCCAGCACTCAATTCCTCTTATTGATGAACCCACTCACAGCAATGTACAGAGTACTCTTAGACATGAGGAGGAAGTCTTGACAGCATCTAATCCATATCCTAAGACGCCAACATTCTTAGATGCCATGGCAAAGACCAATGATCAAGATCTGGAGTTGCTTCACTCACTGTCAGCGTCAGGTCGTCTAACTGGACTGCACTCGAGCTGATCCAGTGACTGAATAATCTACCGCGACGATTTAAAGGGCAATGTGTTGAAAGTGCACTTTGCAATCTATATTTATAAAAGGATTGAGTTTCAGCCAGTCGCCCGCAATCGGCCAAACCAGGGTAAAAGATCGCGGAGTTTCCAGACCCAGTCGCGTCTCCGCGGTCTTTAGCGCTGGTTTTAAAAAAAATATCGCGCCGGAAGCCAGCCCCGCCCACAAAACTGGCCGCACCCCCAGATCGCACTAATTGCCGCGGCGAGTTTCCGCTGGCCATTCGAGTAGGCTCTTCAAATTAAGATGGTTCTTTAGGCGCAAAGGCAAGGTCACTAATAGGCACCTTTTAATAGTTTTTAAATATTAAAAAGATATTTCATTTACCAAGAAACTGAGCAGTGGACAACAATGAAACTAGTAAATGGTTCTGTATGGTGATTTAAAGTCATTTCAGTGATTTGAAATCAGGGTTACTGACAGGTGGTGGATTAGACACTCTGATTAAAAATGCTTATTTTTTGTGATAAACCCATTTTCAGCTGTATTGATAAAACTGTACCAGGTTACTGCTCTTAAATACAGCAAGGAATATTTTTTAATGCAAGAAAAAATAAACATATATATTGTAAGACTGCTGCCCGCTTGCGCTGGTTGATGGAAGATTTTACGTTTGTGATTGCACAAATGGGATTGAGCGGAAGTTTGAGCCTAGATTGCCGATTGCGCCTAAAGCAGAAACTCTACCCCCAAATCCTTTGTACGTCCGCAGTTCCTGTCCCAGAAAACGTAACTTCCTTTTTCTGATGATTCTGCTATTCCCATTTACACCTCTCTAGACCCGTCTTTTGTTTCTTAATTTGTCCCATTACCATCTCATTTTGGCTCACACCATCATCCCTTTTGTCTCTTAATCTCTCCTGCCTTCCACCCTATCACAGACCTTCCCTTTTGTTGTTTCCTCCCTCCCCTCCCCCCCCCCCCTTTTCCCTGCCTCTGCACTTGCTTAAAAATCTGTTAATTATTTATGTTCGGGTTTTCTCCAGTTTTTCCCCCCTTCTCCTCTCTTGAAAGTGTTGGCTCTCCCTGGGGAACGGTTTCACAGCAAGCCAGCTGGTGCAGCAGCCTCTCTTTGCCTGGCGTGAGGATGTGTGGCATGGCCACCGGGAGGCGCACTGGCTGATTTTGCACCCTCTAGTTCAGGAATGGCAAAAACCTCAACCACTTGCAGCTATATAGCGCCTTCAAGATAAAACGTCCCAAGACGCTTCACAGAGAGATTATCAAACAAAAATTTGACACCGAGCCACATCAGGAGATACTGGGACAGGCGACCAAAAGCTTGGTCAAAGAGGTAAGTTTTAAGGAGCGTCTTCAAGAAGGAGAAAGAGATGGAGAGGCGGAGAGGATTAGGGAGGGAATTCCAGAGTTTAGGGCCCAGACAGCTGAAGGCACGGCCGGGAAATGGGACTGCGCAAGAGGAGAGAATTAATACTCTCACCTCTGAGTCAGCAGGGTGTTGGTTCAACTCCCACTCCAGAGACTTGAGCGCATAATCCAGGCTGACACTCCCAGTGCCAGTTCTGAGGGAGTGCTGCACTGTCAGAGGTGCCGTCTTTCGGATGGGACGTTAAACCGAGGCCCCGTCTGCTCTCTCAGCTGGACGTAAAAGATCCCATGGCACTATTTTGAAGACGAGCAGGGAGGGAGTTATCCCTGCTGTCCTGGACAATATTTATCCCTCAATCAACATAACAAAACCAGATTATCCGGTCATTATCACATTGCTGTTTGTGGGAGCTTGCTGTGTGCAAACAGGCTGCCACGTTTCCTACATTACAACAGTGACTACACTTCAAAAAAAGTGCTTCATGGGCTGTAAAGCGCTTTGGGACGTTTTGTGGTCGTGAAAGGTGCTGTATAAATGCAAGTCTTTCTTTCTTTGCCACTGATGCTCATTTACCAGTGCATTTTTTAAAATCTTTCACAAAGCTAGCTCGCTATTTTGCGAAAGGACTGCGAACCTGCGAAAAAAAATGGGTCAGCTGGATTGTTTCAGACATCCGAGTGCAGCATTCCGACCCAGGAACTCCCCTCAAACTACCCAACACTCTGCGGAACTACGGAGTGTTCTGGTACTCGATCTCTGGCACCGCCCCTTTCAATGTTGTGTCACTGCATCAGGCACATTGCTTCCCTTTCTTTGTACTTTCACTCCAGGCCGTTTCAGCAGCAGAAGAACCTCCAGCAGAGGTCAGAGAGGAATCGATATATTTATTTTAATGCGGGTGGTGTTTCGATAGAATAAACACGGGAACTCCAGCTAAACTGTTGCTTTTTCCTTTGGAGAGAGAAAGAAAGACTGACTTGCATTCATGTAGCGCCTTTCACGGCCACCGGACATCCCAAAGCGCTTTACAGCCAATGAAGGACTTTTGGAAGTGTGGCCACTGTTGTAATGTAGGAAACGCGGCAGCCAATTTGCGCACAGCAAGCTCCCACAAACAGCAATGCGAATGGCCTGTTTCTGTGCTGCGTATCCTGTGTGATCCTATGTAAAGTTCTTTCTTTCTTCTTTGGTGAAGCGTCACGCCTTTTGTTATTTCTTGACCCAAAGGAGAGAACATGAGCAAAAAGGTTCCGTCGAAGCAAATCTAGCTGATCCATCATTTACAGCTGAAACCACAGTCTGATTATCTTATTCTGTTATCTGAAGTCCGGGAAATCACGAGATGGCTGCTGCCCTATCCAATGAGCCTAACACAGTAACTAGGGTTTATTTTCAATCCCTGTGCTTATAGGGTTACACTTCAGTTAATAGGGAGCAAGAATTCACTTACAGGAATGGCAACTGACACAAACCAGTCAGTGTTGCCGTGTTTGTCCATTAGTTTAGACCGATTTCCCTTGTCCATCAAACAATTGCACATATTCAGGTTTTAAAAAATTTAGTCCCCCCCCCCACCGAATGTGGGCATCACTGTTAAGGCCGGCAGTTATTGCCCATCCCTAGTTGCCCTTGAGAAGGTGGTGGGCCTTCTTCTTGAACCGCTGCAGTCCGTGTGGTGATGGTGCTCCCACGAATGGTGTTAGATTGGGAATTCCAGGATATTGGCCCAGCGATATGGATATTTGTCAAAGTTGGGGTGGTGTGTGACTTGGAGGGGAACTTGGAGGTGATGGTGTTCCCATGATATTGCTGTCCTTCTGGGTGGTAGAGGTCACGGGGAGGGAAGTGGTGTAGAAGTAACATTTGTAAGTTACTGCAGTGCATCCCGTATATCATATGTATTCTTTGCCGGTAACGGAGGGGTGACCTTCAGTCTGGTAAACAATCGAGCAAACCGTTCTTTCCTGGTTGGTGTTGTGCTCCTTGAGTGTTGTTGCGGCTGCACCATCCAGGCAAGTGGTGAGTAAAAGAACGAAAGACCTGCATTTCTATAGCGCCTTTCACGACATCTCAAAGCGCTTTACAGCCAATGAAGTACTTTTTGATGTGCAGTCACTGTTGTAATGTAGGAAACGCGGCAACCAATACGCGCACAGCAAGCTCCCACAAACAGCAATGAGATAATGACCAGATTATCTGTTTTAATGATGTTGATTAAGGGATAAATATTGGCTCAGGACACCAGGGGAGAACTCCCCTGTTCTTCTTCGAAATAGTGCTGCAGGATCTTTTACGTCCACCCGAGAGATCAGACGGGGCCTCGGTTTAATGTCTCATCTGAAAGACGGCACCTCCGACAGAGCAACGCTCTCTCAGCACTGCACTGGAGTGTCTGTCTTTTTGTGCTCAAGTCTCTGGAGTATTCCATCACGCTCCTGACTTGAGGCTTGACGGGAGGTGAGCCGCTCATCACCGAGTAACCAGCCTCCGCCTTGCTCTTGTAGCCACAGTCTTTATGCAGCTGGTCCAGTTCAGCTTCTGGTCGAAGATAACCAATCCCCACCCTGCCAAGATATTGACGGTGGGGCTGTTGATGGTCAAGGAGAGATTGTTAGTTTGTGTGGTTCCAGATGGTCATCACATGGTCATTACCTGCCACTTGTAGGCTCAAGCCTGGGCGCTCTCCACTTCTCCAGTTGGCTTCTCTGTTGCTCTGATGCTGTGGAATTTGCTGTACAGTATAAAGAGGATGGATTCCACAACACCAGACGTCTAAGGTCTTTGAGATCACTTGTAGCTGAAGTGCTTCTATGAAATAAATCCCACTTGAAGCAGGGTGCCAACCTTCCAGAAGAAGGAAGTCTTCATTCATCAAGGCAAATTGATGGCTCCTGGAAGTAGTTTGGTGTTCACCGGTATCCATGGTGATGGAAGTTGGCAGAGTGGGAGAGGCGCACATCAGTAGGATGACCTCATTGGCAAAGCTTGATTAATTGGTAGGACAGAAGGGCGTTGACCTCTAGCTTCTGGGAACTAAGCCAATAAGCCTGGGTTCAACAAAGTAGATAATAAAGGAGTTTACTGCCCACTATATGAAATAGAAGTACTTACTTACTTCAAATCATCTTGTTTAATTGAGTACAGAGTGGAGTCTACCACATTATGTCAAGTCTAAAGATGATGAGGGCAAGGGTGTGATTATGGCTTATGTTTCGGTGTTTGCCGATGACATTTATTGAAAATCTAATCACAAGTATTTCCATATGACTAGGCAAGGAGCTAAGTTAAAAAAAGAACAATCTTCTGTTTAAAATCATGGCCTCATGCTGTCTGATTACATACTTCAGAAATTTCAGGGCATTGCACATTGAAACCAAACTGACTGGTCCAAAAGCCAGATGAATAACCTACTTAGATTTGCCACCCAGCTGGTCAGTTTGTGGATTGTTGAAGTGTCTTCGTGTTTTGAATGCAGGGAGGAAATTGTTTCACTCTCTCAACAACAACTCACACTGGTGTAACACCTTGAACATGTGGAGGGGTCACAAGGCACATTGGGAATGGACACAATGTTGAGGGAGGGTTTTGGAGAGGGAAAACTACAGTGGCTGGATGGAGGAGTGGACAGTAAGGTGGCTGGATGGAGGAGTGGACATTAAGATGGCTGGATGGAGGAGTGGACATTAAGATGGCTGGATGGAGGAGTGGACATTAAGATGACTGGATGGAGGAGTGGACATTAAGATGACTGGATGGAGGAGTGGACATTAAGATGACTGGATGGAGGAGTGGACATTAAGATGGCTGGATGGAGGAGTGGACATTAAGATGACTGGATGGAGGAGTGGACATTAAGATGGCTGGATGGAGGAGTGGACATTAAGCAGGAGTTGGGATGAGTTGAAAGAATTGCTCAACAATATTGATCAATGGGGTAGGTGAGACAAATTTTAACGGGGCTTTGAGGATGGGAAGAGATGCAGTAAAGCAGAGGATTTTGGGAAGAGAAACTCCAGAGTACACGAATGTGATGACCGAAGCCTGTGTCACTGAAGTTAGACAAGGTTGGGGACAAGGAGCCAAGTGCAGGAGCTGGGATGGAGGGCTGGAGAAGGTTGCTAAGGTGGGACGTGAGGACCAGTCTTAGGTGACAGGCACGTAATAGTTCACAAGTGACAAAATTGTCACTGAATTCTGGCCGAGCAATGGATGAATCAATTCTCTCAAGAATCACAGAACTTACTCTTTTCCTGTCGATCATTCTGCCATTGCCATTTACACCTCATCTAGACTCATCTTTTGTTTCTTTACTTGTCCCATTACCATCTCCTTTTGCCTCACACCATCATCCCTTTTGTCTTTTAATCTCTCCTGCCTTCCACCCTATCACAGACCTTCCCTTTTGTTCTTTCCTCCCTCCCCCCTTTCCCTGCCTCTGCACTTGCTTAAAAATCTGTTCCATCTCCAACTTTTTCCAGTTCCGACGAAGGGTCATCGGCCTGAAACGTTAACTCTGTTTCTCTCTCCACAGATGCTGCCTGACCTGCTGAGTATTTCCAGCATGTTACTGCTTTTCCTCCCTATGGTTTTTGAATGTAAAGAATAAGGAAATAATATTCGTATTGATGAAGCATCTTACCACCAATGCTCCCTCTAAGATGCGCGGACACGCAGTGATGGGAAGCTCCCGTGCAGGCTGCTCACTGGCTTCTCCGTTGTAAAGACCGCGCCCGCATGCAAAATGGAACAGGCTGTTGCAGAACAAAGTGCAGCTTACAGGGAACATTACAGTGGCTCAGTGGGTAGCACTCTCTCGCCCCTGAGTCAGAAGGCTGTGGGTTCTAAGTCCCACTCCAGGGACTTGAGCACATAAAGATAGGCTGACACTCCAGTGCAGTGCTGAGGGAGCGCTGCACTGTCAGAGGAGAAGTTAAACCGAAGCCCCGTCTGCCCTCTCAGATGGATGTAAAAGATCCCACGGTATTATTCGAAGAAGAGCAGGGGAGTTATCCCTGGTTATCCCTCAATCAACATAACAAAAACAGATTATCTGGTCATTATCACATTGCTGTTTGTGGGAGCTTGCTGTGCGCAAATTGGCTGCCACGTTTCCCACATTACAACAGTGACTACACTTCAAAAAGTACTTCATTGGCTGTAAAGTGCTTTGAGACATCCGGTGGTTGTGAAAGGCGCTGTAGAAATGTAAGTCTTTCTTTCTTACCACACTGAAATGTCTCCAAGCACTTCACGTAGTGAGTTGTTTTTGGAAGAGTACCTGCACGCAGAGGAATGTCCCGTGAACAGCCACGGTGGAAGTGAATGAGCTGTTTTTGGCAATATTGGTTCGAGGCATTTGTTGAGGAAGCAGTGTTGACCACAACCGGAGGAGAACTCCCTGTTCTTCTTTGAATATCTCCAATGCCCGCTGGATTAGTTTCAATCGCCTAAGGGGGATCGGAGAGGACTTCCCAGATTTACTTTTTTCCAAAATTTGGCCTGTGGTTTCAAATCTGAGGGTTTTTTTTACCTTTCCCAGGAGATCCCATGGTTTTTGGGTGGGGTGGGGAGTCTGTATATTGTGATGCACAAAGGAAACACATGCATTTACATAAAGCCTTGCACAACCTCAGGGCGTCCCACAGTGTTTACAGTCAAGAAAGTATTTTTAAAGTGTAGTTGCTGTTGTAATATACGAAATACAGCTGCCAATTTGGGCACAGCAAGGTCCCACAAACAGCAATGTGATACTGACCTGATAATTTTTTTTTTAGTGATGTTGGCTCAGGGATAAATATCGGCCAGGACTCCCCTGCTCTTCTTCGAAATAGTGCCATGGGATCTTTTACGTCCACCTGAGAGGGCAGAGGGGGCCTCGGTTTAACATCTCAGCCGAAAGACGGCCCCTCTGACAGTGCAGCACTCCCTCAGTACTGCCCCTCTGACAGTGCAGCACTCCCTCAGTACTGCCCCTTCTGACAGTGCAGTGCTCCCTCAGTACTGCCCCTCCGACAGTGCGGCACTCCCTCAGTACTGCCCCTCTGACAGTGCAGCGCTCCCTCAGTACTGCCCCTCTGACAGTGCAGCGCTCCCTCAGTACTGCCCCTTCTGACAGTGCAGTGCTCCCTCAGTACTGCCCCTCCGACAGTGCAGCGCTCCCTCAGTACTGCCCCTCTGACAGCGCAGCGCTCCCTCAGTACTGCCCTCTGACAGCGCAGCACTCCCTCAGTACTGCCCCTCTGACAGCGCAGCGCTCCCTCAGTACTACCCCTCCGACAGTGCAGCGCTCCCTCAGTACTGCCCCTCTGACAGTGCTGTGCTCCCTCAGTACTGCCCTTCTGACAGTGCAGCGCTCCCTCAGTACTGCCCTTCTGACAGTGCTGCGCTCCCTCGGTACTGCCTCTCCGACAGTGCAGCACTCCCTCAATACTGCCCCTCCAACAGTGCAGCGCTCCCTCAGTACGGCCCCTCCGACAGTGCAGCACTCCCTCAGTACTGCCCCTCTGACAGTGCAGCGCTCCCTCAGTACTGCCCCTCCGACAGTGCAGCGCTCCCTCAGTACTGCCCCTCTGACAGTGCAGCGTTCCCTCAGTACTGCCCCTCTGACAGTGCAGCGCTCCCTCAGTACTGCCCTTCTGACAGTGCTGCGCTCCCTCGGTACTGCCTCTCCGACAGTGCAGCGCTCCCTCAATACTGCCCCCTCCAACAGTGCAGCACTCCCTCAGTACTGCCCCTCCAACAGTGCAGCGCTCCCTCAGTACGGCCCCTCCGACAGTGCAGCACTCACTCAGTACTGCCCTTCTGACAGTGCTGCGCTCCCTCAGTACTGCCCCTCCGACAGTGCGGCACTCCCTCAGTACTGCCCCTCTGACAGTGCAGCGCTCCCTCAGTACTGCCCCTCTGACAGTGCAGCGCTCCCTCAGTACTGCCCTTCTGACAGTGCTGTGCTCCCTCAGCACTGCCTCTCCGACAGTGCAGCGCTCCCTCAGTACTGACCCTCCAACAGTGCGGCGCTCCCTCAGTACTGCCTCTCCGACAGTGCAGCGCTCCCTCAGTACTGCCCCTCCGACAGTGTGGCGCTCCCTCAGTACTGCCTCTCCGACAGTGCGGCGCTCCCTCAGTACTGCCCCTCCATCAGTGCGGCGTTCCCTCAGTACTGCCCCTCCGACAGTGCAGCGCTCCCTCAGTACTGCCCCTCCGACAGTGCAGCGCTCCCTCAGTACTGCCCCTCCGACAGTGCAGCGCTCCCTCAGTACTGCCCCTCCAACAGTGCAGCGCTCCCTCAGTACTGACCCTCCGACAGTGTGGCGCTCCCTCAGTACTGCCCCTCCGACAGTGCGGCGCTCCCTCAGTCTAGATTTTGTGCTCGAGTTCCTGAAGTGGG